>OZ037940.1:40768284-41201336 GCA_964035585.1 Polytrichum formosum | reverse complement strand
TAAAAATGAAACTCTGATGTCTCTTTTATTTATTTTATTATAGTAAATAGCCATGGACTGGCATGAGCAAAGTGGACAACTACAGTTGTAGTCTTTCATAAGAAAGGACAGAGCCTTACGGTTCGACCATTTTCTTGTTTCAATAAGTAGCATGATTACGTCGCAGATTATACACTGCTTGCCTGCAATAAGGAAATATGTATTCCTATATGCAACATATTGCACAGTCTCCACCCTAATGAATCCTTCTTTAGGGTGGAGACTATGCAACCTAGAGAAGAGCGGGCAAGAAGAGCATGTAGGATTTTGGGCAATGGATGAACTTGAAGTTCTCATCCATCATCCATGACAATATTTGTACACTTATTCATAAGAAGTGTCATAAAGAAAGTTACCACGATGACATAAAATACCATATGACACTAAATACAATGTTTAGTGTACTCTTATCATTCACAATTTGTTGAATTTGTATGATTCACCTTGAATTAAAAGTGGCATAATTGAAATATTCACCAACATCAATTTCCTAGAAACACAATCAATGTGACCCACACTAATTTTGGACTATAGACTTGCAAAAGTTAACCCCAAAACATGAGGATTAAACTACTGGATATTTGACGTGAGTTAAAAAATAACTTGGCCTGTATCGTTAGAACTAATATGGGCTCTAGAGAATTGCTATGGACTACACTAATAGGACTGTCTAGTGTACTAATCCCATTTCACAAGTTAAATGCAACAAGAACAACCAAACTTCAAAAGAATGAACACAATAAAAACAAATCCCGATAGGCTTTTTTTAAAGACATTCATGCAATTAAAACATGCCTCAAACCTTTTGATGTTCCCAAAAGTTACTTAATGAGTTTCATCTAGCAATCTTCGTTCATAAGAAATTGAAACACGATTCATGGGTTATTATTACCAGTACATTTCATGTACATAGCATGTAAAATTAGAATATATGATAGTATATTTTTTTATTCAAAATTTGAATGATAATCTCTGATTTAATAATCTGATTTTGGATGAAATTTTATTTTTTATTTTAAAAAAGCTATCAGCAAATATGCCCATATGCTTAAGTGATTTGAAAAACCTACATCTTGAATTTTTTTTCCCCTTAAATTTGACCTACAAGTTGCTTCCATTGCAAATCCTTGGCAATGATGATGATGGTTTAGGGCTTGTCCTTTGGAGATGTTGAGAAATCTTTCAAGATAAGGGCGTCATAATGGTCACTCAAGGCATGTTGTCATAGCAATCACCTCAAGCCTCAAGGCCCCTTATCTCTTACTTACTCAAGGCACTCCCAAGTTCCATCATCTCAATGGGAGCCTAAGGAAGGCAAAATCCATGTGAGGACCGACATCGGAATTGAAAGGTTGTCCTCTAATGTCATAGAATGTTCAAATTAGAGCAAAAGAAAATTCTTGTTATCAAATCTAGCTTATACAATTTAGTGACCCGGAAACTATACATTGTGAAAGCACGTAATATATAGTTTTACTTTAATGTGACTTGCATCCATCATATGGATCCTTCAAGGCAATGATGGTGATTCGGGTCTTGTCCTTTCGGGATATGGAGAAATCTCTTGAGATTAAGGGAATCGTAACATTTAAGGTATGTTGTCGTAGCAATCACCTCAAGCCTCAAGGCTAGTGGTGCATTTCTTTTTAATTTATTTTAAAATACTCGGCAAATATTGAGGCATTTTTTAATGTTTTTTTATTATAAATTCACGACTATAGTCAGTCCAAGCCAGTAGGGCAAATATAAACACACTCAACTTTGCCATTTGTTCCATATTACCATATAGCATTAGTACATTCAAACTCAATGGCAGTGTCTGAGCCTTGAGTGTTGCCACACAAACTGACAAATACTAGAATACATAATGCACCACATGGCACACCGGACAAGTCGTGAATGGTGGTTTGCATTCGCAATGTCTTCATTGCATCAATACTTGGGCGGAGAAGAGCTTGAAGAACTATTCTTAGAAGAGGAGGATGTTTTCAACAATGATTTGCCATAAAGGACCTCACAGATTGATGTCTTCGATGATTTTCAATTAAAAAACATTTTTAAACATTTTTAAACAATTTTAAAAACATTTTATAATGCCGCCTCTGGCCTCTAGAATAAAAAAGCAACACAACTCAAGGCCCCTTATCCCTTACTCAAGCTTCGCACTTCCAACTTCCATCAAATCGACATGCTAAGGGAGGCAAAATACGTGTGAGGACCGACATTGGAAATGAAAGGTTGTCCTTTAATGTCATAAACAACTTGTCTTCACACATGTGACCATTTCAACATGTGAAGTACTTTGTCATACAAGTTACATCAATCGCCTTTTATCATAGCCTTTGATGCCTTGCACAAGCTACTTATAGTAATTTGATAACTTAGTTAGGGTAGGGGAGGGTAACTACCATGTAATTTTATTGGTTATGTGAGAAAATGGGATTTCTTTGGGAACATTACCAATATTCACAAATGGCCAAGGCATGGATTTATCAACACCTTATAGTTGTTAGAATATTACTTTTAGTGCGTTTTTATGCAAATTTATATCAAATTTTGGGATGCAAAGTTGTAACCCTGAAGTGAAGTTTTGAACCTTACTACCATCACATTAAGTTCTATTCTAACATTGTCACATACATTGCAACTTAAAAACACGCACCTATATGCACAAAAGTTTCTTTTTTGAAAGATGGTGTAACTTTATTAACACCATGGTTCGCTTTCAAATGCAACGTACATTAATGGATTTACATAAGCAACCAAGTTGGGAGGTTGTATTCACAAATGTTGAGCATGACACAAATGCATCATACTAATGCATTGACAAATGCATCTCATTTGAGTACAAGTTAACTACATTGAGCTAGGGTCGGTTGTTATCCTTTAATGACCTCTTCAGGAAGGGTGCAAGCATCGTAAAGTGGACCAATAAATTGCTCCGGTATACTAAAACCATATTGATTTTGGTCAAACCCCTAAAAATAATAGCAAATTGTTGTCAAAAATGGAAAATGAAAACATGTACATATATTTTATACACACACACACACACACACATATTTGTCATTTGTAGGTGGTGTGAATTTTGGAGATCATTGTTTTGCTAAGCGTCACATTCATCCACATAAGTGGATAACTTTATTCATCATGTCGTTTCATCCATCCCAACCTTAGATATCTTCAATATTCTATTATGGAGAAAACGCTATAGAATCTGAGCTGATTTGAGCTGATGTCAATCACAATTACATGTTATTTTATCCATCGTTAATGATATAATGACCATTCAAAGCAAATATAAACAGATTGCATCAATTCCAAATGGGAGATTTTTTTTTGTTGCATTTGATCAATGCAATCCAAATGCACATTATGCCATTGTCTCATGCTTGTTAGTGCTAATAAGGTGCCTAATTTGACTACCAATAAATATCAAAAATGCGGAGGGGGGGGAGGGGGAGAGAGGGATTTATCACATGGGTGAAAGTACACTACGGTCCCCAATTTAATACGTCACAAACATAGTTTTGCTAAAATCGTGTTTTTGAACATCAACCACGTCAAATATACAATGAATTTGTATTATATTTTTTCATATTCTTGTAGTCTTTATCCTAAGGAAGAGATATCTTGTACTAAACCTTTATATAGTGTCATATTCTAAGAGAAACAAGTATTATTGTACAAAAAATTAATACTGTCACAGTATGTGCAGTATTAACTTTTCTCAAAAAAATACTTCAAAAATGATTGAGATTACATTCAAATCGCTTGAATTTTGTTGTGAGCATAGTATATAAGAAAAGACAATGAAGTTTGTTAATTTCATGGTTTTTGTCACATTTCATTTCTTTAAATGCTTTCTGGCACGTAACTTTTTTTCCGTAAGCCATAAGTGCCAAAGAATTGCATTTAAAAAAAAATCGAAACCTTAATCATGAGAATTCCAAAATTGAGGTGGGCAATTTGTCTAATTTTCAAATTAGTTAACCCTAATGATTGTGGAGCAACTTGTATGAATTTTTACATACAAAAAGTACTAAAAAGTACTTCAAGGAGGGGCCACAAGTGGCTAGGGCGTAGTGTGCTTCTACCGACATACGAGCACACCTCTCATCCATCCAACATAAAAACTTGAACCCGTGTAGGTTTGTTGCCGATTCATCTCAAAGGACCTCAAGTACACTAATTTTGTGGTTCTAAAGCTAATTCTGTTGTCAAATCAACTAAACAAAGCAACTTTTGAAATGCATACTAATTCAAGACTTTTATCTTGGATGAATGTGAGGTACGTTCCGTATTATGATAATTCCCTCCATCCAAAAAATGCGGTCATTCTTATCCCTTATACATTTAGGACTTCATTAAAAGCACTAAGCTAAGATGGGGGGATTTCATTCAAAGTGAGCATTGGATTCAATAACGCAGTCCATTCTGAAGCATGTCATGTCCAAACATACCGAGTCTATTGGCAATTGTCAAGTTCCAAACTTAAATGTCCTTGGGGCTTGGAATCATGAATAATTTGTTGTGTAGCCAACTTTCTTTTGAACCGTCCGAATCAGTTTGAAGATGAATTCCTTTCTCATGAACTTCACTTTATTAAGCTAAGTTTTAGCATATTAACCTAGTTTGATTGAGTACTTCCACGTGCCATACGTTAGATTCAGTCACCAAATATCTTCCGAGGTCCGTAATTTGAAGTTTGGCCAACATATATTGCCTGACATTCTATGCATGCACAGTGGGAGTCAGGTGGAATCCCATGACTAGTGGTGCATTTAATTTTAATTTATTAAAAAACACACATTTTGAAATGCATTTTAAAATACTCGGCAAATTTTGAGACGTTTTTAATGTTTTTTAAAATAAATTCATCATTAGAGTCAATCCAGGTCAGTAGGGCGACTATAGACATGCGCAACTTCGCCAATTGTTCCATATTATCATATAGCATTCGTACATTCAAACTCAACGGCAGTGCGCCAAGAGATGGAGAAAGACGACGGTGATGTTGATGACGATGTCGAACAAGACAAATTTTGCATCGGGGACAATTGAGGCACAGTCTTGGATCAATACTTGGGGGGAGAAGAGCTCGAAGAACTGATCTTGGAAGAGGGATTGTTTTCGACAATGATTTGCCATAAAGGACCTCCCAGATTAATGTCTTCAATGATTTTCATTTTAAAAACATTAAAAATGTTTTGAAATATTTTTAAATGTATTTTATAATGCCGCCTCCGGCCTCTAGAATAAAAAAATGCAACACTGGCCATGACATATATATTCAAGACACGACAATTAGGGCAATTAACTTGCCGATGCATGGAAACTAAGTCAATAAGTCTCGGAAGGAAGAGAATTCAAAACATTGGACTTGTAAGTCCAACTAAGTTACCTGGAGCATATTGAGTGCATTCCATGGGCAGACCAGAGGAGTTTGTAACTTAGATTTAATTGTCAGCGTCTTTCAGTCAAGTGAACCTTCAGAGATTGGAGATCCAGTGTTTTTGTTTGGTTGCGGTTTATCTCCAAATCTTGATGCTAAAAATAGAGTAGTCTATTGCTTTTCATCCATTTGATCGTCCAAAAATGACCCAAAATCGCTCATTTGGATGAAGTTGTTATATTTTGGATGAATATCAAGATTATCATCCATATGTGGCTTTATCACTTCAATAATTGTTGCCAGTGTTGCTATACTAAAAATTTGAGAGAAACTGATAATTGTTAATGTTTTGGCCAACCTTTTTTTTCTTGGTTCCCCTCCCCCCCTCTTTTCTTGACTCCTTCAACTACTTCTTAAAATATAAACGTTACTGCACAATCACATCCCAATTACAATAAACAATCATTATCCCCGCTCTAAATAGTCAAACTTTAGGTTTCACATATAACATACTAGACTTAATTCTAGTGAGTCTTTCCTTAGACAACGTGAGTCACACTTGAATAATCATATTGGAAGTTGCAAGTGCCCTGACAACACATATACCGATACCACTCTCATATTCAGTATGAACAAAAGTAGGCGATGGACATCATTGAGAAACACTAACCCACTCGATTAAACCAAAATGCAGGGTAAATAATAATACAGAAGTAGAGGTAAGGAAGTGGTTGGAAACGGTTAATGTTAAAGTTAGAAAAGACGTTGAATTGGTCACAAAATTTCCATATTAATTTTTTGGATACGGAAAATACAACTTCCAAAAATATCGGTTTTCCTTAAAACAATTTAATCAATGCCGAAGTGGTCAAGGTACTATGGTACCCATGTCCCCCCACCCCCGCCCAATTGTGTTGACTATTAAATCTAGAATGATTGATAAATGTTGAGCACGTAGTCCAACCTCTTTTAAACACATGCCGTGTTGGGTTTCATTCTTAAAGCTAACCTAATCACACATAACTCAAATATATGTGCCTGATCAAAATAATTGGTTGAGTAAGGCCCACGTGCCATACTTAACCGGCCATTTTTGGCACCATCTGTTGGCATCTATGGCTGGAATAGTGTAAAAATGATGACCCAACATCTATTTCTCAACATAATCCCCAACAACTTCATGGCTAGAACCGAACAAAACATTTGGTGTGCTCGGGGCTTGAATGGTTGGGCACATGGCGCAACTTTGTTGCCTTGCAACTGTTTTTCACCGTTGGGGAGGTAGGGCAGTCGGGCGAGAGGTTATATGACACAAAAATGTTTAGAGCCAAAAGAAAGCCGATACTTAGGTTGCATAATGCGTTTTGCTCCAATGCAATAAACAAATTGCCTATGTTTTACTCATAGTTAAATACTTTTACCATTTTTTTTATTGATGCATCCAATTTTTTACATTTTTAGTAGTTTCAAAGGGCTAGGCACATGGTGCAACTTTGCTACTCTACAGTTGGGAAGGTAGAACAGGCATGTGGGCGGTTGTACAACAAAACAAAAAAATTGCTATAGCCAAGGCAAGCCACCGCACATGATGTAGAATGCAATAAAAATGCACATTGAGTTTTACCCCAATGCAATAAACTCATTGCATGTGTTTTACCCAATGGTAAAATAACATTCTTATAGACCTTTTTTACTGTTGCATTGTATTTTGTTCTATTTTTTTACTTTTTATTGTTTCACTCCAAGTCCTTGAAGGGCCGCCCATGTTGTGGAAGCCCAGGTCATGTGCCCAACCCTTGAGATTGGGCCTACTAGTGGTTGCTCTGCTATGAGTTCCTATTATTATTATTATTATTATAAAGACATATTCCCTTATTCCCGTGTACAAAAACATGTGTAGACAATGGGTGTATGTACACATAAATACTATATCTGGAGCCCATTTCTTGCAGCAATTTCTTGGGGTTGCGGTGGATAAGGCTAGAGCTCATGCCATTTGGGCGTGCCCAAACCGGCCGAGCCATGACCCCATCATGGGGGAAGGGGCTATCAAGGCTGGGGCCCGCGTTCTAGCACCCCCAAGCAATCCTACCAATTTTAGTTTATTTGTGGTCCCTACCGACAATTGTTGCCCGCCCTACCCAATTCCAAAAACAAATTGCCCTTGCATTCTTGAAGACCGTTTGTTCCCAAATCCCATATTGAGTGCACTTCCCTTGAAGGCCCAAAATTCAATATATATATATATATATGTTCATTTCCCTTAGTAGACAAGCAATTGACTGGGAATTCATTCTTGATTTGCAAGCGAAAGCATGCACATGAATGTCAATAAAGCATGTAATGAACTTGGAAGTAAAAGATATTACAAAATCCTCACTAGCATTATTGTTATAATGTATGGGACTTATCAATTGAAGGGGTATTTTGTCATTCTAAAATGAAATTTATATTTGTGTGCTATTTATATATTATATTTTTTATGATATTTTAGTTAATGCCTTTTACTTTCACAAGTATTCATATATATTTGAACTCTTTAAGTTGAATAAATGATATTAAATGTATTAAGCCTAATTAAATATAATTATGCAAGAAATTAAGCTTACCAAGGAAATTAAACCTAATTATATCTGAAATGCGCTTACATGAATGAGATATGACTTAATACATTCAATCATGCTTAATAAGTTCAGATATGTATGAATACTTGTGAAAAGTAGAAGGCGTTAACAAAACTATTATAAACTAACCAAACCAAAAATAGCACACAAATATAAGTTTCATTTTAGAATGAGAAAACACCTTGTCAAATGGTAAGTTTCATACATTATAACCTAGACCCTATCTTTTACTTTTGAGTTCATTACATGCTCTATTGACATTCATTTACAAGCTTTTGGTTTCAACTCAGGAATAAAATCTCAGTCAATTACTTCTTTACCGAGGGGAAGTGAACATATATATTGAATTTTGGGCCTTCAAGGCGAAGTGTACTCAATATGAGATTTGTGGACAAGTGGCCAACAAGAATGCAAGGGCGATTTGCTTTTGGAATCGGGCGGGGCAAGCAACACTTGTCGGTCGGGACCAAAAAAAAAAGTTTTTTTAGGGGATTGCCCCAGGGTGCCGGATCGCGGGCCCGGGCAAAGACACCCCCTTCCCCCCACCCATATGGCATGAGGGGTTGATCACACTGGCCAGTTCCGACACCATCTGTCAGCATCTCCGGCTGTAATAGTGTGAAAAATGGTGGGCCAACATCTATTTCTCAACATAATCCCTAGCAATTTCATAGCTCGAACTGGATGGAAAGTTTGGTGTGATCGGGGCATGAGCTCTAGCACCGGCCAGTTGTGGTGGTAACCTACTAAACTCTACATGTCACCTAATGCAAAAGTCTAGACCTGGAGACCTGAACTTGGGATCTGGACCTCAGTAAGGATCTGATGTGTGTTCTGTGGCCATACCCAATGTTACCACTCGCCATGTTCAATTCATACACACAACTCCATAGGCAATTCTAGGCTGATGTTGAGGTTTGCTCTGCGGCTTACCACTTCTGCGCCTATGATTGGGGAGAACCGGCAGTTAGTTAGTTACAGATGAACCGGTTGAGATTGAGAAATAACCGGTTGAGGTTCAAGACTTCAGGAGCATTACCGATCACTTTAGAGGAATTTATGGAATATACCTCGAATTAATAAAGGAAAACCGGAGGATGTCAACATGTAACCAGTTGGACTTGCAAACCCTAGGATCTCAACTGATTATGCCCAAAAATCTCCCCAATCACTGTTCTGCGCCCCTTGGAGCGAAAGTGGTGTATGATCATTTGAGAAGGGACCCCGATTGTGTGAATTAATTACCGCCTTCTGTGATGGGGGCTTTTGACTGCTAACAAATGGCGAGGTGAGCATTCTTAGAACTTCATGCTCTCGTCTGGTGTGTTCGACCTGTCTCATTTGAACACGTGTGTCACAATTTTGGTTCAAACGCGAACCCATTTGGTTGATCTAGATGAGGGTTTGCAATCCTTATTTACATCTTCCTCTGTTGTCATGGTCACACTTTTCATCTTGGTATCCCCTTTCTTTTTTTTGGAAAGGGCAGACTTTGTAGAAGGTATGGATGTATCTTATCGATGTTGAGCCTAGAATAGTTACATATTTTGAACATGTAGTCCAATATCAATTGGAAACATTTCATTTTGATGCCGATTCTTAGATCCATGCCTAATCACGTACCACTCAAATATAAGTGTTCAGATTATTGTTGCGCTCGATTTAGGCATGTCTACCTTACCACCCCTTCACTTACTAAACAAACTCAAGATGTTCCGCCTATTGTTTTGTAGGTTTTGGTGCACACTATGAAAACTGTAACCTAGTGGTTGGAGCTTTCTAGGGTTGCAAGCACCGTTCAGGTCGATGTGCATAATTCGGTGTCTAATCTTAAACATACACCTATATTTCAATGATGTATGGTTGGGTGTGAATCTAAGAACGCACACCGAAAAAAACACGTGATGAGAAAAGATTGGAGCACATGCTCAAAAATTGTTGACCATCTAGGCGGAATAGTCAACATAATTGGAGAGACCTATATCATCTTTTCATAACTGAGAGAATATTCACTTTGATGGTGGATGAGATATTCATACAAACCTTCAAATTTCATGAGGAAAGTTGTTATGGGCACAAACTGGATTTGCTGATCATCTCGCACTAATTATGTTTTTCACCTTTTTCATATCCTACGAGAAGTGGGTGCGAAGAGAAAAGTGTCCGTTTAAGACCTGCTTACCTTACCACCAAGCAATGCAAGTTTTTTATGAGTGTTGCTCTCAACTAATGGTTGCTTGAGGCCGACCTAAGCTAAAACACACTATGGAAGCCTATTATCGCAAGGATACTTGACAGAAAGGCTGGGGAGGGGTCAACGGGGTTGGGGCTCTTACCCTGCCACTTCCGCTTTTAAGTGCCACCAACAAGGATGCCATGTAGACTGGGAACTAAAAACTAGGACAGGTGGGAACGCGGCACTGTTAACAACTCTACATGCGTTAAAAACCCAGACTTTAGGGTCAAGTGGGCAGAGAGCCTTAAACATGGCGTGATACGCTACTCAGGTCCCAAGCTCAACGTTTGAGAAAAATACAACCAGATTTCAAGACCCACAGATTTGTAGTAGGTAGGCTGTAGAGGCTAAACAATAATGTTAACATGTGGCTACCCACAAACTTACCTTGTCATCGGATCCAATATCATCATCGGATTCTGGACTTTAAAAGCACTTACATTACTTCATTTCATTATAGTGCCCACTGAGTCACTTTTGGGTGAGAGATTCAAGTGACTCATTCAAAGATTCCCAGGGTTCCTTCTTCCACCCAACTTCCTACTCCCAATGTATATATATTTTCTATACATACCGACAAGAACCTCCGGCGTTTAGGTCCACAGACTTCGACTTTGAGGTTGACGGTGGTGTGACAATTCAACAAGATAGGTTCGCCGACACTGCTAGGAAGCTTCCAGCATGATTCTAGAATAGGAACATCTTCGTACCTGACTCCGTCGCTCACGACGTTATTTAACTTGCTCATGAGTGCAAAACACAAAGTTAGCAAATTCTTTTCCGAGAGAGCCTACTTAGAAAGCTTCAACTTAGCGCTCAAGAATCAGTTTCCCCTCGTGAGATATTGTAGGGGGCTTACTTAGTAGGTAGGGTGTCTGTAAAGGTTGATTGATGGATACGGTTATCTTATCATTCGAGTGAGAAGTGTATAAATCATCATCACAAGTCGGTCACAGCCTCAACCTAGCAAGGTGTTTTTTCCTTCTCTTTTTTGGTTTTAATTTGGGGTGGTTTGTCTTGATTTTGACATTTTGTGTAGTTGAGATGAACTAACAAATCCTTTCAAATTTCCTCCGTGTGTGTGTCTCTGTCTCTCCAGGCTCTACTTTGACCAGTTCCAAGCTCACCGAAACTCAGTCAACAAAGCGGCCACTTAGGTAGGTTCTTCATTGTTTGATCTCTCATACTTGTAAATCATTGTTGTCTATTGTCTTCTAGAAATCTCTGTGTTTCAGATCAGAAACATTCTTAAGCCAGTAAATACTACCTTTAGTATGTCCCTTTCTGATAGAATTCATATTTGAATAGATCCGGTGTCTATTGTCTTCCGTGCTAGAAATCTTTGTGGTTTCATAACATTCTTAACCTATTACAAGTTTACTGCCTTGACCTTTTGAGATGTCTTGAAAGGATTGAACTTGCGATCCCATAATACAAGTTGAGGAGACTTTGAAAGTAGGTCAAGCCATCAACTACTACATCTCCACACCAAGACCAAACATTTCATAAAGTAGTTGCGTTTGAATGTTGTGATGTGTGTTGAAAATTTGACTAGTCGTATCGATCATGCCCTAGATCGAACAATGACTTGCTCAAGGTGGTCTTCCTAAGTTTCAGATTTGGGTGGTTTATATATCCACAACCTAGGTTGTGCACTTTGATTCCTTCTCTCAAGAATGTTATAGTTAGACTTGCTAATTTGTTTAATATGGGGGTTTCCAGGAGGAGGGTTGTTAATTGGTGGCACAAAATTGGTCATACAGGCTAATACGATGCCATTGAAACCCCCTACTGTGAGTGCTGAAGCTTGAAAGTTTTGCTTTCTATGTTTGATTTAACTTATGGATCACTAAATTATCTCATAACCTTCTATTCTATCGGCGCCAGTACAAAATCTAGTCTGGAAAAACGCAACTAATTTCACCTGCAGTCCTTACTGATTTAGTGAAGTTTAAGCGTACAATCTGAGTTCCAAAAATTTCTTAGCTTCATCATCATGCAAGGAATTTTAGATAACCGGATCATGTGTTACTCTCACATCAAATCGGGACCTCATCAGATACATTCATTTAAACTACGCTCATCTGAAATCAATTCGATTAGATCATACCATAACCCTGTGCCAACCAGGTTGCACTTGAGCTAAATTCTGGCAAACAACAAACCTTGCTCTTGCTTCTTGTATTCTGCCAATAGGGAACCTAGAAGTTGAAAGAGGGTTATAATTTAGACGACACCACATATACAAGTGTGTTTTATGGCACTCAATCTTCCCATCTTGCAGATCATTTACCTGCTGCAGCTCAATATCTGAATCTGTGCTCTTAGAAAAAATTCCTGTTTTGCCTTCTAGGTCTGTATATGTTGTAAATGAATATTTGTATGATTGATGGGGTAATATCGGAAGGTCAAATTAGGTGATGGACAATGATATTATATATGTCAAGAAGCTAGCTCTTAGGTTCGGTGACCTTAATTCCTGATGGACTAGTGGTAGAAATCAAGAGTGAGGTTGAGGTGTGCCATTTCGGCCTCAAGTTTCTTAGCTTCATCTGTTATCTCCTTTGTTTGTGTGATGTATTACAACTCGTTTCAAAAACAGGTAGAGTGAAAGTCGGGTAATGGTTTTTTGGTAAGTTTATTGAATGAGTGTTTATGTGGAGGGATGTATAATTTAGAGCCATGCTTGCTTACTCAAGGAAACATGAACACCAGTTGTATACTTCATTCGAGCTTTGTAGGTTAGGAGGACTTTAGAAGTGTCTGCTTGGATGATTTGGTTTCAGTTTAAATCGTCTGATAGGATGGTGCACTTGTGGATTGTGATGCCAGGGATGGCCGAAATTGATTTGGAGCGTACTATGAGTTATTGGGGAAGTTGGTGATTGGGTGGCCAACATGGTCTGAGTTCGGGGCGAATGTAAGATACCAATATGCCACAAATATTCCGACTTACTTTCAGGTGGACAAGTAAAGGGTAGTAGAGGTCTTTGTTGTAATGGAAGGTTTGCTTACAACTCTTTCTATTCTTGAAAGATTCTAACTTACATGACAACACCTCAGGTGTAGTATATAATAAATAATGAGGAGAGTTCTCCAAAGTTTCGGCGATCCCTTTCGTGAGTTGTTCTGGAGCTGTTTTGTTTTGGAGTTGTTTTTGTTCAGTGCGATCCCTTTTGATAGTTGTTCTGTTTTACATGTACTTGTAGACTTTGAGAATAAGTACATACTAACCTCGAAGGTCTTCTTTGTCTTATCTTTGTCCACCAGTGGAGGAAACATTTTTAGCGGCCTTCAAAACAAACAAGAACTATTTACACCTTGCAACACTCTTGAGTTATCCTTCAACTCAACTCGACTTTGGTCGGGAGTTGGTTGTCTTGCATACAATGCCTTCCATATTTGGTAAGATTCGGTGCATTCTTGGAGGTAGTGAGGAGGTTTGAATGGAAAGCTCTGTATCGGGTGTTTTGAAGGTCATACTCATTTTGGCATGCCATCAGGAGGTGCTCGTTATTCACCTCCAAGCATGCATCACAGTTGAAAAGAAAGTATAATTTGATATTGTACGCAAATCAACCAACGGAAAATCATAGGGAACCATCTCTCGACAAAAAGTCCCTTTGAGTTAGAATTGCCGACCAAAAGTCATGTGGACATTTTCATCTTTTGTCGATGTTAAAATAAATTGCGTTTCCAGTTTTCCTTCTGACAATGGTGTGATTTCCACTACAGCTTCCAGAGACATCATTAGGCTCTGCCATAGCGGACTCCACCATGGTTTTGCTCACGTTGACAACTTACAGATCGGTGGGGAGGCCGTTTACGGGGTTTTAGGGTTGTGGCGGCACTAGGGTTAACTGGTGGAGGTGGTGGTGGTGTTGTTTGGAGCTTTGCGGTTTGAAGGTTTTTGATGGTTTGTCGTGAATGGGGAGCTTTGGCAATATTGTTGTTGTATATTTGAAGTGGTCATGTCATGTGGGCGGGAGTGAGATGATGACGACGATGCCGGAAGTGTAGTTTGTAAGTTAGTTTAGGTGGGAGGAAGGAGGCATGGAGGCGAATGGAGGTTTAGTGGCGGGGTTGCAGTACTTCTGGAACTACGAGTTGGTCGTCGTGATTCTTATATTATACTGATGGGGTAACTTACATTCTCTCCTTTTCGCATTTCCCTCAATCCCACAAGTTTATTTTTGCATGCACTTGGTCAAAGCAGGTTCGTCGTTTGCACATGCAAACAAAGGATTGCAGCATCGAAAATGTGAATGTGGGGCAAATGGTGAAGGAGAGAATTTAGAGAGGAGATGGGTACCTCCCCTCCTCCCTCCTCCTCTCCTCCATTACCCTTTGTAATGTTTTGATTTTTAGACATACAGGAAGCGCCGGTGGCGTCACACCACTTGAGGCCAAGCTCAAGGTCGCAAGTTTGGTGGGCCAAGATAAAAGACTTTCGCCCTTACATGTGCCTAAGATGGTGGAACTTTGTCTTTAAAAGTTGGTCTCCACTTATTTTGGATTGAATTTCAAATTCAAGCTTGTGTTCAAGTCAAGTCTGACAATTACAAGTTCAAGTTTCGGCTAGAACTTGAAAATCCTTCCAAAATAAGAAGGAACCAAGCCGCTTTGACCATGTTAGGCACAAACAAACGTTCATATTCTTTCACCTTGGCACACTAAACTTGTAAGCTTGCCCACCTCGAGCTCAAGATCCAAGTATGTGGTTGGCCCTTCATGCATGTGACTGACTGGTGAAAGGTATGGAGAGATGGTTCTCCTGTTGCAACTCATTGCACTTGCATACCTAACAGTAAGTGCAGGTTTCAAAGTTGGAATTATATGCATATATCCTATCGTTATGTCAAAGAAGCTCCTTGCAATGGAAATATATATGTGGTAAAGCTTCCTCCGACCAGGTTTTAGAGAAAAGCATGCATCAAGAGGAGAAACGACAAACTTTATGTGCTTGATCGGCACACTAATGTATTGTGCAAGCCTATATAGGCTTCAATGTACATAGGCTTCAAAGGTCGTCTTTGTCTGATCTTTGTCTCTATCTATGAATCTATCGATGTAGCAAATACTTTTAGTGATCTTCAAGTCTAAAATGAACAACAACTAGACTATGCAACACATTATCATGTTCATTTTTTTTGATGTTATAATTTGTCAGGCTCCCGGTTCGTCTTTTGACAACGGTGTTGAACTCTAGGTTGGCCATGGTTGGTGTGTAAGTTGAAGATTGGAGGGGCAATGGCCATTGCGAGGTTTGTTTGGGATGGTGATTTGCAACTCATGGTCACATGTATACATGTAAGCTTGAATAGGAGCTACATAGTAATGTGGATTGAAATATTGGCCTCAAAAACTTTTGGCAGTTGCACAAAGTAATTTTATTACTTAAAATCCCATTCTAACAAACCGTGAGCGGTGATTCTTGGAGGTACATTGTTCATGGTATCAAGTGTCAAATTTGGATCCAATTTTACCACATTAAGCAATCACTTATGATAAATGTCTATCTTGTGTGTTAATTTTTGTAACCTAATAATTATTATAATCATGATAATAATGTTAATGAGTGAATATCTAAATGAATATTTTTTCAAGACATAAAACACATTAGTTTGGATATTCAATAAAAGTTTGACATATAGTAATACTATGAATGCATTCTAATATTAATTACTTTATACAACTATGAGGACCTCTCCCACTTGTGAGTGATCATTTTTAAGCTTCTAAAATTTTAAGATCTTCAATTGATATTTCATACCATATGATTGATGGTTATTGGATGTGGCATTTTGAGGGATATAGACAACATATTTTCATTGGTGGCAAATAGTTCACACAACGATTATAATTACTATATGAAACAATGTAGTGCTTTGAAATGTGTATCATACAGTGAAAGATTATCCTTAATGAAAGTGTTGCTTAGGGATTCGCAAGGTTGATGAATAAGATGGCCTAATTTTGAGCTTATTTTGATTGGTGTTGACAGCAAGAGTTGCTAGTTGAAGTTTGGAATGGAATCAAGTCTTAGTACATCTTCAAATTTACACATGATAAAAGGTGCACATCTTCAACCACATACCTCTATATTTGCATGTGACATAGGAGTATCAATGTGATTTCAACTAGTTTGGCATGCGGTATGGCTCACTTGAGGAATATTTATCAAAATTTGATCATATTTGATTATGGTACTTATTGTACAACTTGTAAACATGTTTCTACAATTTAAACCAACACCAATGATTGTGTGACAATGACAAAAATGGTAAAAGAAAGTCAATGGTGTCTTAATTGACATGAAAGAGGACGTTGACTTTGAATTGTACATGTGTTGTACACAAGTAATGTTGGTCTATATTGGTTGGGTTATTCTCTAATGGAGATGAACTTTTAATGGAAAATAAATCATAAGTTGTTCCCTAGTCTTGATCCTTGAAATGATTGGAATTTCAAAACCAATTGCCAAATGCGTTGTTTCCCTAGAGCTTGTCAAATGATTATTATTGTACTTAATATAATACAGTTCAAAGAAAAAGATGATTTGCAAAATTACATGACACGTAGTAAAGGAGGTTCAATTGGCATTGGCCTCTACTGGGATTTGCATATTAAATTTTGCAGTAAGGCCAAACATAATACTATTTTAGATATCAATTATTTTTGGAGAAAAACAATAATTAGTCCAGTTTGACAAATAGATGAGTCCCTAGGTGGGAATGAAACAATCATGAAAGTCATGTGGATTAGAGTGTTTGTAATGTGTAGTACACATTAGGATATATACTAGTTGTTGCATTATTTGTTGGCCATGCTTTAAGGTTTGGTCATTGCCTCCACTTTGGCGGATGGTCACTTTCCCATTACCTCAGTGCTTTCCATTTCTTAGTGAACTCACAACATTCTTGTACCCTAACAAATTTAGTAATAGCCATAACATATTAAAGTTACTCATTGTTCCCACCTTCAGGCATAGCCTAAAGTAATCCTTGAGTGTATTCAACCTCAAGGCTATGTTCAACCATTACATATTGACATTTTCAATTTAGTTTCACAAAAATGACTGGTGTCATTATGTATCATGCTTATGTTTTCTTGCACTTTGTCTTACTAAAAGAAACTTTTGACAACTTGAACATTGTACGGAAAATTAATCCGATTTCATAGCCATTCAAACATGTTTGAATAGTTCTTCACGATGTAAGATGGTAGTTTTGTGGGCCTCTTACAACTTGTAGCTAAAGGCAATCAGGTTGACGTCCACATGCTTAGTTTTGTAACCATATTACTACAAATGTTTGTGGCATGACCCTATTGTGTTAAAATGCGTTTGATTCACCTAATGTGGATTTCTATTTGGAAACACTCTAATCCATCCTTAATTGTTTTAGGTTTTATGAAGTGTACTTGAAGCAAGAATCAAGTTTTTTTTTCAAAATTTTTTTTTTCAAATTTAAAATTTTTTATGGGTCCTCAAAAGACTACACTAAATATATCAATTAGTGAGGGTGGTATTAATTCAAGTCACATGCACAATCTAGCCAAATCTCAAAGTTACCAAGGGCTGAAGTTGCTATTGAGTGACATTAAATTCATGACTATGGTAAATTCTATGCTCATTTACCATAGATTTCAAGAGAATTAGTGCGTGCTTGTGATTAGTGCGTGCCACATGCTTGTTAGTGAATAGTGCCAAGTGCCGATATTTTCATATCAAGTGTCGGTACTTTAAGTGAATATTGCCAAGTGCCGAGATGAACAATGCCTCCTAATCTTTGATCTAAGATCTTTTGGTGGCATTAATTCATAGCATAGATGAATTTAGTATCACCTTCACAAATTCCCCACCCTCCCTAATTGGTATATTTGGTGTAGTATACATTGAGAAACTAGATGTGGATGGCTTTTAAATTGAATTTTTGCTACACTTTTGGAAGTTATGTTACATTCCTTGACATCACACATTTGAAAACTTGTGAAATTTGTGATATAGAGTTTTGAAGACTTCCAATTGGCAATCATTGCATCATGGACGAGGACTTCATGCCATTGGTGGTCCGATGCTCAACAAAAACGAAGAAGTTGATGCGAGGATCAAATTTGTTGAATGAAAACCAATGTGTGCACATGACAAACATATCATCTCTTCTTGTGGAAGGTATCCAAAACATGGTGAAAACTTTCCATGGCAAGGTCAAGCTTGGATCAAGCATGGAGGACTTGTATCGAGTTATGAAGAGGATTGAGGTAATGATCCAAGATTGTGGTAGGGTTGATTGGGTTCGTGGATCACTATGGCAAATGGACAATGAAGAAGAGTTTCGAGAGGTACTCAAAGAGCTGAAATGCAATTTTGACACAATGTGTGGCCAATTTCAATCAATGGGTATAAATGTACATGGCCTTCAAGAATCCATCAACTTCAATCCAATCAAATCTTTGGAGGTGGAGAAAGACCAAAAGGCTTTAATGTCCCGTTTGTTGGCACGTATTCAAGCGACAAAAGAATCTCCCGAAGAGCAAGAGATTGTGAAGCATGCTCATAAGCGGTTGATTTGTCGAATGGATGGAGAAGGCGTTGAGTTGGATGTTGCTAATTTCCCCACATATCATTGGAGTCCCAAATTGACAACATCATTGGGCAATGGTGCTGTTGGACAAGTATATGTGACAAAGTGTTTTGGCCTAGACATTGCAGTGAAGGCTTTCAAAAAGGTTGATGAAAACAACAACTCTATAGCAAATGCAAATTTTAAGAAGGAAGTGGGCGTTTTAGCAGGGTTGAGCCATCCCAATATTATTAAGTTCATTTGTTGTGGTGAAATCTTGGACAACCAAAACTTTGGGAATTACATAGCGATGGAGAAAATGGACAAAAACCTTGCAGATCATTTGGACAACAAGACTTTGAGAAGATCTTATCTTGTTACCATTGATATTATGATGCAGATTGCAAGAGGTTTGTTTTACCTTCACGACATGAATGTTGCTCATCGTGATTTGAAACCTGAAAATGTCCTTGTCAACTTTTGGGGGGACTCTAAGTTGGATGGGATGGGTTATGTGAAAGTGAAGTTGGCGGATTTTGGAATTGCGAAAATCGAAGCCAAGGATGTGTACGAGGAGCCAACTTCGGGAAAGTTAGGAACGCTTGGGTATAGAGCTCCGGAGACGTTTCTCAAGGATGGCAAGACAAATGCTTTCAAAAGCGATGTATTTAGTTTTGCCATGTTATGTTCATATGTTCTCACCGGAACAAATCCATTTCAAGGAATGACTCCATCCTCTATGAAGAAGAGTATGGAGGATGGAGAACGACCAAAGTTGCCCCTTGATTGCCCTAAGTCCTTGGCATCTTTGATAGAACAATGTTGGCGTCTACAACCGTCGGAGAGGCCAACATTTGAACATATTTGTATAAGGCTTGGCAAAGTGAAAGGGGAGCTTTTGGAGAATACCCAAAAGATTTCCAATGGTAGGATGAATCTTAACACCTTTGGGCAAGATGGGTTCTATTTGCTTCAAGCTCTTGTATCTTGTTTTTGGTTGTGGTTCCAAGTGATGCTAAATTGGATGAGAGCATGTGTTTGGTTTATGTCGGGAAAGACGAACGATGTGGATCATGTGAACATTCCCGCTAATACATATGCAAACAAAGGAGAATGCGAGGTGTTAGTTGGATCCATACATTGCATGGAACTCACTAGGACAGGGGCTCAAAATAATGTTGAAGAGGAGCTTGTTGGTATGGAGGAAAGAAAGTTAAAGGTGATGACGGAATTGGATAAACACTCGATAGTGGTCATCATCGGGATGGGTGGAATGGGAAAAACCACTTTGGCAAAATATGTGATGGAGCATATGCGCCAAGAATTTGATGTATCGTGCTTCACCTTCATGAAAGCCCAAGGATGTGGTACTTTAGAAATATTGAAAGAAATATTGAGCAACCTAGGAGTGAATCCCAAGAATGGGATTGACATTGAACAAGGGAGGAGACTTCTCAAGGAAATTATCACCAAGCAAAGAACTCTCATGGTTCTAGATGACATTGGTAGTGTAGATCAAATCCATGAATTGATGGGTATTGAGATCTTCAAAGCGGCCCCTATAAAGAACAAAATGATCATCACAACTCGTGATTGGGGCCTTGTCAGAAGTATTGAAGGCGCTCGACGAATGGATATGGATGAGTTGAACTTGGATGAAGCTATGGATTTGTTTACTATGCATGTCTGTGACAATCAAAGGATCTTTGAAATACCACGTCATGTGGAAGACATAGCCAAGAGAATTGTGGAAACTTGTAGGGGACTTCCTTTAAGCTTGAAGGTTGTGGGTTCCACATTACATGGAATCGATCGCGTACGCATATGGATGAGGACTTTGCAAAGGCTACGAAGGGCAAGATCGTTAGGTTCAGGAAATGATATGGAGCTTTGGCAGTGCTTACAAATAAGCTTTGACGACCTCAAGGATGAAGATAAGAACATGTTTTTGGACATATGTTGTTTTCTTAGCAAAGATTTATTTGTGCGAGGTACGTTAAAAGTGGACAATGCTTTGCAAATATGGAGCAACATCAACGAAAACCCTACAAAATCCTTGAAACATCTTGAAGATATATCTTTGGTCAAGATTGGCAAAGATGGGGGCTTCGAAATGCATGATCAATTACGAGATATGGGCCGCATGATTGTGGAAACACAATCCGACTATATGGGCACTCGCTTGTGGAACATACATGCTACAAAATGGAATGAGGAAATCGGAAAAGATATGAGGCATATGGAAAGTCTTTCCTACAATGAACCAGCAAAAGAGGTCAAATACATGGACATGAAGGAACCATTGCCTTCTCTTCGATTGTTCAATTATCAAGGGTGTGAGAGTTTGATATCAATAGGACCTATTGTGAACCATTCTAAGCATCTTAGTTGTTTGTTGGTGAATTGTGAACAAAAATACATCACATCTAGTAGTGCACAAATGCAAAATCCAATCTCCTCTGTGAAATGGGAGAATCATGTCCATTTGAAGGTTTTGGTGATAAAGGGTGTATCCACGTTAGAAGCATTGCCTAACAATATTTACGGGTTGGTATCGTTGGAGAAAATAGAGATACTAAGGTGTTATAACTTTCAACACTTACCAGAGACCATAGGATCTCTATCGTCTTTGAGAGAAATAAATTTAGGTGGGTGTATGAGATTGGAAAACATCCCTATACAAGTTGGCAACTTGACCTCTTTGACCACCCTCGAGTTACATCATTGTAAGGGCTTGAAGGAGATACCGGAGGCGTTGGGGACTTTGACCTCCTTGACCAAGTTGGATTTAGGTGGTTGTACGGGCTTGAAGGAGATACCGGAGGCGTTGGGGACTTTGACCTCCTTGACCAGGTTGGGTTTAAGTGGTTGTACGGGCTTGAAGGAGATACCGGAGGCGTTGGGGGCTTTGACCTCCTTGACTAGGTTGTATTTAAGTGATTGTACGGGCTTGAAGGAGATACCGGAGGCGTTGGGGGCTTTGACCTCCTTGACCACCTTAAATTTGAATGGTTGTACGGGCTTGAAGGAGATACCGGAGGCGTTGGGGACTTTGACCTCCTTGACCACCTTAAATTTGAATGGTTGTACGGGCTTGAAGGAGATACCGGAGGCGTTGGGGACTTTGACCTCCTTGACCACCTTGGAATTAAATGGTTGTAAGGGCTTGAAGGAGATACCGGAGGCGTTGGGGACTTTGACCTCCTTGACCAAGTTGGATTTAGGTGGTTGTACGGGCTTGAAGGAGATACCGGAGGCGTTGGGGACTTTGACCTCCTTGACCAGGTTGGATTTACGTGGTTGTAAGGGCTTGAAGGAGATACCGGAGGCGTTGGGGACTTTGACCTCCTTGACCGAGATGAATTTATGTGGTTGTACGGGCTTGAAGGAGATACCGGAGGCGTTGGGGGCTTTGACCTCCTTGACTAGGTTGTATTTAAGTGATTGTACGGGCTTCAAGGAGATACCGGAGGCGTTGGGGGCTATGACCTCCTTGACCACCTTAAATTTGAGTGGTTGTACGGGCTTGAAGGAGATACCGGAGGCGTTGGGGACTTTGACCTCCTTGACCGAGTTGAATTTATGGGGTTGTACGGGCTTGAAGGAGATACCGGAGGCGTTGGGGGCTTTGACCTCCTTGACTAGGTTGTATTTAAGTGATTGTACGGGCTTCAAGGAGATACCGGAGGCGTTGGGGGCTTTGACCTCCTTGACCAAGTTGGATTTGAGTGGTTGTACGGGCTTGAAGGAGATACCGGAGGCGTTGGGGGCTTTGACCTCCTTGACCACGTTGGATTTAAGTGTTTGCATGGGCTTGAAGGAGATACCGGAGGCGTTGGGGGCTTTGACCTCCTTGACCACCTTAAATTTGAGTGGTTGTACGGGCTTGAAGGAGATACCGGAGGCGTTGGGGACTTTGATCTCCTTGACCACGTTGGATTTGAGTGGTTGTACGGGCTTGAAGGAGATACCGGAGGCGTTGGGGACTTTGACCTCCTTGACCACGTTGGATTTAAGTGTTTGCATGGGCTTGAAGGAGATACCGGAGGCGTTGGGGACTTTGACCTCCTTGACCGAGTTGAATTTATGGGGTTGTACGGGCTTGAAGGAGATACCGGAGGCGTTGGGGACTTTGACCTCCTTGACCGAGATGAATTTAAGGGGTTGTACGGGCTTGAAGGAGATACCGGAGGCGTTGGGGACTTTGACCTCCTTGACCTCCTTGAATTTAAGGGGTTGTACGGGCTTGAAGGAGATACCGGAGGTGTTGGGGGCTTTGACCTCCTTGACTAGGTTGTATTTAAGTGATTGTACGGGCTTGAAGGAGATACCGGAGGCGTTGGGGGCTTTGACCTCCTTGACCACCTTAAATTTGAGTGGTTGTACGGGCTTGAAGGAGATACCGGAGGCGTTGGGGACTTTGATCTCCTTGACCACGTTGGATTTGAGTGGTTGTACGGGCTTGAAGGAGATACCGGAGGCGTTGGGGACTTTGATCTCCTTGATCTGTTTGGATTTAAGCGGTTGTGAGGGCTTGAAAGAGATACCGGAGGCGTTGGGGACTTTGACCTCCTTGACCGAGTTGAATTTATGGGGTTGTACGGGCTTGAAGGAGATACCGGAGGCGTTGGGGACTTTGACCTCCTTGACCGAGATGAATTTAAGGGGTTGTACGGGCTTGAAGGAGATACCGGAGGCGTTGGGGACTTTGACCTCCTTGACCTCCTTGAATTTAAGGGGTTGTACGGGCTTGAAGGAGATACCGGAGGCGTTGGGGGCTTTGACCTCCTTGACTAGGTTGTATTTAAGTGATTGTACGGGCTTGAAGGAGATACCGGAGGCGTTGGGGGCTTTGACCTCCTTGACCACCTTAAATTTGAGTGGTTGTACGGGCTTGAAGGAGATACCGGAGGCGTTGGGGACTTTGATCTCCTTGACCACGTTGGATTTGAGTGGTTGTACGGGCTTGAAGGAGATACCGGAGGCGTTGGGGACTTTGATCTCCTTGATCTGTTTGGATTTAAGCGGTTGGGAGGGCTTGAAAGAGATACCGGAGGCGTTGGGGACTTTGACCTCCTTGACCGAGTTGAATTTATGGGGTTGTACGGGCTTGAAGGAGATACCGGAGGCGTTGGGGACTTTGACCTCCTTGACCGAGATGAATTTAAGGGGTTGTACGGGCTTGAAGGAGATACCGGAGGCGTTGGGGACTTTGACCTCCTTGACCTCCTTGAATTTAAGGGGTTGTACGGGCTTGAAGGAGATACCGGAGGTGTTGGGGGCTTTGACCTCCTTGACTAGGTTGTATTTAAGTGATTGTACGGGCTTGAAGGAGATACCGGAGGCGTTGGGGGCTTTGACCTCCTTGACCACCTTAAATTTGAGTGGTTGTACGGGCTTGAAGGAGATACCGGAGGCGTTGGGGACTTTGATCTCCTTGACCACGTTGGATTTGAGTGGTTGTACGGGCTTGAAGGAGATACCGGAGGCGTTGGGGACTTTGATCTCCTTGATCTGTTTGGATTTAAGCGGTTGTGAGGGCTTGAAAGAGATACCGGAGGCGTTGGGGACTTTGACCTCCTTGACCGAGTTGAATTTATGGGGTTGTACGGGCTTGAAGGAGATACCGGAGGCGTTGGGGACTTTGACCTCCTTGACCGAGATGAATTTAAGGGGTTGTACGGGCTTGAAGGAGATACCGGAGGCGTTGGGGACTTTGACCTCCTTGACCTCCTTGAATTTAAGGGGTTGTACGGGCTTGAAGGAGATACCGGAGGCGTTGGGGGCTTTGACCTCCTTGACTAGGTTGTATTTAAGTGATTGTACGGGCTTGAAGGAGATACCGGAGGCGTTGGGGGCTTTGACCTCCTTGACCACCTTAAATTTGAGTGGTTGTACGGGCTTGAAGGAGATACCGGAGGCGTTGGGGACTTTGATCTCCTTGACCACGTTGGATTTGAGTGGTTGTACGGGCTTGAAGGAGATACCGGAGGCGTTGGGGACTTTGATCTCCTTGATCTGTTTGGATTTAAGCGGTTGGGAGGGCTTGAAAGAGATACCGGAGGCGTTGGGGACTTTGACCTCCTTGACCAAGTTGGATTTAGGTGGTTGTACGGGCTTGAAGGAGATACCGGAGGCGTTGGGGACTTTGATCTCCTTGATCTGTTTGGATTTAAGCGGTTGTGAGGGCTTGAAAGAGATACCGGAGGCGTTGGGGACTTTGACCTCCTTGACCAAGTTGGATTTAGGTGGTTGTACGGGCTTGAAGGAGATACCGGAGGCGTTGGGGACTTTGACCTCCTTGACCAGGTTGGGTTTAAGTGGTTGTACGGGCTTGAAGGAGATACCGGAGGCGTTGGGGACTTTGACCTCCTTGATCTGTTTGGATTTAAGCGGTTGTGAGGGCTTGAAAGAGATACCGGAGGCGTTGGGGACTTTGACCTCCTTGACCAAGTTGTATTTATTGGGTTGTACGGGCTTGAAAGAGATACCGGAGGCGTTGGGGACTTTGACCTCCTTGAGGACCTTGGATTTAAGTGGTTGTACGGGCTTGAAGGAGATACCGGAGGCGTTCAGGAGTTTGACCTCCTTCACCACGTTGTATTTAAGTGGTTGTACGGGCTTGAAAGAGATACCGGAGGCGTTGGGACTTTGACCTCCTTGACCTGGTTGAATTTAAGTGGTTGTACGGGCTTGAAGGAGATACTGGAGGTGTGAGCCCAATATGGTGCCCACATGTGTTCTTAATCGCAAGGATTAACAAAACTCGGACTTTTAATTGTGTTCAAATATTCAAAAACATAAAAATCAGTTGTGTTCTTAGTTATTAGTTGAATTAAGTTGAAGCTAGGGTGTTAGTACTTAAATGCTACTAGGAATTATTAGAGTTATTTAGAGGTTGGTTGATGGGGTTCCTAGGCTTAAAGGCTTAAGTTTAGTAAACGGGGTTTTATTAACCTATATAGATAGTCACTGGATTTTGGCACATCCGCCTGTGGATGCGAGTTGTGTGTAAGAGACTGGATTAAGGTCTGGACCGACCCGGGTTCGAATCCGGTTGGTTCCATTGACCAGTGCTATCCCAAGATGAGCTAGTGGTAAAAGCAAGAATAGTTTGTAGGCGGATACGGAGAAGAAGTTACTACATATGTGTGAGTAGAACCTTCTCAATTACTTTTCATTTTTTAGAAGCATTTTATTTATATTCACCTAACCGCTCACGGTTTATGAAGGTTCGCGGGTTAATTAGAAAGGAGGTTAGTGGGTCAAATTAGATTTAAGTTAAGTAATTCGTAGGAAAAAGTCAAGATACTTGCGAAGGACATGAGGATGGCAACGAACGGAGGATGAAGACGAACGAATGAAGGATGGCAACGAACGGCGGATGATGCTAAGCGGATGAAGCCGGACGGATGAAGACCATTTGATCAAGTGGATGGAAGACCAAGACCGTTGGATCTAGGGATTTTAGGGATGACGGCTAGAGTATGACGGCCGGCAATTCCAACCGTTAGATGTATGGTTAGATCTACGGCCGGTAAGGTTTGGTGATGGAAGGAGGTAGTCCGATGAAGACCGTCGGATCAAGTGGATGAAAGACCAAGGCCGTTGGATCTAAGGATTTTAGGGATGACGGCTAGAGTATGACGGCCGGCAATTCCAACCGTTAGATGTATGGTTAGATCTACGGCCGGTAAGGCTTGGTGATGGAAGGGGGTAGTCTCCCGAAGGGAAGGAAGGAGGCTCATTTTCACTCTCTTACTCTTGCAATTAGGATTACTTCTCTCTCTCTTTCTCTCCCTCACTAGGTAGATGAAGGCACAAAGCTCTTAGAAGGAAATAATAGGAATGTTAGCAAAGGGTTCATGAATCCTATGAAGGTTGAATGACGGGGTTGGAGTAGGCTTAGTGATAAGTGTGGTAATATGTTATGTGTATTGTGATCAAGTAATGAACCTCAGTGAGAGGCATTATATCATTAGATCTCTAGGTTGATATTATTTAGCCTACAACCTTGAACTTGAATTTTTCTTTGATTTGTGTGAGTATGATACTCTAGTGTTTGTAAATACTTGAGTTTGAGTTAATAAAGGAGGAGGTGTTAAGTACATTGTGAGGCCACACCCCCCACCCTTAAGCGTTCGTAGTCCGAGTAGTGGGTTTGGGCTCACATTCTTCCGTGGCATTGGCCTTGGGCTCACATTCTTCCGTGGCATTGGCCTTGGGCTCACATTCTTCCGTGGCATTGGCCTTGGGCTTGGATGAGTCCTTTGATGACTCAAGTGTCCAATTCCTTGCCTTGTACGCGCAAGCCCAAGCGGATATTCCTCTCTTTCTTTTACCATTGATCACCTTTACTTCCTTAGGGTCCTTGAGCTCCTCACTAGGCTTAGTGGGTGAGTCCATAGTGCAAGGATCAACTCTTCATGTGACTTTGTTCTAAACTACTTCACATACCAATCCATGAATGTGGAACAACTCATTTTTTTATTTATTTATGCGGTTATCAATGCAAAGTATTAACAAATACTTTTCACATCAAATTTCCCACATCACACCATCCTCAATTTAATTAACTTAGCACTCCTTGAGCCAAACTACTCTAAATGTGTCACACCAAACTACATTCCCCATACTAGTTCAAATCCCAACCTTTGGCTTGAACACCACCAAAGTTGGTCTTGCAAATTCAATGATCTACCTAATTTCTCAAGCCACACACCATTACTTTACTAATCAAATGCGTTCCCCGATGCATAACAACAATCAGTCTCACCCTAGCTCGTCCTTTTTGCAGCAAAGTAAAATCTCACTCCGAAATTCTACGTTGTTCGATGCAGATTGACGCCCGTCACCGCCCGTCAATTTCTTCCTTGAGGCACCTGTTTCCCGCAGACAGAGATCAGCTCTTTGTTGGCCCTTCTCAAGTTAGGCTAGCCTCGAATTAGCTAGCTCCTTATTTGCTCGGCCCTTAATTAACCAGCTCCTAACTAGCCTAGCTGCAAATAGTCCATCTTCTAACTTGCCAGCTCCTAGTTAGCCTAACCCGCAATTAGCCTAACTCTTAATTAGCATGGCCCATGATTGGCCTAGATGTCCCTTAAACAACTTGTAACCAACTGTCGGTTCTCCCTGATCATAGCCACCTTCCCTTAATTAGCTGCCGTCGGGTAATCTCCTCAATCTCAGCTTGATTAGTGCAGCTCCCTTGGCTCTGGCCGCTACGGTTCCCAATTCAGGCGCAGCTAACCCAGTTCACAGTCTCGGCTCTGCATTACAAGGTCACGGCTCTTGGCTCATGTGTGAAGTGGCTTTAACCAGCAACTGCAGCTGACTAGGCCCAGCTGCAGAGCTAATCCCAGCTTACAGCTTACCCAGTCTCGAACTCCCAGCACCTTCTTCAAAAGCCCAGCTCCTTCTTCAACAATTCAGGCCTTTGGCCAAATATTAAACCATTCAAAATAAGTACCATCATCTAACACTAACTGAGTGCGCCAATTTAATGGTTCAAACTAAGCTCTATAAACTAAATGCTATGAGGTGAACACTATGAACTAAACACTATCACTAAATGCCTTAAGTCAAATACTATATCTAAGCAATGCAAAACCAATCTAAAAACTAGTTTGCCTCGGTTCTCTACCTAGAACCTTGCACCACACGTGCACCCTTCTTGCTCCACACACACCCACACACATAGCTTCAAGCTTCTTAAGAGCTCGCTCCCTTGAGAGCACTTGAGAGAGAGAGAGACCAACTAACTACACTAATTAACTCCGCTAATTTCCCACACATTGTCGCTAAGTTTAAGAGTCTTTCCTACCAACTAATTCACAATCTCCTCATGAGCTCTAAGAGCTCCAATTCCTAACACCACACACGAGAGATCGAGAGAGAAAATGAGAGAATCCCCCACCTTACCTCGGACCCCCTTGGGATGCTCAACCCAAACTTAGCCTCCTTCACTTTCCGCCGCCATAACTTTCTCCCCTTACCTTCCCAAATTGTCACTCACCACTTTAATTCAAACCACGATGCTTAAATCGTAATTTGATTGGTGCTTTTAGAATTTGCTTATCCTCCACCTTGCGTTCTTCCTTGGACCTTCCCCATTAAGTGGCCACGATGAGGTGGTCCACTTGTGCGTTCAATGTGATCCTCCATTCATCCCAATTCGAATACACTTGCCTCTTGAGTCACCTTGGTTGTCTCCATCCATTTGTACTAGCCTACTCACTAACTACTCAATCCAAGTTCTTCTTACCTATCCCTATTCACTCAAATCCTTTCCTAAGGTAAAAACACACTAACCTCTCCACTTCAAGCCCCTTATAACATTGTACTCCTAAGGCTAACAATTCACTCTTTTTATATTTTTGTGAAGTGACATACCACTTCAAAGCACACCGACTAATATTTTCTAAAGATTAAGACTAAATGTGGGCACCGCTTTGGGCTCACATAATTGGCGACTATCGGGGGATGAATCCCAAAAATCACTTGCTCCAAAGGTAAGTTGTCTTGTCAAGCTCGGTACTCCTTACATCTACTTCCCGATGTGCGGGTAGGAAAGAGCTCACCATTCAATGTCTCCAATTGAATTGAATTATTAGGAAAGACCTCATAGACAAGGTAAGGTCCTAACCATACCGCATCAAATTTTGCCGGAAATTCAAGCTTCCGTGCATCTTGAATCATGACCATCATCCCCGGTGTTAAGGCCCTTTTCTTATGTCGTTTATCAAAGGTTATTTTTCGCCTTCTTTGGATCGCTTCAATATGTTGAGCCGCCATTCTCCTCCTTTCGTCAAGTGCTTCCAAATCGGTTAGTCGATTTCGTAAGGATTGACTTTCGGTAAGTCTTGCACTCACGGCCACCCTAAGTGATTCGACTTCATATTCGATTGGAAGTGTCGCCTCGAGGCCATAGACTAAGGAAAATGGTGTAGCACGCGTAGTTACCTTGTAGGTTGTGCGATATGCCCAAAGTGCCGCCGTCAATTTTGTATCCCAATCCCGCTTCGAGTCTAAAATTGTTTTGCGTAGAATACTTACCAAAATACCGTTGACTCGTTCCGTTTGTCCATTTGTTTGTGGGTGGTAAGGAGTGGTCTTCCGGTGATCGATTTGAAACCTCTCGGTCATCTCCCGGATTAAGTCGTTCAAAAAGTGAGTACCCCGATCACTTACTAGAATTTTCGGCACTCCGAACCGAGAAATAATATTTTCGTACATAAAAGTTGCCGCATGTTCCGCCGTATCGGTCTTTACCGCTTTGGCTTCCGCCCACTTCGTAAGGTACTCCGTAGCAACCACAATATATTTCATTCCTTTTGTAGATTGAGGGTGCACCTCACCCACATAGTCAATTCCCCATTTCTCAAAGGGAATTAAAGGCAATGACACATGGAGTGGCATTTCCATCCTTAGGTCGTTCCGGGCATAACGTTGACAAGCATCGCATTTTCTCACATAATCGTGTGCATCCTTAAATAGTGTGGGCCAAAAATAACCCGCCCTAAGGATTTTTTGCCCGGTAAGTTGACCCGAGAAGTGCCCGCCACATGCGCTATCGTGGCAAGCGATTAAAATCGCTTCAACCTCCGTTTTCGACACACATCGTCGTAAAAGACCATCGGATCCCCTCCTAAATAACCTATGGCCTACCACAACAAATTGCCTACTATTTACCCTTACTTTTCTTCTCTCCTCCTTTGTCCATTCTTCGGGCAACTTGTGGGTTGTTAGGAACTCCACAATTCCGGCATACCATTCCGGTGTCGAAGTAACTATGAATAGGCTATCATCTACCAATCTATCATCTACCGGATTTTTTCCTATCTCCTCCGACAACCTAGACAAGTGGTCCGCTTGTAAATGCATGCGACCCGGCTTGTATTCTACCGTGTAGTCAAACTCCTCTAATAGCAAGACCCACCTAGCTAACCTACCACTTAATTCCGCCTTGTTAACTAGATACTTGATAGCCATGTGGTCAACGAAAAATACAACCGGATTACACATAAGGTAATGCCTAAATTTTTTAACCGAAAATACCATTGCTAGGCATTCACGCTCCGTAGTTGAGTAATTTCGCTCCGCCGGTGTTAGTTGCTTACTTGCATAAGCTATAGGTTGATCTTTCTCGTTTTCCCCCGTCGCTTGACAAAGAGCACTCCCAACCGCCACATTGCTCGCATCGCAATAAACATGAAAAGGCTTACTCCAATTTGGTGGCATCAATACCGGGTAAGTGCTCAACCTATCCCGTAATTCTTCAAAGGCTCTTTGACACGCATCCGTCCACTCAATTTTCACATCCTTTTTGAGCAATTGTGTAATGGGCACCGCTATCCTTGAAAAATTAGGAATGAGCTCCCGGTACCAACCCACATGCCCTAACAATTTAGATATCCCCTTGGAATTGGTTGGAGTTGCCAATTCGCTTATGGCCGTAACTTTTTCCGGATCCGGTTCTCTCCCTTTCTCACTAACTACATAACCCAATAACACTCCCCTATTGACACCCAAAAATGTCTTATCCGGGTTCAATGCTAACCTCATCTTCCTACACCTAACCAATGCCTCCTTAACACAATGTAAGTGCTCATCCACATTACTTTGTGTACTAAAATCATCCACAAACACGGTCATGGATTTAAACAACAAGTCGGTGAAAATATACATCACCAACCTTTGGAAAGTGGCAGGGGCATTACATAACCCAAATGGCATCACAATCCACACAAAGGTTCCCCATGGTGTGGTAAAGGCCGTCTTATGGATATCTTGAAGGGCTATGGAAATTTGATTATATCCCGCATACCCATCCATAAAAGTATACCTCGCATGACCTCCCACCTCTTCAAGCAATAAGGTGATGAAAGGTAAGGGGAAGTGGTCCTTTTGTATGCACGAATTTAATTTTCTATAATCCACACACACCCTTAGTTTCCCATTCTTTTTCTTCACTAGGACCATAGGAGAAACCCAATCCGTAATTTCCACCGGCTTAATAAACCCGGCCTTCAACAACCTCTCCAATTCCGCTTTCACCAACAATTGCAATTGAGGATTCATCCTCCGCTCCTTTTGTCTAATCGGTTTAGCACCCGGAATTAAAGGAATCCGGTGCTCCACCATCTCCCTAGGAATCCCCTTAAGCTCATCGTAAGACCAAGCAAAGGTGTCACTAAACTCATCCACCAAATTGCTATACTCCCTAACCTCTTTCTCCCCCAATTTGGATCCCATTTTCATTTGTCGCACCTTGCCATTCTTCAATTTTACTTCCACGTACCGCCAATCCGCTTCGGACACATGTGCTTGTTCATCTTTATTCCGATACCAATCGGAAGGCACATTGGGGTAATCTTTTACATCTTGACCTACAACTATCCCCGTAGAAGTGGTCTTAAAATGTAAAGGCTCCTCCAATTTCGATGAATCAATAATCACATCATTCTCTTGAGTTCCATCCACATGAATTAAACTAACCTCACCCTCTTCCACGTCATCTACCCAAGGTGTTAACCCACCGCTAACCCATTCTTCCTCGGTGAGCACCTCACATATCTCCAACAATGAACCCTCTCCTACACTAACACTAGGAAAATCGCTCCCTAAGCCTACTTGGTGAGATGTAACCATTACATCAAATTCCGACTCGGGGTACTCCCTTAACCATTGGGCATAATCCCCATTATCCCCATAATGGTAGAAATTAGGACCTAGGCTTCCCGAACCCGAATCCATAACAATTCTTTCACCCTCGGGGTGTACAACTCCTACCAATGCCTCGCCAACCGCGTCCTTGTTTAATTCCTCAATTTCATCCTCCGATGGCAAATACATATCCTTCTTCATCCAACCTCCCAATGAACCAATGGACACTATGACCCTATTACCCTCCGGTCCATAAGTTATGGATGGTTTTGGTCCACCCCAATTAACCATAGCATTCGCCATCCGTAACCAAGGCCTTCCTAGCAAAATGGGAAAGGTGTCCTTGTTGGAGTGCATTTTAATGACATGGAAGGTCACTAAGTACTCTTCACCCCCGGTAGTCATCCTACAATCCTTGATCATCCCCAAAGGTGTAGTTGAACTTTGATTTGCCATATTAATGACCAAAGGTGAAGGCCCCGTGAGTCCAAGTCCTAACTTCTTCATAGTATGCTCCGGTAGTATATTTAAACTACTCCCACCGTCCACCAAAACATTCGGCACTACTTTGTCTACTATCACAACCTCAATCTCTATGGCTTTTACATCTCTTCCACCTTGTGATTGGATTCTAGCGGCTACTTTGGCTTTTACCTTCCTAGCCCTCCTATGTACCGGCATCCCTTCCTTTAATGTTTTCCTTGCCGCGGGTGAAATTTCCAATAGTTGGCCGAAAGTAATATCCGCCTTGAGTGTACTAAGGTCCGCCCACAAGTCGTACCCGGTAGACTTGTCCACCTTCGAATTACCCACTCCGTCGAATTCATCCAAGGGAATTCCCGGTCCATCCCATTCACCCACATCGCTACCATCCAAGTCATGTACTCCATTAGGCCTCTCCCTAGCTTGTAGAATTACGTTCTCCCTTTCTACATCCTTTGTAGCCCTCTTAGCTACCCTATCTAATTCGGAGAGATTAAGCTCTTCATCCGAAGAGTAATTTCCTTGCTCTCCTATCCCTACCTCCAATGGGGCATCCCTTCTCCTAGCTCTAGTAGTTACCGCTAATGCGGGTGCTTCTTCAACTACACCCTTGCCCTTCACTAATTCATACGTAATAGCATTGGTGTGAGGAGGCCATTGACTTTGCTCCTCTCCAATTCCCATTGGGAGAGGAAGCATGTCATCACATGTGGCCTCCAACACACCATCCATAAACCTTACGTCTTGTGAGTTAGATGGACCCGGATCCGTTGGAGGCGCTTGTCTTCCGTTGTTACCATTAGGTGGACCTCCTTGTCGATTTTGTATTGGAATGTACCCGGTTGTAGTTTGCAAGCCCGCCGGTGGGTGAAAGGTTTGCCTAGCATTACTATGGTCATAGTATAAGTTAGGTGGCCTAAGCTCGTTGGCCGGTACTCCTTGTGGCCTAGCACCTCGCATATTATCTCTTGCTTGTTGTTGTGGATTAGCCACCGGGTAGGGTACATTAATTATTTTGTCCGGTTGGCGACACTCATCCGAGGGATGACTCCCTCCGCAATTACTACAATTAAACCCTTGACCTTCGGACCAACATTGTCCTTGAGCGTGCCACCTACCACAAAATGGGTGAAATTCTTTTTTTTCTAAGTTTTGACCACCTTGCCCTCTAGGTGGTGGTCCTCTATTGTTCCCATTTCCATAGTGAGGTGGCGCTTGACCTCGTTGATTTTGTTGAGGTGGATTACCGTTTCCCCTTTGGTCACGGTTTTGTCCACCTCGACAAAATTGACGAGTGTGGCCCGGTTGGCCACATTGGACACACCATAATCCGGAGGAATGCCTCCCCGACTCAACCGGGGGTGGAAGTCCCGGTTGTTGACTCCGGATCATTAATGACATTTGATCCGTGAGGCTTTGCATTTGTTTTATCATAACCTCTTGGAATCCTAGTTGGCTAGCACCTAATCTCCTCTCAACCTCTTCTAAGTGTGGATCCGTTCTAGGGGCCGGTAGTGCCAAAAGAGGTGCCGGTTCCCTAACCGCTAAAGGTCGGGGACCGGTATCCACCATAGCATAGGGAATTTGACCTTCGTATTTAACCGGTTCTCCCGAAACTACTCTAGGTCGGATGGGGATGAATTGAGGGATTAATTCATCCTCCCTTCTCCATAATCTTTCGTGATCCTTATCCAAATTTTCAATATCCCTAGCCGCCCGCTTGGCATCCGCTAAGGTTAAGGGATTTCTTTCTAGAACACCCCTAATAGTTCCGGACTTGAAAAACCCTTGGATAAAAAATTGTTTTAGTGTATCGTCGTTGAGCATAGTACCCACGAACCTAGTGCACACTAAATCAAACCTCCTAATGTAAGCCGAAATTTCTTCCTCCCTTCCTTGCTTTAATGAGAATAATGCCCTTAAGGCGGTACTTTGACCCACTTCCGGCCTAAATTCATTTAGGAATTCCCGTTGTAATTGTTCCCATCCCCTAAAATGACCCTCGGCATGGTCCCGATACCATTCATAGGCTTCTCCCTCTAAAGTGGTCGGAAACCACACTAACCAATAACCCGGGTTGGTTATGAGGGAGCTAGCCAACCGTTCGATATACCGTTCCATGTGGCGAGAGGGATCCTCATCCTTGGTCCCATAAAATTTAGGGAGATGAGATGGCATATCCATCGCCGCTAAATTTTGTGGGACCACAATGGGTAGGCCTCTTGGCCTAACCAATGGGTCTATAGGAGGTATCGGAGGTATAGGCGGAATTGGGGGTATGGGTGGCGGATCCATCCCCCGCTCCTCGGCCATAGTGTCTGGTAAGGTATTTTCTATCCCCTCACCCAAGCCTATAAAATTTTCCTTTGTTAATTTATGTGCCTCCGATGAGGTTTCTCTACCCAACTTGGAAGGAGTTACCTCTTCCTCAAGTTGAGTGTCCACTCCTAATGTCTCCACTAACAAACTAACACTAGGCTCAATATTTAAGCAACTCTCTAATCTAACATGAGCTTCACCTACAACTTCACTAATTCTAGAAGTCCTTCTCTTACGTGTAGATTTTTCTAATCCTAACACTAAACTCGGTTTTTGGGATCGAGTCTTACCTTGCATTCCCCATAAGACGATCAACCCTCACTTGACCAATCGCATTTCTCACAACCCTCCCCTCTTAATATTTCCACTTATCTTGGTGTGATTTAAATTTTTAGGAGGTGAGGAAAAAGACCCTGCAAGCCCACTTAAGTGAAGAAATCCCAATAGGGGATAGGCATGCTCATGTTAATTTTTGGTTAAGCCGGAGCATCACCTCCGCACTTTTCCGCAAATTAAACACTTGCCACAATACCGATTGTGAGGGGGTGACCTTCCTTGTAGATTATGTTAAAAAGTCGAGGCTTCACCCTTCGACTTCTCACACTATCCACAATTCGGGAATTACCCTCTACAACGGATAACGACAATCACGAATACAAAAGGCATTCCTTAATTAGTTAATACTTTCACTTTGAAGAAACAAACGTACCTTGAGCAATCGCATCCCCCTGTGAGTTAGCACTCCCCTCAATCGTGACTCAATGTGACAACACAACAAACTTCGTAAAATATTAATTTAATCTAGAGCATGAAATGACAACTCCCGAAACTTTGAGACTCACCCCGAGGTGAGTGTCAAAGTTCAATGTCCTAAGGTGAATTTACCCTCTAATGTTTTAATGAGCTACTCGGTTATAGGTTCCTTTTAAGTTCTTAGCAAATCCCCAAAAAGGTTGAGGACGTACCTTCGCCGCGCTCCTTCCTCAAAAATGAATTTACGTAATTGACAATGCAATCCATTCCAAGGAATAATTGAAATACAATTAATCTAATAAATTCAAATGTAAACCCAAAGAGAGAACACTTACCGAGTCTCGGGTGCTCCTTCCCCTCTCTCAAGTTTGTGTCTCCAAACTTTCCTAGTTGCCTCCAAGTCTTGTAACTACTTCCCGCTTCACTCCCGGCGGACGCACCAATTATGTGAGGCCAAACCCCCCACCCTTAAGCGTTCGTAGTCCGAGTAGTGGGTTTGGGCTCACATTCTTCCGTGGCATTGGCCTTGGGCTCACATTCTTCCGTGGCATTGGCCTTGGGCTCACATTCTTCCGTGGCATTGGCCTTGGGCTTGGATGAGTCCTTTGATGACTCAAGTGTCCAATTCCTTGCCTTGTACGCGCAAGCCCAAGCGGATATTCCTCTCTTTCTTTTACCATTGATCACCTTTACTTCCTTAGGGTCCTTGAGCTCCTCACTAGGCTTAGTGGGTGAGTCCATAGTGCAAGGATCAACTCTTCATGTGACTTTGTTCTAAACTACTTCACATACCAATCCATGAATGTGGAACAACTCATTTTTTTATTTATTTATGCGGTTATCAATGCAAAGTATTAACAAATACTTTTCACATCAAATTTCCCACATCACACCATCCTCAATTTAATTAACTTAGCACTCCTTGAGCCAAACTACTCTAAATGTGTCACACCAAACTACATTCCCCATACTAGTTCAAATCCCAACCTTTGGCTTGAACACCACCAAAGTTGGTCTTGCAAATTCAATGATCTACCTAATTTCTCAAGCCACACACCATTACTTTACTAATCAAATGCGTTCCCCGATGCATAACAACAATCAGTCTCACCCTAGCTCGTCCTTTTTGCAGCAAAGTAAAATCTCACTCCGAAATTCTACGTTGTTCGATGCAGATTGACGCCCGTCACCGCCCGTCAATTTCTTCCTTGAGGCACCTGTTTCCCGCAGACAGAGATCAGCTCTTTGTTGGCCCTTCTCAAGTTAGGCTAGCCTCGAATTAGCTAGCTCCTTATTTGCTCGGCCCTTAATTAACCAGCTCCTAACTAGCCTAGCTGCAAATAGTCCATCTTCTAACTTGCCAGCTCCTAGTTAGCCTAACCCGCAATTAGCCTAACTCTTAATTAGCATGGCCCATGATTGGCCTAGATGTCCCTTAAACAACTTGTAACCAACTGTCGGTTCTCCCTGATCATAGCCACCTTCCCTTAATTAGCTGCCGTCGGGTAATCTCCTCAATCTCAGCTTGATTAGTGCAGCTCCCTTGGCTCTGGCCGCTACGGTTCCCAATTCAGGCGCAGCTAACCCAGTTCACAGTCTCGGCTCTGCATTACAAGGTCACGGCTCTTGGCTCATGTGTGAAGTGGCTTTAACCAGCAACTGCAGCTGACTAGGCCCAGCTGCAGAGCTAATCCCAGCTTACAGCTTACCCAGTCTCGAACTCCCAGCACCTTCTTCAAAAGCCCAGCTCCTTCTTCAACAATTCAGGCCTTTGGCCAAATATTAAACCATTCAAAATAAGTACCATCATCTAACACTAACTGAGTGCGCCAATTTAATGGTTCAAACTAAGCTCTATAAACTAAATGCTATGAGGTGAACACTATGAACTAAACACTATCACTAAATGCCTTAAGTCAAATACTATATCTAAGCAATGCAAAACCAATCTAAAAACTAGTTTGCCTCGGTTCTCTACCTAGAACCTTGCACCACACGTGCACCCTTCTTGCTCCACACACACCCACACACATAGCTTCAAGCTTCTTAAGAGCTCGCTCCCTTGAGAGCACTTGAGAGAGAGAGAGACCAACTAACTACACTAATTAACTCCGCTAATTTCCCACACATTGTCGCTAAGTTTAAGAGTCTTTCCTACCAACTAATTCACAATCTCCTCATGAGCTCTAAGAGCTCCAATTCCTAACACCACACACGAGAGATCGAGAGAGAAAATGAGAGAATCCCCCACCTTACCTCGGACCCCCTTGGGATGCTCAACCCAAACTTAGCCTCCTTCACTTTCCGCCGCCATAACTTTCTCCCCTTACCTTCCCAAATTGTCACTCACCACTTTAATTCAAACCACGATGCTTAAATCGTAATTTGATTGGTGCTTTTAGAATTTGCTTATCCTCCACCTTGCGTTCTTCCTTGGACCTTCCCCATTAAGTGGCCACGATGAGGTGGTCCACTTGTGCGTTCAATGTGATCCTCCATTCATCCCAATTCGAATACACTTGCCTCTTGAGTCACCTTGGTTGTCTCCATCCATTTGTACTAGCCTACTCACTAACTACTCAATCCAAGTTCTTCTTACCTATCCCTATTCACTCAAATCCTTTCCTAAGGTAAAAACACACTAACCTCTCCACTTCAAGCCCCTTATAACATTGTACTCCTAAGGCTAACAATTCACTCTTTTTATATTTTTGTGAAGTGACATACCACTTCAAAGCACACCGACTAATATTTTCTAAAGATTAAGACTAATGTGGGCACCGCTTTGGGCTCACATACATTGATTCACCAATTAGAATGGATATGAGTTACAATTGATTACTAAGGCTAGTGAAGTTCATGTGAGTCATGGGCTCCCACCCGGACTACAGACGCATAAGGGTGGGGGTTTATGGCTGACATAAATGGTGCGTCCGCCGGGAGCGAAGCGGGATTAGGAGGATTGGAAGCTTGGAGGCACGAACTTGAGGGAGAGGAAGAAGCACATGGTGTGTGGTAAGCATTTCATTTTGTTTTGATTGTTGGCATTGGGTTAGGTTAGTTGAATTCCATTTTTTTTCCTTGGCATGAATTGCATTTTCATTTATGCAATTTGTTTTGAGGAAGGAGCGCGGCTTGAGGTGATGTTCTAAACCTTCTTGGAATGGCATAAGAACATAACATTAATAGTGCGATCATTAGCTCACTAAATCTTAGAGGGATAATTAATTTTAGGAAGAGAAAACTTTGACACTCACCTTGGGGTGAGTATCCAAGTTAAGGGATTTTTAATTTGATGTTTTAGATTAGAATTGTTGATTGAGAGTTGTTGTTGTCAATGTCACATTGAGTCACGGTCGAGTGTGAGTGCTAACTTGCAGGAGGAAGCGAATTGCTTGAGGTAAGATATTCTTCAAAGTGAATTAATTAATTAAGGAAGGATTTTAGTACTTGTCTTTGTCGTTATCCGTTGGGGAGGGTAATTCCCTAGTCATCGCATCGTGTTGAAGGCGAGAGGGTGATGCCTCGGTCTTCGATGTGGTGCATGGCGAAGGTCAGCCCCTCAACCCTGGTATTGTGGTGAGTGTCAATTCGAGGGAAGAGTCGGAGGTGATGCTCCGGCTTGACTAAGAATTGACATGAGCATGCCTATCCCCTGTTTGGGATTTTTCACTTAAGTTGGCTTGCAGGTTCTCTTTCCTCACCTCCTCAATTTTAAACCACATCAAGAAAAGTGAAAACATTAAAAAGAGTGAAGGTAGCAAGGGGTATGTGTGGTCAAGTGAGGGTTGATCGAATGTGCATTAATGCAAGGTAAGACCCGATCTCACAAACCTAAATTGGAGTTAGGATTAGGAATGAATACACGTAGGAAAAGATTGTCTAAGATTAATGAAGTTATAGAAGAGGTAGAAGTTGGGATAGAAAGTTGCTTGAATGTGGATCCTATTACTAGTCTAGTGTTAGAAAATTTAGAGGTAGATGCTCAACTTGAGGAGGAGGCTACTACCTCTAAGTTGAGTGACGAGATATCGGAGGAGACTAATACGGTTAGGAAAGAAATTCCTGTAGAAGTTGATAGGGGAATAGGAGTGGACACACCGGTCACCATGGCTCAGGAGGGAGAGGGTCCGCCTCCCTTTCCACCCATTGATCCATTGGTTAGGCCGAGAGGTTTACCCATTGTGGTTCCACAAAACTTGGCGGCGGTGGATATGCCAGCCCACCTCCCTAAGTTTTATGGAACTAAGGATGAGGATCCCTCTAGGCACATGGAGAGGTACATTGAGAGGTTGGCTAGTTCTATTGTCACCAACCCGGGATATTGGTTGGTGTGGTTTCCTACCACTCTAGAGGGAGAAGCCTATGAGTGGTATAGAGATCATGCAGAGGGTCATTTCACAGGATGGGAGCAGATGCAGAGGGAGTTCCTAAATGAGTTTAGGCCCGAGGTTGGTCAGAGCACGGCTCTTAGAGCGTTGACAACCTTGAAGCAAGGAAGGGAAGAGGAGATTTCGGCATACATCAGGAGGTTTGATTTGGTGTGTACACGCTTTGTGGGTACGATGCTCAACGATGACACCCTTAAACAATTCTTCATCCAAGGATTTTTTAAGGCGGGTACTATTAGAGGTGTGTTGGAGAGGAATCCTCAGACATTGGCGGATGCCAAAGCGGCGGCTAGGGAGATGGAGCGCTTGGACAGAGATTATGAGAGGTTGTGGCGAAGGGAGGACGAATCCATACCTCAATTCATTCCCATTCGTCCGAGAGAAGTGGAGGTCCAGTCTGGTAGACAGGGGAGTCAGGGTCAGTATGCCCTCATTGACACAGGTCCACGTCCGCTAGCAGCTAGGGAGCCGGCACCACTCTTAGCATTGCCCGCCCCTAAGGTCGATGCACACATTGAGGAGGTGGAGAAAAGGTTAGGTGCTAGTCAGTTGGGATTTCAGGAGGCCATGATCAAACAAATGCAAAGTCTTACGGATCAGATGTCATTGATGATTAGGAGTCAGCAGCCGGGTCCTCCTCCTCCAGTTGAGTCGGGTATAGACATGCCTCAAGATTGTGGTGTGTTCAGTGTGGGCAACCTGGACATACTAGGCAGTTTTGTCAAGTGGGGCATAATCGTGATCAAAGGAACAACGGTGGCCCACCTCCACAAAACCATAGAGGCCAAGGTCAGAATCAGTATGGTCAGGGCAATTATAGAGGACCTCCCCCTAGAGGACAGGGTGGTCAGAACATGGAGAAAAGGGAGTTTCATCCTTTTTGTGGGAGATGGCACGCACCGGGTCACTGTTGGTCCGAAGGACAAGGTTATGGTTGTAGTAATTGTGGGGGAAATCATCCTTCGGACGAGTGTCGTCAACCTGATAAGGTCATTAGTATGCCTAATCCAGTGGTCAACCCACAACAACAGGCGAGAGACAATATGAGAGGAGCTAGGCCGCAGGGCGGACCTCCTAATGAGCTTAGGCCACCCAATCTATACTATGACCATGGGAATGCGAGGCAGACATTCCATCCTCCGACTGGATTGCAGACAGCGAATGGATACATTCCTATTCAGAATAGGCCAGGCGGTCCACATCATTTCGACAATAGGAGGCCAGTTCCTCCGATCGATCCGGGTCCGTCGAGTTCCCAAGATGTTAGGTTTGTGGATGGTGTCACTGAACCGCATCAAGACGAGTCTATTGCTTATCAAATGGGTGTTGGAGACGAGCAACGTCAATGGCCTCCACACACCAACGCCATCACCTATGAGTTGAGGAGTTTGGATGATGAGGTTGCTCACGAGGCCCCGGCATTGGCGGTTACCACTAGGGCAATGCGAGGCAACTTACCGGTTATCAGCCACAAACCCCCACCCTTATGCGTCTGTAGTCCGGGTGGGAGCCCATGACTCACATAAACTTCACTGGCCTTAGTAATTAGTTGCAACTTATATTCATTCTAATTGGTGAATCAATGTACTTAACACCTCCTCCTTTATTAATTCAAACTCAAGTGTTTACAAACACTAGAGTATCACACTCACACAAATCAAAGAAAAATTCAAGTTCAAGGTTGTAGGCTAAATAATATCAACCTAGAGATCTAATGATATAATGCCTCTCACTGAGGTTCATTACTTGATCACAATACACATAGCATATTACCACACTTATCACTAAGCCTACTCCAACTCCGTCATTCAACCTTCATAGAATTCATGAACCCTTTGCTAACCTTCCTATTATTTCTTTCTAAGAGCTTTGTGCCTTCATCTACCTAGTGAGGGAGAGAGAGAGAGAGAAGTGGTCCTAATTGCAAGAGTGAGAGAGTGAGAATAAGCCTCCTCCCTTCCCTTCGGGAGACTACCCCCTTCCATCACCAAGCCTTACCGGCCGTAGATCTAACCATACATCTAACGGTTGGAATTGCCGGCCGTCATACTCTAGCCGTCATCCCTAAAATCCCTAGATCCAACGGCCTTGGTCTTTCATCCACTTGATCCGACGGTCTTCATCGGACTACCTCCTTCCATCACCAAACCTTACCGGCCGTAGATCTAACCATACATCTAACGGTTGGAATTGCCGGCCGTCATACTCTAGCCGTCATCCCTAAAATCCCTAGATCCAACGGTCTTGGTCTTCCATCCACTTGATCAAATGGTCTTCATCCGTCCGGCTTCATCCGCTTAGCATCATCCGCCGTTCGTTGCCATCCTTCATTCGTTCGTCTTCATTCTCCGTTCGTTGCCATCCTCATGTCTTTCGCAAGTATCTTGACTTTTTCCTACGAATTACTTAACTTAAATCTAATTTGATCCACTAACCTCCTTTCTAATTAACCCGCGAACCTTCATAAACCGTGAGCGGTTAGGTGAATATAAGTAAAATGCTTCTAAAAAATGAAAAATAATTGAGAAGGTTCTACTCACACATATGTAGTAACTTCTTCTCCGTATCTGCCTACAAACTATTCCTGCTTTTACCACTAGCTCATCTTGGGATAGCACTGGTCAATGGAACCAACCGGATTCGAACCCGGGTCGGTCCAGACCTTAATCCAGTCTCTTACACACAACTCGCATCCACAGGCGGATGTGCCAAAATCCAGTGACTATCTATATAGGTTAATAAAACCCCGTTTACTAAACTTAAGCCTTTAAGCCTAGGAACCCCATCAACCAACCTCTAAATAACTCTAATAATTCCTAGTAGCATTTAAGTACTAACACCCTAGCTTCAACTTAATTCAACTAATAACTAAGAACACAACTTGTTTTTATGCTTTTGAATATTTGAACACAACTAAAAGTCCGAGTTTTGTTAATCCTTGCGATTAAGAACACATGTGGGCACCATATTGGGCTCACATAATTGGCGACCATCTGGGACTGAATCCAGTATCTCTTGCTGGAGGGCAAGTCGCCATCACGCCCTGTACTCCTTGCATCGACTGCCGGATGTGCGGGTTGGGAAGCTCTCCCCATTCAATGTCTCCAATTGAAGTGAGTTGTTCGGAAATGCCTCCCGAACGAGGTAAGGACCCAACCAAACCGCATCAAACTTACCCGGAAATTTGAGTTTTCTAGCATCTTGAATAAGCACCATCATTCCTGGCCGTAGGGCCCTCTTCTTGTGATGTTTGTCGAAGGTGATTTTCCTTCGGCGTTGGATAATATCCATATGTGGAGCTCCAGTCCTTCTTCTCTTACCTTGTCTAATTGGTTTATCACCCGGAATCCAATGAATGCGATGCTCCACCCTCTCTCTAGGAACCCCCTTAAGCTCGTCGTCCGACCATGCAAACATGTTGCTAAACTCATCTACCAAATCATCATATTTCTTAATCTGCTTCTCCCCCAACATAGACCCCATTTCCATCTGTCTAACCTTCCCCTTCTTCATTCTCACATCCACATACTTCCAATCCGCCTCCGACACATGTGTCTGCTCATCCTTGTTTCTATACCAATCCGGAGGTACCTTTGGATAATCCTTAACATCTTGACCCGCCACAATGCCCGTTGACGTGGTCTTGAAGTGCACAAGTCCTTCCAACTTTCCAGCCTCAATGACGGCCCCCTCATCTTGGGTCCCATCCACATGTACGACATTCACGTCGCTCTCATCCACGCTATCTACCCAAGGTGTCAATCCTCCTCTGATCCACTCCTCCTCGGTCAACACCTCGCACGGCTCCAACAAGGAATATTCCGCCTCCCTTGAGCTAAGCCTCTCCTCACTCAAACATTCATGATAGGATGTCATCATAATGTCATACTCCGACTCGGGATAGTCTCTCAACCACTGCGCATACTCCCCATTATCACCATGGAAATAGAAACTAGGACCCAAACTACCTGACACTGAATCTATATAAGTCCCTTGTCCGCATGGATGGACTACTCCCACTAGTGTCTCATTCTTTTTGTCACCATCTTCACCTTCCTCCTTGCCTTCCACCTCTTCATCCGAAGACGAAGAGATTTGCTCTCTCACCCAACCTCCTAGTGCTCCAATGGAAACCTTGACTCTATTATCCTTAGGACCATAAGTAATGGACGGCTTGACTCCTCCCCAATCTACTACCGCACCCGACATCCTCAACCAAGGCCTACCTAGCAAGATGGGGAATGTATCCTTGTTAGAATGCATTTTGATGACATGAAAAGTGACCACATACTCCTCCCCTCCGGTGCTAATCCTACAATCTTTAATCATTCCCAAGGGCACCGCCGGAGTTTGATTCGCCATGTTGATGATGAACGGTGACGGACCCGTAAGGCTAAGGCCCAACCTCTTCATGGTGTGCTCCGGCAAAATATTTAACCCACTACCTCCATCAACTAAGACATTCGGAACCACCTTGTCCACCACCATTACTTCTATCTCAATTGCTTTGAGGTCACGCCCTCCTCCTTGTAGTTGTACTCTAGCGGCCACTCTAGTCTTTACCTTCCTAGTCCTCCTAGTCACCGGCATACCCTCCTTAAGAGTCTTACGAGCCATGGGTGATGTCTCCAACAATTGGCCGAAGGTTATGTCGGCCTTCAATGAGCTAAGATCGGCCCACAAATCATATCCCTCCAGTCTTTCAACCTTGGTCCTTTCTACCCTATCAAACTCATCCAAAGGGATGCTAGGTCCCTCCCATTCTCCCATCTCACTGCCATGTAAATCATGAATGACATTTGGCCTATCCCTATCATGAACAATCTCATTTTCCTTCTCTAATTCCCTAGTGGCTCTCCTAGCTACTCTAGCTACTCTATCCAAATCCGAGAGGTTAGGGCCCTCATCCGAGGAGTACTCCTCTTGCCCTACTACCTCCTTCTCCACCGGTAAGTTGCCTCGCATTGCCCTAGTGGTAACCGCCAATGCCGGGGCCTCGTGAGCAACATAGGTGATGGCGTTGGTGTGTGGAGGCCATTGACGTTGCTCGTCTCCAACACCCATTTGATAAGCAATAGACTCGTCTTGATGCGGCTCAGTGACACCATCCACAAACCTAACATCTTGGGAACTCGACGGACCCGGATCGATCGGAGGAACCGGCCTCCTATTGTCGAAATGATGTGGACCGCCTGGCCTATTCTGAATAGGAATGTATCCATTCGCTGTCTGCAATCCAGTCGGAGGATGGAATGTCTGCCTCGCATTCCCATGGTCATAGTATAGATTGGGTGGCCTAAGCTCATTAGGAGGTCCGCCCTGCGGCCTAGCTCCTCTCATATTGTCTCTCGCCTGTTGTTGTGGGTTGACCACTGGATTAGGCATACTAATGACCTTATCAGGTTGACGACACTCGTCCGAAGGATGATTTCCCCCACAATTACTACAACCATAACCTTGTCCTTCGGACCAACAGTGACCCGGTGCGTGCCATCTCCCACAAAAAGGATGAAACTCCCTTTTCTCCATGTTCTGACCACCCTGTCCTCTAGGGGGAGGTCCTCTATAATTGCCCTGACCATACTGATTCTGACCTTGGCCTCTATGGTTTTGTGGAGGTGGGCCACCGTTGTTCCTTTGATCACGATTATGCCCCACTTGACAAAACTGCCTAGTATGTCCAGGTTGCCCACACTGAACACACCACAATCTTGAGGCATGTCTACCCGACTCAACTGGAGGAGGAGGACCCGGCTGCTGACTCCTAATCATCAATGACATCTGATCCGTAAGACTTTGCATTTGTTTGATCATGGCCTCCTGAAATCCCAACTGACTAGCACCTAACCTTTTCTCCACCTCCTCAATGTGTGCATCGACCTTAGGGGCGGGCAATGCTAAGAGTGGTGCCGGCTCCCTAGCTGCTAGCGGACGTGGACCTGTGTCAATGAGGGCATACTGACCCTGACTCCCCTGTCTACCAGACTGGACCTCCACTTCTCTCGGACGAATGGGAATGAATTGAGGTATGGATTCGTCCTCCCTTCGCCACAACCTCTCATAATCTCTGTCCAAGCGCTCCATCTCCCTAGCCGCCGCTTTGGCATCCGCCAATGTCTGAGGATTCCTCTCCAACACACCTCTAATAGTACCCGCCTTAAAAAATCCTTGGATGAAGAATTGTTTAAGGGTGTCATCGTTGAGCATCGTACCCACAAAGCGTGTACACACCAAATCAAACCTCCTGATGTATGCCGAAATCTCCTCTTCCCTTCCTTGCTTCAAGGTTGTCAACGCTCTAAGAGCCGTGCTCTGACCAACCTCGGGCCTAAACTCATTTAGGAACTCCCTCTGCATCTGCTCCCATCCTGTGAAATGACCCTCTGCATGATCTCTATACCACTCATAGGCTTCTCCCTCTAGAGTGGTAGGAAACCACACCAACCAATATCCCGGGTTGGTGACAATAGAACTAGCCAACCTCTCAATGTACCTCTCCATGTGCCTAGAGGGATCCTCATCCTTAGTTCCATAAAACTTAGGGAGGTGGGCTGGCATATCCACCGCCGCCAAGTTTTGTGGAACCACAATGGGTAAACCTCTCGGCCTAACCAATGGATCAATGGGTGGAAAGGGAGGCGGACCCTCTCCCTCCTGAGCCATGGTGACCGGTGTGTCCACTCCTATTCCCCTATCAACTTCTACAGGAATTTCTTTCCTAACCGTATTAGTCTCCTCCGATATCTCGTCACTCAACTTAGAGGTAGTAGCCTCCTCCTCAAGTTGAGCATCTACCTCTAAATTTTCTAACACTAGACTAGTAATAGGATCCACATTCAAGCAACTTTCTATCCCAACTTCTACCTCTTCTATAACTTCACTAATCTTAGACAATCTTTTCCTACGTGTATTCATTCCTAATCCTAACTCCAATTTAGGTTTGTGAGATCGGGTCTTACCTTGCATTCATGCACATTCGATCAACCCTCACTTGACCACACATACCCCTTGCTACCTTCACTCTTTTTAATGTTTTCACTTTTCTTGATGTGGTTTAAAATTGAGGAGGTGAGGAAAGAGAACCTGCAAGCCAACTTAAGTGAAAAATCCCAAACATGGGATAGGCATGCTCATGTCAATTCTTAGTCAAGCCGGAGCATCACCTCCGACTCTTCCCTCGAATTGACACTCACCACAATACCGAGGTTGAGGGGCTGACCTTCGCCATGCACCACATCGAAGACCGAGGCATCACCCTCTCGCCTTCAACACGATGCGATGACTAGGGAATTACCCTCCCCAACGGATAACGACAAAGACAAGTACTAAAATCCTTCCTTAATTAATTAATTCACTTTGAAGAATATCTTATCTCAAGCAATTCGCTTCCTCCTGCAAGTTAGCACTCACACTCGACCGTGACTCAATGTGACATTGACAACAACAACTCTCAATCAACAATTCTAATCTAAAACATCAAATTAAAAATCCCTTAACTTGGATACTCACCCCAAGGTGAGTGTCAAAGTTTTCTCTTCCTAAAATTAATTATCCCTCTAAGATTTAATGAGCTAATAATCGTCCTATTAATGTTATGTTCTTATGCCATCCCAAGAAGGTTTAGAACATCACCTCAAGCCGCGCTCCTTCTTCAAAACAAATTGCATAAATGAAAATGCAATTCATGCCAAGAAAAAAAAATGGAATTCAACTAACCTAACCCAATGCCAACAATCAAAATAAAATGAAATGCTTACCACACACCATGTGCTTCTTCTTCTCCCTCAAATTCGTGCCTCCAAGCTTCCAATCCTCCTAATCCCGCTTCGCTCCCGGCGGACGCACCATTTATGTCAGCCATAAACCCTCACCCTTATGCGTCTGTAGTCCGGGTAGGAGCCCATGACTCACATGAACTTCACTGGCCTTAGTAATCAGTTGTAACTTATATCCATTCTAATTGGTGAATCCATTTACTTAACACCTCCTCCTTTATTAACTCAAACTCAAGTGTTTACAAACACTAGAGTATCACACTCACACAAATCAAAGAAAAATTCAAGTTCAAGGTTGTAGGCTAAATAATATCAACCTAGAGATCTAATGATATAATGCCTCTCACTGAGGTTCATTACTTGATCACAATACACATAGCATATTACCACACTTATCACTAAGCCTACTCCAACCCCGTCATTCAACCTTCATAGGATTCATGAACCCTTTGCTAACCTTCCTATTATTTCTTTCTAAGAGCTTTGTGCCTTCATCTACCTAGTGAGGGAGAGAGAGAGAGAGAGAAGTAGTCCTAATTGCAAGAGTGAGAGAGTGAGAATGAGCCTCCTTCCTTCCCTTCGGGAGACTACCCCCTTCCATCACCAAGCCTTACCGGCCGTAGATCTAACCATACATCTAACAGTTGGAATTGCCGGCCGTCATACTCTAGCCGTCATCCCTAAAATCCTTAGATCCAACGGCCTTGGTCTTTCATCCACTTGATCCGACGGTCTTCATCGGACCGGCTTCATCCGCTTAGCATCATCCACCGTTCGTTGCCATCCTTCATTCGTTCGTCTTCATCCTCCGTTCGTTGCCATCCTCATGTCCTTCGCAAGTATCTTGACTTTTTCCTACGAATTACTTAACTTAAATCTAATTTGACCCACTAACCTCCTTTCTAATTAACCCGCGAACCTTCATAAATCGTGAGCGGTTAGGTGAATATAAGTAAAATGCTTCTAAAAAAATGAAAAGTAATTCAAAAGGTTCTACTCACACATATGTAGTAACTTCTTCTCCGTATCCGCCTACAGACTATTCCTGCTTTTACCACTAGCTCATCTTGGGATAGCACTGGTCAATGGAACCAACCGGATTCGAACCCGGGTCGGTTCAGACCTTAATCCAGTCTCTTACACACAACTCGCATCCACAGGCGGATGTGCCAAAATCCAGTGACTATCTATATAGGTTAATAAAACCCCGTTTACTAAACTTAAGCCTTTAAGCCTAGGAACCCCATCAACCAACCTCTAAATAACTCTAATAATTCCTAGTAGCATTTAAGTTCTAACACCCTAGCTTCAACTTAATTCAACTAATAACTAAGAACACAACTTGTTTTTATGTTTTTGAATATTTGAACACAACTAAAAGTCCGAGTTTTGTTAATCCTTGCGATTAAGAACACATGTGGGCACCATATTGGGCTCACAATCACATGGCCATCAAATACTTGGTCAACAAAGCGGAGCTAAGTGGAAGACTAGCAAGGTGGGTCTTGTTGCTGGAAGAGTTTGACTACACAGTGGAATACAAACCAGATCGTATGCATTTACAAGCGGACCACTTGTCTAGGTTGTCAGAGGATGTAGGCATTAGTCCAGTTGATGATAGGTTAGTTGATGACAATCTTTTTGTTGTTACCGCACAACCCGAGTGGTATGCCGGTATAGTAGAGTTTTTGACAACTCAACAGTTGCCAGTGGAGTGGACCAAGGAGGATAGAAGGAAGGTTAGAGTCAATAGTAGGCACTTTGCAGTGATAGGCCATAGGTTGTTTAGGAGGGGAGCTGATGGATTGTTGAGGAGATGTGTGTCAGAGGCCGAGGTGCCCTCCATCTTAGCGGCATGTCATGATAGTGCATGTGGGGGGCATTTCTCTGGGCAACTTACAGGTCAAAAGATTCTTAGAGCAGGTTACTTTTGGCCTACCTTGTTTAAGGATGCTCATGATTATGTTAAGCGTTGTGACGCTTGTCAGAGGTATGCGAGGAATGACCTCCGCATGGAGATGCCTCTCCATGTATCCTTACCTCTTGTTCCCTTTGAGAAGTGGGGAATTGATTATGTTGGCGAGGTTCATCCCCATTCCTCAAAAGGAATGGCTTATATTGTGGTTGCCACCGAATACCTCACCAAGTGGGCGGAGGCTAAGGCGGTGAAGACCGACACGGCGGCACATGCCGCTACATTCATGTACGAAAACATCATTTCCAGGTTTGGATGCCCAAAGATTTTAGTTAGCGATAGGGGTACTCACTTCTTAAATTCTTTAATTCGAGAAATGACAGACAGGTTTCAGATAGACCATAGGAAAACCACTCCTTATCATCCGCAGACTAATGGTCAGACGGAACGAGTCAACGGCACATTGGTGAGTATCCTTCGCAAAACAATCATGGACTCTAAGAGGGATTGGGACGTGAAGTTGACGGCGGCATTGTGGGCTTATCGAACAACCTTCAAGGTGACAACTCATGCCACTCCATTCTCGTTGGTGTATGGGTTGGAAGCCACACTTCCCATTGAGTTTGAGGTAGAGTCACTTAGAGTTGCCATTGGCTCACGCCTTACAGATAGTCAGTCCTTGAAGAATCGACTGACAGACCTAGAGGAGTTGGATGAGAGGAGAAGGACGGCGGCTCAGCATGTTGAGGCCATCCAACGCCGAAGAAAGATCACCTTCGACAAACGACATAAGAAGAGGGCCCTACGGCCAGGAATGATGGTGCTTATTCAAGATGCTAGAAAACTCAAATTTCCGGGTAAGTTTGATGCGGTTTGGTTGGGTCCTTACCTCGTTCGGGAGGCATTTCCGAACAACTCACTTCAATTGGAGACATTGAATGGGGAGAGCTTCCCAACTCGCACATCCGGCAGTCGATGCAAGGAGTACAGGGCGTGATGGCGACTTGCCCTCCAGCAAGAGATATTGGATTCAGTCCCAGATGGTCGCCAATTATGTGAGCCCAATATGGTGCCCACATGTGTTCTTAATCGCAAGGATTAACAAAACTCGGACTTTTAGTTGTGTTCAAATATTCAAAAACATAAAAACAAGTTGTGTTCTTAGTTATTAGTTGAATTAAGTTGAAGCTAGGGTGTTAGTACTTAAATGCTACTAGGAATTATTAGAGTTATTTAGAGGTTGGTTGATGGGGTTCCTAGGCTTAAAGGCTTAAGTTTAGTAAACGGGGTTTTATTAACCTATATTGATAGTCACTGGATTTTGGCACATCCGCCTGTGGATGCGAGTTGTGTGTAAGAGACTGGATTAAGGTCTGGACCGACCCGGGTTCGAATCCGGTTGGTTCCATTGACCAGTGCTATCCCAAGATGAGCTAGTGGTAAAAGCAGGAATAGTTTGTAGGCAGATACGGAGAAGAAGTTACTACATATGTGTGAGTAGAACCTTCTCAATTACTTTTCATTTTTTAGAAGCATTTTACTTATATTCACCTAACCGCTCACGGTTTATGAAGGTTCGCGGGTTAATTAGAAAGGAGGTTAGTGGGTCAAATTAGATTTAAGTTAAGTAATTCGTAGGAAAAAGTCAAGATACTTGCGAAGGACATGAGGATGGCAACGAACGGAGGATGAAGACGAACGAATGAAGGAGGGCAACGAACGGTGGATGATGCTAAGCGGATGAAGCCGGACGGATGAAGACCATTTGATCAAGTGGATGGAAGACCAAGACCGTTGGATCTTGGGATTTTAGGGATGACGGCTAGAGTATGACGGCCGGCAATTCCAACCGTTAGATGTATGATTAGATCTACGGCCGGTAAGGTTTGGTGATGGAAGGAGGTAGTCCGATGAAGACCGTCGGATCAAGTGGATGAAAGACCAAGGCCGTTGGATCTAGGGATTTTAGGGATGACGGCTAGAGTATGACGGCCGGCAATTCCAACCGTTAGATGTATGGTTAGATCTACGGCCGGTAAGGCTTGGTGATGGAAGGGGGTAGTCTCCCGAAGGGAAGGGAGGAGGCTCATTCTCACTCTCTCACTCTTGCAATTAGGACTACTTCTCTCTCTCTCTCTCCCCCTCACTAGGTAGATGAAGGCACAAAGCGCTTAGAAGGAAATAATAGGAAGGTTAGCAAAGGGTTCATGAATCCTATGAAGGTTGAATGACGGGGTTGGAGTAGGCTTAGTGATAAGTGTGGTAATATGCTATGTGTATTGTGATCAAGTAATGAACCTCAGTGAGAGGCATTATATCATTAGATCTCTAGGTTGATATTATTTAGCCTACAACCTTGAACTTGAATTTTTCTTTGATTTGTGTGAGTGTGATACTCTAGTGTTTGTAAACACTTGAGTTTGAGTTAATAAAGGAGGAGGTGTTAAGTACATTGATTCACCAATTAGAATGGATATAAGTTACAACTGATTACTAAGGCCAGTGAAGTTCATGTGAGTCATGGGCTCCCACCCGGACTACAGACGCATAAGGGTGGGGGTTTATGGCTGACACACCATCAACCAGGTGAGGGTTCTTCCGCCATCATTTGTTATTATTTTCCGCATGCTTTATATTGAATTACTCGAATTGCTCTACACGACCAACAACTTCCAATTTCATAACATGTCAATCTATACAATGCATTTATACATCTTGTTGTTCTTGTCTATGTGATGAAGGTGAACCAAAGATGCAGAGTTGAAGCCATTTCCCTTTCAAAACTAAGCGACATCCGCCAAACATTTTTCAAGCAATACGTGACGAAGAGAGCAGGAGACAATTTTGCTCGTTGTAGGAAATGTGATTCCCTTCAAGCAATTATTTCTATCCATGTGCGCGGATCTGCAATCCATACTGGTTTCTCCAAACAATTGCAGAAACACCTGGCGCAACAAGAGGCAGCACGTAATGCTTACCGGTGCATGAGGTCCATCTTCATTTTGGAACCCCGGAAGGTGTTGTCCATCATTCATGATAAAATGGACCATGGGAAGATTACTTCTCCTTGTTTTACGTACAAGAATAAAGACACTGACATGTTCACGAAGTTGCCTTTATCTGTGACTGGTATGATAGCGCATGGGCATGGAGATGAACGATATGTACATTACTCTCTTGATTTGTATCCAGGCGATTGCAATCATACTGTTGGTTCATTTGCCAAACTTCTTCGTGATTTGGAGGCTCCGCCGGTTATATCAACTCGAACACTTTTCGAGGGTGCTGGTCGGTCGCCTCTTTATAAAGCCATATTGAATGGGAAGGAGATTTGTTTGGAGGGACTGAAAACCCAACCTGCTGACCCGTGCTTGCCATGCCCCTCCCACCCGTTTTGTATGTTCAATTGGACAATTGTTGGAAGGACAACAAATGCATATTTGTGAAAGCATTTTGGTCCATGCTAGTAACAAAAGGCATATTTAGAGAGGTATATGTATCATACCTTCTGGTTGGTCACACACATGATGATATAGACGCTTCGTTCGAGAGATGGAGCATGGAGTTGCGCGAGAAGGACTATCCTACCATTCCCCTCTTGATGAAATCCTACATGCAAATGGAGAAGGTGGCCACCATTCCACATATGATTGAAGAACTCCCTGCCTGGAAGGCCTTTGTTGAGCCCTTCTTGCCAAGTGGGAACAATATTTTGTTTGGACATACCAAAGCCCAACAATTCAAATTCTTTGTAAGGGATGATGGGTGGCCGGTAATGCAATATAAATTGGTGTGCAGTAATGTGGAGTGGCTTCCGGAGAGAGGTATACTCATGTGGAAGGAGAACATCAGAGGAGGACCATCAATGCCAGAGGGCAAACCTGCACCCGCCCAACCTCGCGCAATGGGAAAACTAGAGGATGTTATCAATGGGTTGCAAGGATATATTGACCACTGGGAGTCAAACTCCAACCATGACAATGTGGGGGGATACAATAGGGTGCATGGCCCTCTCATTGCATATTGGACTGATGTGAAAGAAGCGTTGTCTGCACCTCTCTCGGATCTATGGACGGAGGGAACCCGCTTGCAAGAAGGATTTTGGCCCACAACCCGAGTTACGCCCAATTCAGACACTCCATTTCTCCAAACGGGCGAGCTTCGAGAGGATCATGGAGCCGACGCACATTATGTGGGGCCCAAAAATCGGCGACCCCCGCCTTCGTTTCGCCCTGCACACGATGTGTTCACAGGACACTTCATGATCCTTAGGCCGCAAGAACAAGATATTGCTCGTCCCATTTGGGTGTGCCGTGCTTTAACACCTCCCAATTTGGAGACTACTGGACCGCATGCGCGTCAGATTCAAGTGGAATGGTTCATTCCCACCTCCATTGCCAGAAACGTGTTGGAGAAATACAGCGGGTGGGACACCAAGATAGATTTCAAGTGGAAACGTGACTTGAAGTACTCAACTCCAGATTGGCAACCTCTTGATTGCATATTGGCAGCGTGGCCTCCAGGCCCACGTGACCTTGGGAAGTCGCCAAAGATTACTATCCCCAACAACCAAGTACAATTTGCCAAAAACAACCTCAGGCGGTGTGAGTTGGCTGAAGGACGAATGGGCAGTGCGTCAAATGCCCCGCCCACAACAAATCGTGGGCACATTCGCGCTCGTTGATATCAATTGTGGGCACCATCGCCATCTTCATGGGGATTGGTTTTGTATGCTTGGGGTTAGACGAACATTGTGCAATAGAAATGTCAATTAGTATTGCATCATGACAAATTTTGGATGTTTGCACACATGTCCGTTTCGCATGTTAATTATCAAGAGGTAATTATACCCTTGTCCGCATACTTAATGCAAAGGAATACCAAGTTACTTTTCACTACCATGGGTTTTGTTGATCTTTTCACACTTCTCGCATTTTGTGAATGGAAGATTTTCGTACGGTGTACCATGGTGTTCCCACGTTCCCAATGGAGCGTTCCCACGTTCCCACGTTCCCAATGACATGTGCCAATGTTCCCCATCATGTGTTCCCTCTAGGGTTCCCATTTTGTTCCGGAGCGTTCCCATGTTCCCTACAATATACTTTTCCAACTGGATTCCTTGATTTTGGGACTCCTTAAAGTCCCAAAATTATGAATATGGTGTTATTTATCATGATCGGGTGCACCAAAAACTAAGTGTTAGCAAGGTGCCCTTCTAAGAGGCCTTAACCTTGAAGTTGCAAAGGATCATAATTAAGGCCTTGTGTTAAACCCACCCTTTCCATTGGACTTGTCCAAAAGAGCACTGCCATCTCAGTTATGTCAGTTTAAATCGAGATTTCAAAAGATGTGATGAATGTGGGTGGCCACACAAGGGTGTAGAATTGCTAAGTGAAAAAGAACATCACTCATGCCATATGCTAACCAATATTGTGTCATTTTAATTGAACATCATTGAAGGAGAAACATCAAACAAGTGAAGTGATGCTAAACTTGATTTTGAGTCAATAAAAAACCACATTATTGTGCCTAGATTTGAGCATGTTCACTTTCTCAATTTGGAACAAAATCCATACCTTGGAACAATGAATGGATGGCATGATGGACTTTACTTAGGACTACAAATTAATGTGTTTGAAATTACTCGATGTTTATCCTTTCAATCGTGTCATTTGCATGTAATTTGAATTTTGGAGAGGCATTGCTTTGCCAAGGGTGGCATTCATCCACATAGGTGCATAACCTTATTTGGCATCTCAAATCATCCATCCCAACATTGGGTATCCTAAATATTAAAACAAACACACTAAAAAACTTTAACTCATTTAGTTTCAATCACTAGTTGTCATTGCGTCCAGAATAATATGTCATGCCAAACTCAAATCATCCTTACCATAGCTCAAAATGACCGATCGAATAAACATACAAAGTCACATCAACTCCAAATGAGATAAATCTTGTTGCATTTAATAAGTGCAATATGAGCGCACGCTTTGTCATAATCTCATATTTATTGGTGTTGATAAGGCACCCAATTTGACCAAGAAATACCCAAAATGTGGTTCATTTGGAACACTAAGTAGTAAGCTAGGATCAGGGCTTTCAATCAAAGTGGGCTTTGGATTTGATAGTCCTTGCCCATGATGCCATTGCACGTAGTTTTATTTTTTTATTTTGGCACAAATTAAAAATTCAATTGCAAGAAAGAAACCAAAATACTACCAACACAAGCGAACTAGCGCAACCCACATTGCACGTAGACTTTCTTTCAGTGATTGTTTTTCATACTTATCCTTGAACTCATCATGAATTTGTGTAGTCAACATCTTTTGAAATCTCCAAATTAGTTGGATGAATAAGTTGCGAGTTTCCCCTAGTCACTCAATTAGGCTAAGTTCGGCCTCATACCGTCTAGTTTGATTAAACAATGAGCAATAAGCCAAATATCTTCTAAGGTATGTAATTTGAACTCGGTTCAAAATTCCGGGACATTGTATGCGCATGGGAGTTAGGAAATCCCTTGTGTAAGTACACATGACAATTCGAGAGGGCATGTGAGATGCAAGGGATTGAAGTAACTTTTGGAGGAAGACAATGGAGAATGGACAAGTCTGACTAGCCATATTGGAATACATGCGATGGAAGCAAGTCACATGCAAGTGAGACTCTTCATTCATTGAAGCTGTAGTTTTTTTTACTTCACTTTGATAGTATGGCTAGATTGGCTGACACGTTTGTCCCATGTTTGGTATGATTTGCAAATTTACATTGAATTTAGATCGGTCTTTATCAGGTGTAACTATGAAGTATAATCTAGTAAAATTCATATCTTAAATTTTATATATTCTTATTACATAACTTTAATCTCATTTTTTAACCTCTTGGCCTGAGCGCCTTTCATCTTTAAATATATATTTTTGTTCTTGAAGCAGTCAAATGGTGGAATGGGGTTACTATACTAAATAATGTATTTATTGTCACTTACTATTTGAAATTACACAATGCTATAAGTATTTATTGTATATCTCATTCTTTTGTCAACAAAGGTCATATTGGTTGTTTGAACATTATAAAACATTATCATCTTTACTTGGTAAAAAAATGCATTAATAGTATGAAGATATAGTATTGTGTAACTCCAAATAGTAAGTGCCACTAAATATCCTATCTAGGGTAATTGCATATGAAATTTTGACTCAAAATGTAAGTCACAAATGAGTACATGGTAAGGGGGTAGCGCACTCTTCTTAGAGAAGGCAAGTCTTTTGTGTGGCGTGAGACCCCTTATTCAAAACTCCAAATCAAAATGCATTCTAGACTAAATAATAGTGTCGTGCATTTATATACAAAATTTGTTTTGCTCTTTTTGATGCATCACATGGTATTACTTAGCAACGTGGGCCCTTGGAATATGATAGTTGGATGCATGGATCTTAATTAAAATCTAAGTCTCCCTGCACAACTTTCCGAGCATCCTACTATTATATTTCGAGGGTCCACTGAATGAGCACTAAGTGTTGAGTAATGTTATGCATACCATTATAATTTTCACAGTATTATAGTGGGTCTATAAGATCATTGCACATTATGGACTCACTTTTTGTACTAAGTGTGACGGAGTCAAACAACGTATTCTATATATAACTCTTTCTAAACTATAATCCAAACATTTCAATTCAAAATTCAATATCAATGTAGACCTCGAATATGGAAACAAGTATAATTTATAACCATGAAACTATGTGATGACCTTGATGAAATGTCAAATTGATTCTATTAAATGCAATCAAATCAAGCATAACATTATTCAGATCCATAACAGTGTTATGTGGGACTGACAGTATTCCGAGGAATATTCCACCATTTAGGTGAATGTGAAGAATATCCCGTAGAATATTTCCAGTCCCACATAACATTGTTATGGATCTAAATAATGTTATGAGGGGATAGAGAGGTTCTTTAATTGCAACTGCGGCAAAACACCTTTAATTTAGTATTTCTTACATGTGATGAAATTTTTTGGAATAGAATTTGGAAGATTCTCCAAATTACTTGAGAATGTTAGAAACTCTAAGATTTTTGAATGAAACATGGAATATTTGATACGCATTAAGAGTATGCGTACAATCTATAATGAAAAGCTTCGTCACATTCTGAACACCAACAATATTAGATAGTTGATGTTTCAATTGTTGTTTCTTACATACGATTTATACAACAAAGTGGAAATTACATTGATGCTTCAATTCTACTATGTATGGTAAATACCATTATCATACTTATTATAGTGTGACTTACTTAAACACCTTTAGGTGATAACAACCGACCTTATCTAAATTATTGAAAGACCATAGCTTGTGGAAGGCGTCAAAGGCTATGACAAAGGTGATTGATGTGACTCATATGACAAGGTCCTCACATGGGTCTTGCCTCCCTTAGCATGTCGATTTGATGGAAGTTGGAAGTGCTTCGCGTGAAAAATAAGGGGCCTCGAGGCTTGAGGTGATTGCTATGACAAAGTGCCTTGAATATTACGACACCATTAATGTTGAAATATTTCTCAATATTAAAGGACATGCCCCAAATCACCGTTATTGCCAAGAATCCATGTGATGGAAGCAAGTGAAATATAAACATAACGATTTATACTTTCAAGATAAAAAGTTTCTAATTCACTTGATTGTATGGCTAGATTTGCTAGCACACTTTTCATTTGGTCTAATGTACACTCATGTGGATAGCATATGGACTATTTTGAGTTCAACCCCTGGGAGTATAAGGTCCTAGGCATGTTTTAATTGTATGGGTGCTTATTCTTGAGGTGTTTATAATTTGTTGAAAGCTAAAGAATTAACTCGATTTTAATATATGTGTTGAGGTTTAACATAGTGGGGGGAGGCATCTGGGGGAACCGGATATTTCCAACCAGCCACATGGGAACCTAAGGCTTACCCTTGGGGGAGGTAGGTGTTGGTTGGTTTGTCTGTGCCCGTTCAAGGTGTTCGCCTTTGAATGGATGTAGTACTCGTCAAGAACTTTTTAATTCTTGTAATGCCCATTTTGGGATTACATATATAGACTTTAGACCAACTCGAAAATGAAGCAACACTATATTTCACATTGGTGGCAACATCAAAGTTGCCTTTCTTTTCATTTTTTAGATTGTTTTCTCTTTTTCTAGGTTCAAAGAGCCTAACGGTGGGCCACCCTCATCATGCACGAATTATGTGAGTTAGGACTGGCAAATATAATAACTTTCATTAGAAAGAAGCTCTCTTCAGAGGAAAGCCTCCAGAAAAGCTTGGCCAAAAAAATTAAAATTTGACACTTCTTCAAGATATTACTCTTTAGACTATCTGGATTGAGTGCACTGATGTCACAGACCCCCCACACGCCCTAAGAATTTTAGGCATTTAGGAGGTGAATTCACACACTTGAAGGTGTACTGGAATTCCAAACCTGTATAATTTGTAGAAATGCAATATTGAGCATTCGAGGGTCAAGCATTCCGATTTGTAAGGAGTCATGACGGAAGTGACAAAATGTCATGCATACATCCCATCATTTGCTTCTCAAGAACTCTGCAACCAACGTCACATTCGTATAAGATAAGGCGAGCGCAAGGCTGCGGCAGCGAAGGCGATGGAGGCAGGGCGCTGCTCGGGTCGGTGCAGGGTCCACAGCGCCAGGCTGCCGTGCATATAGTATTCCATATAAGGCCCCTCACATTCACTCGGCTTCAATGCCAGATATACTTAATGTAACTGTCAATTCTGGAGTTGCGTGTTACTCTTCAACGATCGCCGAACGTACTTAATTATGCTACATCCCAACTACCAAATCTAGCTCCATCTGTTGGGAACCTAGTAATTAACAATGTTGGTTGTATACATCTACTTCCTGTCAATTCTAGATCGGACTTCTGCATGGCATCCCCAGACTCCCCACCCATTCGATTCGTGCAGAATGTTTGAGTGGCGATCCAATCAGTACTTCAGACCATAGATTTGGTAAGCTGGTGTTTTCATGTAGTACTCCATCTCGAAATGAAATGACTTGATAATGCCACCAACAGTGAACGGGGAGAACCGGCCACCGCTCGTTTACCAGGTGAACCGGTCGGGAGTTGGAGAAATAACCAGGTGAAATTCATGACTTCAGGGAAATTCCAGATCATTTTAGAGGAATTTCAAGAATATACACCTCAACTTATTAAAGAACATTTGAAAGATGTCAATGAGTAACCAGTTGAACTTGGAAACACAAGGATCTCAACCGAGTCTGCCCATAAATCTCCCCAGACATTGGCTGCCAATGTCATTTATGTCTTTGAGTTGGTTTAAATTTATATGTATTTTCTTAAACGAGTTTCAAAAGGATCACAGGTTCCTTGAAGAAGATTGTCTCCTTTCAAAGGTGAGTACCTTGGATGAATGTAGGCAAGTTGGCATATATTTGTCTCTCTAGAGGACTAATCTTCAGGTTCCCACTATGGTTGGTTGCTTGGGGCACTGGGGGGTTTGGGGGGGGGGGGTGCAACCTTCATTCAAAACAAAATTTAAGAAAAATAAAATAAAAAATAGTGTGAGTGCATCACCTCCAAATCAATCAATACACCTATGTACAAACTACATCAAAAAAATTTAATATACATACAAATGTAAAGATTATATATAGCCTTAAACATATGTTTTTATCTAAAATATATTTTGCACCCATTCTTGGTTAGATTTCTAAGGGTTTACATCATGCCCTGATAATAGGCCTATTAAAAAATTTATGGGGCACTCCCTAAGATGTGCACCACGTGAGACAAAGAGGTATTTTCATTGTGGGCTAGGGGAGATCACTCCATTGTCAAGTTGAACACCACATGCGAACAAAGTTTGTTGCCCCTATATTACATGCCATAGATAATTTTAAAATTTATGATAGTTTTTCTACATATACATAACCATTGATGGTATCTTTTGTATATTTTTTTGAAATTTTTAGTCGTCTTCATTTTGTAGTAATTTTTTTGTTCAATGCTGAATCATTCTAGTTAAAAACAATATGTTTTATAAAAACAAATTATCAAATTTAGTTACCATTTTTTACTATGTAATAGGTACCATGTATATCTACTCATTAAAAAATGATAACATTTTGACCCATTTTGTTGATGCTTTATGTACATTTTTTTTTACATTTTTTTACATGTAAAATGAGCGCACGTGGTTGTTCAACTTTACAATGGAGCGATCTCCCTGTCATTGTGGGTGGGGAGGGGGGGGGAATGCTATGAAGCAATGTACATATTCATGGATAATATGTATATTGATGGATAATATTGGAGTATATCTTTTACATTCTCAATTAGATTTTCAATACCCTAAATTTTAAAACTTTTGACTCAATAAGATTAAATGCAACCCCTAGATTTGTCCCATGACAACCTTTTCTAGTGTGAATTTCATGTGCTTATTACTTTGAGCCTCTTTGCCTTAATTTTGAATGAAGACACTTACCCACGTTGCTTCTAGATCTCAAGGGACAAAAGCTATGAGATGTAAAGCAACATCTTCAAGTGGTATCATTGGCATGAATGTCATCAATTCCCCAACCACCTATACAACCAATATTGGTTGCATATGGGCATGGTATACTTAGAAATCATCAACCTTCAAGCTGTAAGGAAAAAAAGAAAAAGATGCTTGAAATGGCTCTTTGTACATGTATAGATGGGAACATGTAAAGTGAGCTTGGGAACATCTTGGGATCTGCAAGGCCAATAAGCCTAGCATGTAGATATATCAAGAGTTTTTGTTGGTATAAGAGAATGTCTAGCTAACAATTTAGAGATAAGATCCATGTCCACCTCCAAACAATAGATGGTTGCTCCTAGTTTTTCAAGGATAACTCTAATATCCATGTATTGCCAGTTTTTGCACTTAGTCATAAATAATTAGTTCACCCCTTACCATGCCCATCCAACTTATGATTGGGTATAAATGCAGGAAACTCTTCACCAAATTGCTTCTAGATCTCAAGGGGCAAATACTATGAGATATAAAGCAAGTTACATCTTCAAGTCCTATCATACATAAATGCCCTCAATTTCCTAATCACCCATTAGACCAATATTGGTTGCAAATGGGCATGCTTTAAATAAGAAATTGTTGACCTTCAAGCATGGGGGAAAGAAGGCTACAACTTAAACATGCAAACACCTTGTAGCTAAGTGACTTAAAATCCTCCACAGTCAACTTGTACATTTCATGGTACGATGACTTCAAAGAAGTTTGAACACAATTTCATGAAGGTTCCAAGCCAGTTCTTCATAGTTATAATCATCTAATTCATAGCTCTTTAAGGTTGGTTTCAATTTACGTTTGATATGTTGTTTTGGAAGGGCTCGTCAAGATCAAAGATGCCAATGAATTCATCCAACTAAGAATTCATCAAAGGGGTTGAAAGTTATCTCCCATGGTTGCAGTTGGTCATGAAGGAGTCATTGCACACGATGTCACATTTGGTGCCTACAATACTTACAAGTTTTTAGAATACATTGAGACCAAGGTCGTTCCTGACTTTGATAGACAAATGTCCATCCTCATGGACAATGTCCCATTCACAAATACCGTGAAATACAACAAGCCTTTGAAGATGTTGGACACATCTACTTCCATTTGCCATCATATAGTCCATTTCTCAATGCTACATAATGGGTATTTGGGCACATCAAAAGCCATATCCTATAGAATGATCTCCGAAATCATCAAACATTTGCATTTCTTTGAATTTATCTTACCAAAGAAGTGTTAAAGTGGACATGTTACATGCATGGAATTATAGTTTTAGAGAAAGACAATTGACAATGGACAAGTTCAACTAACCATAGCAAATATGTTCCATGCAGACTGGAGGAGTTTGTAATTTAGACTATGTTAGCCCATTGCACTTGTGCATATTAATTAATCCCCCGGGCAGTAATAGGGCATTTCCAACTTTACATATATTTAAGGAAATGACATAGGAAATGTCTCATCCAATTAGTGATTGTCATTTTAACCTTTAATATGGTGTTGAATTAAAACATTACCAATATGTTCTAGACCATATTGCCTTCCAATAAACATTGACTTGAGAGTCTTCCAACAAATAAAAGTCACTTTCATTAGATTTGGTGGGTTCCTTTTCTCTTAGAATTGTTAACTCAAACTATGAGTTGGACCCTAATGTATTTGATAACCAATTTCATTTCATAACACTACGAATCTAAATTTAACCATAGGAAAGATGCCAATTTTTATGATAAATTGGAGTATATTACAAAATATATACTCTACAACATTGTAAAAATTAATTGGGAATTGACAACATGTGCAGTATGATTTGTAGCCGTGGGGGTGCACCTTTCAACACAAATGAGTATATGGGAGTGCACAAAAGGGTTATTTATTTGAACTTTGCCATATTATGTATACATATGCTACACAAATTGTAGCTCATAGTTATGTACATGTATGAATGGCCTCTAGAAATCATACAACATTTGTACTTGTATGGTATTGTCACTAGACTTTATGGATAAGTATTTAATATTGGATGAAACCATGATGAATAATTTTCTCATTTCTTATCTCATCCATGCAAGTATGAAAGAGGCAATTTCAAGGTTTCGGAAGGGGTCATTCTGCTGAGAACGAGGTCACTTCTTGCTTAGGGTTGCAAGAGGAACATGATGTGCTTCTTTGTGGAGGCTGATCAATAGGGATGTGGATGGTTGATGCGGGTGGTTGATGTAGGTAGTGGTTGCAAGCATTAGGTGACTTAGAAGTTAGGTCTTGTTGCAAAAGCCAATAATTTTTTTTTTGTTGAAATTGCGAAGGTTCTCAAAACCCCTCCTTTCCTCATTTGTTTTGTATGTTTCACATTGCCCCTACCTCCTTTTGGGTGCTCATCACATTAGTGGTTTTGCATATTTGAATGTGGAAAGCAACAATACATGTTTATAGATAAATTCTTCCAGCAATTGAATTCTTGATTTTGAATAGAAAGCATAATGCTTGTCTTGTCTCTAAATTAAGTTGCGGCTATTATTAAAGAATGTGTGATAAAGACTAATTAACAAGTGGAATAAAATGGGTGAAGTAGCTTTGTTTTGTTCAAGATACTTTGAGTTTTGATTGCTTTCAGAATTACATTATGTTGGCAAGGAGAACCAAAACATGAACACACCTAAAGCTAGAATTGTCAAAAATGTGATAGACCAAAGAAATCAACTCGAAATATGGTTTGGTTTTTTTGGAGGGTTTATAAGATGCGTAGAAAATTTGGATATCATTGGGTGGAGTATAAGGAACCCATTGACTTGATGGACCATCCATCAAACATGGAAATTGGCTTACGTTGGTATCAAAAAGGCCACCAACAAGTGGACTTACGATCTTACCACGATCTTACTAATCATTTGATGAAAAACTTCATATGATCTTACTGATCTTTTGAAACAATAATTACTCGAGCTTCTATGACATACATTGTAGACTTAGATGCTTATGAGTTACATCCCCAAGGGGCGAAAAAGTCTTCAACGACTTTATGATGAATGCTAGGGTTTTGCATTTTACATATGATAGGGGTTGATTGTTATTCAAAAGTATATTTGTATACTTGTGTTTATGACTATATATGAAAGATAATTTTTAATGTATACATATTGTCACTTGTATTATTATCATTGAAATTGTACATGTATTACTTGATTTTACAAACAAAACAAAACTTGTATACATGGGTTCTTAGAGTATGTTGCAAACGCATGTGGTTCTTGGTTTTTAATCAAAGGTGCACCCCCCTGGGTCTGTAGCTGGTGCTTGTTGACTCCTAAATGCTCAAGGGCATTTTTGCGCAAAAACGGCTGAAATTGCTTCATAGAGATTTGGGAATTTTTATGCCAATCTAAACCTTTGTAGAGTATTCTAACTGTACAGATGAGAAAGAATACGATTCAAAGAAGATCCATTTTTTCTATTTCTATAGACATTTTTAACCGTCCACACGGTTTTAGGTAGTAGCACTAAAGCTTGGAAGGCGAGGTGGTAGGAATTGGGCAGATCGCAAAGATTTACAAATTGCATATGAGCACGTGTTGGATTGCCACAAATTACATAGGGTCTACTCTTTCGCACATTCTCCAGACATTGCCAAATAATTTGACACATTCCATGAGCAGAGGTTGGAATTTTTTTTAATTGTTTTTTTTTGTTTTTGAGACAGAAGGCTGACAGGCCAGCGCCAAAGCACAAGAGGCAGTTAACCACCTGGCAAGTTTCTATCAAGTAGAAAGGAGATTTCACAGCCGGGAATCGAACCGCCAACCTCTTCCTTAAGATTTGGGTATCTCTCCACCATCATCCAGTAGTTTAGGGTCATCTCGGACCAGAGGTTGGAGTCTTTCATGAAGCTTGCATTTGATGGACTCCCCTTGGGGGGAGGGATGAAAATCCAGTTTGAGCTAATTCTTAGCGAGCTGAGATCTACCGATTTCCATGAATCCCAACAGTAGATGAGTCCACTATACTGATTTAGAAACACGTGCAAATTTTCAATTCTATCAGTCAAGACTAACTGTATGAATTGAGCCAAAACGAGGACAAATACAAAACACCGAATTTGTCACATGTAGCGATGTCATTCCTTGACGGGGGGGAGGTACTACACACTAATTTCGGAGTGGCGCGATGGGAAAACGACACTAAATATGATATTTAGTGTCACTTGTTATTTGGAGTTACGCAATGCTATACCTTCTTACTACTGACGTAATGTTGTACCGAGTCAAGTTGCTGATGTTCTATAATGCTCAAGCAACCGATTTGACATTTGTGGGTAAAAATATGAGATATACAGTAAATAGATATAGTGTTGCGCAATTCCGAATAGTAAGTGACACCAAATACGTTATTTACTGTACCTAGCCCACGAATTCATGGCCATTTGCAAAATTTTCAAGGTGCGCTGGCTTGGAGATTTTCATATGGAGCTTTTAGAGGAACAAACACATTGAGTAAAATTCACGTGTTTTAGAGGGATAACCGGCCGGTTTACAGAAAAAATGGGACCCTGTGAAGTGTTTAATACAATTATATTATCTGTATCTTTGCGAATTTGTAAGTCGTGGGTGTGTGACTTTCAAACGCTTGTAAAATAACAACCGGAATGTTATTGGCATAATGTTCTTTTGAATTTTGGTTGTATGTGCCCTTGAAATATACTGCAAGGATCTCTGCAAGAATATTCGAGACACCAACCCTAATATGGATGTGATCCATATTCCAATATGTGGAGGTGATGAATCGACATCGTGAAAAACGAAGTAAGTTCAAAGAGAGGCGCTTTTGAGAACTGGACCTAATATGTGATGTTGGTCTAACAAATACATATGTCTATTGCTTTCTCGGGGGGGGGGGGGCAGTGTGTTAAAAAGTTAAGGATATAGGTGCGAACAACCATTATTTTATAGGGGGGTATTACTTCCAATTCTCTTCTTTTTCCACATGCTATCATTATGTCAATTTCTACTTTGGGTTAATAGAAAAATGGCTTGCATTACTTATAATTCCAAATTACCTATTATTCCATACCCTATAGTACTTTAAAGTTGTCCAATGCCATTTTTGATACCCTATATTACTCTTAAGTCCATTTATAATTTTTAGCCCCCATGTTTTTAAAATACCCTATCATTTGTTCGCACGTATATTGCTACTCCACCATTGACTACCCCCCCCCCCCGAGATTGCTTTTAGGAAGATTAAAAAAAAAACTACCTGAAAAACCTCGTTAACAATAACTCTAAATAATAATCATCATAAGTTACTTCTATGCATTCGCACACAAAAGAAATTTCTCTAGATTTAACAGAAAATTTGCAAGTGGGTTGGTTTTAGAAGAACATACATTTCAATATAGTTGATAAACTCACACTTATATCATGGTTAGACCACTAAGGTCTCTAATATCAATCTTTCTGGGCCTAAAATCTTTGTTTTGTAACTTGATGTTTACCATTACAACAAGCGAGTAACTTTCTTTCCGTTTATAAATATCAAAGGCCATTTATTTGTTTATTTTTGGTTCCGTTTTGAAAGCGAATGACTCATTTTCTAAAAAGAAGTGGACAAATAGTGGTTTGGAAATAAAGGGATTAATGATAAATTTAATAAGATCTAAAGATGTAATAGACATTAGACTTGGTGCTATTTATATATTCTAGCATAATATATTGAAGTAATTTCGGATTTTTGATGAGTTTAAAAACTAGCAAGCAGTTTTTGGAAATGTCAACACTTGTGCTTCAAGTGTTGTTATTTGTAAGACTCTGTGAGCCCAAAATGGTGCCCACATGTGTTCTTAACCCTTTGAAACTATTAGAAGTTATGTTTTGATGTTTTATGATTATTCACAAAAATATAAAAAGAGTGAGGCTTGAGTGAAGTTATGTTTAGACCTTAGGTTGATTAGAAGCTTAGAGGCATGAAGGAAGTTCTTTGGTTAGGTGAGTGTAGCATGTGGTGGACCAAGGGGAGCTCCTTGAGTTTAAATATTTGAATTGGGATCCATCTTGTTGGTTTAGGAGTTGAAGGCTTAGCGGATAGGATAAGAGCATACGAGGTAGGTGAGGATCGAGGGGCTTACTTGGCGGATCGGATAAGAGCCTACAAAGTAGGAGAGGATCGAGGGGCTTATCTTGAGCTTTGAGGGGTGCTCACCCCTTCCCTCCCCTGTTTGAATTAGGATCTATGTTGTTGGTTTAAGAGTTGAAGGCTTAAAAGATAGGATGAGAGCCTACAAAGTAGGAGAGGATCGAGGGGCTTATCTTGAGCCTGGAGGGGTGCTCACCCCTTCCCTCCCCCTATATATTCCTCTCTCTCACCTTCTTCACTCACTTGTGTTCCTATTCACTCTCTCTTTCCTTCGTGCTCCTTTGGCACCCCTTTGAGGGGTGCTCACCCTCTCCCTTCCCCTCTCCTTCTCTCTCCCTCCCTCTTGTTGTTCCTCTCATAGAATTGAGTGTGAGAGTTAGAGTTGTGTGGGAATTAGTAGAAGGTTAGTGGAATTAGTAGAATTCATAGAGACTTGTAGGGACTTGAAGATACTTGTAGAGACTTGAAGGCCAATGCTCTACCTATTCAAGAGACTAGCATTAATAAAGCATCATGATTTCAAGTGAGTTGGGAGCTTGTTGAGATGGAAACACATTTCATGTTACCACGAGCTTTGGTATCACACATGTGATTCTCAAAACCATCACCCGGACTAGGACGCTTAAGGGTGGTGGGTTTGGCCTCACAGACTCGCCATTCAACCATTATTGTAGGTGATTGCATATCATAAGACTATGCAGACATTTGACATCATATCGGAGATACTAATGTAGGCATGCGACAACAATTTAGTTTGGAAGTGGCCAAAAAGTATGAAGTTATCTAAATAGTAGTTGAACTTATTTTTATTTAATCTTATGAAAACCTCCTAAAATTATTACAATATTAGAAATTATAACATATCAAGGGGGACCTATGATTGTGTTTTGAAACAGGTTGCAGAAAGGGGGTGGGAAGGGGTAAAGCTTATCATAAGTTACAAACCAACTACACCGTTTATGGCATTTAGTGTCACTTACTATTCGGATTCACGCATTGCTATAACATTTTATTGGTAACGTAAAATTTTCACCAAGTGAAGATGCTATTGTTATATAGTGTCCACACAACCAATTTCACCTTTGTTGGTTAGAAAATGAGATCCATAGTAAAAAGTTATAGCACAATGTAACTCCAAATAGTACGCGACACTAAATACCATAACCGGTGTAGGCCTTTGAGGGTTGAAATTGAGGAGTACGAAATGCGCCTAGTACATAAACATAATCTTCAAGATCGTCACAATATCCCAACAAATCCAAAAAGTGATACCGCATTTATTGATCATGGCACATGCATCAATTGCAGTGTGCAGAGTGATGATGGCATTCGCGTTCATCTTCCGCAAAACACCTTCGCTAGCTCCTATAAATCACAAACTCCGGCGCTCCCAAATCCATCCTCGCTCTCATCTCCGATCCATACACCTCTTATGCCACTTGCGAAGGTCAACTTAGTTTTGGAGTGCACGATTCCACGAGTAGTATGTGCCGCGTGCCTTTGGATATTGATCTAGTTGTCTGAGTCTCCTCTCTCTCTCTAAAGTTGGTGTTGGTTCATGTCTCTCCTTCAACATTTTCGCCAACCAACGGTGTTGCAGATTGTTCGACAGAATCTGAAGTCGGTACCTAGCGTGAATGTAACGGGGCTACGCTTCCTCCTTTGACTTCCACTTCAATCGGCCTCTCGTGTGGCCGGTGTCAATATTGCAGCCTTCGGTCTGGTTGGTAGCCCCATGATTACATTCACGCTTGGTGTGGATGCCAGATTTACTCGGACTCGAATATCCACCACCTAGCACGTGCTGCAAACTTGTCGACATTCGCAATGGAGAAGGGGAAGATGAAGATACAATATCCGTCAGGCATCGTAACAGACAATGCTTGACCAACACGCTGCTTTTTCGTCTTAAGAGTTAAGAGGAGTCTCCAAATGTGCCCTCCAAGAAGGCCTTTATCTCCTGCACTAGGTAGCATCTTCGATATGAAGATAGTGTTTCCATTCAAAGAAACATGATGATTTCTTGCTGTCACCTGCTGGGTCTTTCTGCGAAGAGTCGATTAGAACCATAACGTAAGTCAAGAAATCTTTTATTCTTCATTTGCTCTTCAGCTCTCGTACTCAAGAGAGCTGGTTTCAGAGTATGTGGGACAGCTGCTGATGAAACGCCCAAGCCTTATTTGTTGGTAGTAATGTGAAGCTGCAACTATATCAAGTGTTTTGATCACGTTAGGTTAAATTCTTGGGCCGAGCTAATATCTTGTTTCTGATAACTACAGGCTAATTAGATGATGACATCACAAGGAACACGGCACCCAGTTTTTGCCATTTCTTCAATCTCACCTACGTGTGTCAATTTAGGCAAATACTTCACCTCCCTCTTGTCATTTTATTCTGCAATTATTGGGGCATAAATGTCTCAAAACTTGAAATGGATTCTATCAACAGGTTGGAGAGTAGATTTGTTGTGTTTCCTTGTTTCTGTCTCATCAAATTTGGTGAGCTCAAGATTTTATTTGACCGGATTGAGACCTAATTTGCGTGTTTCCCGACACACTGAATTCCCGACTTGCTCCTTGCAGAGAAAAGTGAAACAAATTGTGGGTTCCACGTTGCGGGACGCGCCGGATGACGGGAAGTTCGAGGCTGAGGTATGATCCCTCGTGATGAACTTCGAATCACTACTATCAGCAGGAGAATATGCTGATGTGTAGGTTACGATTTCTAGTTGAGTTGACTCGGGAATTAGCTTCAAAGACGCCGAATTAGTCTAATTGAAGTCATTTGAGATGAATCGGCCGCAATCCTGTAGTATGGATGAGACGTAGCTAGTACGCTCGTATGCGACGATTCATTCTCGGCGTCTTGTTCACTCATGAAGACTATTATAGCACATTTGGTCTCGGTCTCCATCCATATCTTGGAGGGAAGAGATGCCTAGACTCTCATCTATCTTAAATAAAATAATACCTGCCAGATGTATATTTCTCTTTGTGGTCATCTGAATAAATGGGAACAGAGAAACCAAAGTGATGTGAAAAGAAATTTAGATCACTGCAGATCGGTCAGAAGTAAATCCTTCCGGAACAGGCCTGGATTCAATTTTTGCATAATCATGGCACTTTCTAGGGCAACGTGAGCATTATCGCAAGATTGGAGCCTTCAAACCCCAAGCCCTCACACACAACGAGATTGCGGGTACGATGCCCACGGAGTTAGAATATTGTCTTGCAGTTGTTGACGAAGTTGACGGTGATGAATTGTGATGCATTGTGTAAATGATCTCCATTCACTCCAGTAGTGCTACCCTGGGATGGCAACTCTCCCTGCTGCTTCTAAATCATCTCTAATAGTTGCTTCTAAATCATCTCTAATACTTCTAATGAATTGATGATTTGTTCTTTCACAATGAGGAGGGACATGCTTGGAAAGAGCGCATGGAAAGGATTCCATTCATATGACTTGTGTTTGAAATAGAAAAAGGTTTGCATTTCCAAAAGTCAACTCAGAACTAATTAGAAGCAATTTTTGTAAAACATGGATCACAATCCATAATGTTGATGATTGCATTTTCAAACAGGTATTGAATTTCACTTCTATGAAAATTTATAGTATTCTTAGAATTTGGAGTATTAAAAGTGCCTAAAATGCAAAAGTAGCTCAGTATAATGCTTCTTAAAATTGGTTCAACGTCTGCAAGACGGGTGAACCCTTGCGAGTGCTACAGATAGTTGTCACCCCGGGTGCTACCCAAGAATAGAGTCATTATGGTTAAGGTTTGATGCCTTCACTTCTCGTTTAGCCTGATTCAAAGTTTAATTCTTCCACAAATTTTTCATTACTTATCTATCCATGACAAGTTTCACAATCTTGATGATGTTTGCAAGCGTGAGTGCGTTGACCAGTAGTTCTGGAACTTGTCAAGGGACGTCTGCTCACCGATGCTAGACTTTGCGTTCACAGGCCATAGCTTGACATGAATTTGATGGCTTGACATTGGATGTTGCAAGAATCTCATAATAGTTTGGAGTGAATTTCGCTCACTAATCAACTGATACTTTCTTTCCACAACATTTTGGTTCTCATGTTCCTACTGTCCACATGAACACAATACAATATATGTCTGTTATTCGGTTCGTTATCATGTTCTCCAACTTCTGCCAGAAAACTACACTATAAAATTTGTGCTGTATTAGCAAATCTACGTTGAAGCATCATCAAACATTGGATTGAAAATTGAATCTCCCTTGATGTAGTCATGCCTGTCAAAAGTGCATGCTTGTTGGTTCCTAAACTGATTACATATGTCCTCCCAATTGCATTCAATATAGAGTTGCTAATAAAATTTGAAGACGTAGTCCAATTTCTTTTAAACGTGTATTCTTCATGTTTGTTCTTTGATCCTTACCAAACCACTATCTATAGGCTTCAGATTAAGAAAAGCCGCCGGATAACACCCACATACCTTTCATCCCATAATATATTTATTCAAAATAGATGAACCTCTCTGTAACTCCAAGACAAAGGGGTGGAGATTTGAGACTGTAATGGATTAAAATAGTCTTGATGCACACAAGAACAAGTCTATAATGAGCTAAAACGGTCTTGATGAGAACAATACCTAGATATAATAGATTATAATAGTCTTAATGTGCTATGAAAGGAAATGAAGTTAATTTTAAAGTCTGGGAAGCCAAAAGGCTATGTGAGTTGTCTTGATGTCATGGTCTTTTTATTATTCTGTACACATCGTTCTTCCACTTTGTTGAGTAATCCTCACACTCATAGTAAGAGCAAAGCGTCCAGGGAGAGTTTTGGGCATAATCGGTTGACATCCTAGTGTTTCCATTTTTGACATTTTTCGAGTTTCTTCATTAATTTGGGGCATATTCTATAAATTCCTCTAAAATGATCAGTCATTTTCCTGAAGCTCTTGAACTTCAACCACTTATTTCTCAAACTCAGCCAGTTCTTCATCTGTAACTAGCAGCCAGTTCTCCCTGTTCAGCCCACTGGTTGCCATCTCTGTGTCCATATCCGCAAGTGCATCTCCCATTGGTTGTTGTATCCATATCCACATTTGGGACAGTTCTATATTAATTTCGCAGTATCATGCAAAAAGAGCTCGCCAATTTAATTATTCTAAACTTTTTTTAGGGTAAGTCAATCCCCTTTGGTTGGAAAATCGAGAGGATGCAATGTCATTGATAGCTCATCTAATTATGTTTGTTGAGAACTTGCGGAGGAAAGAAATGGGCTCAATTTGTTGGGAAAAATGGATACCTTCATCAAATGGGTATACAGAGATGGGTATCATCTCAAAAAAGATGGGTGACTCTAGAGTTCAGCATTTGAACAGTATTTCACAAAGATAACTCAAATGGTCTGACTTCTGTATCCAAATCCCACTCAAAAAAGTACCTTAAGGAGGGGGAAAGTAATCACAAATTATTGTAAGCAAGCAGGTTAAATTATCTTGGAAGGCAATTGCAAAGCAAGAAGTTGCACAGGGACACATGAAGAGAGTGCAAATCTGGTGAAGAGTATCATTGCTACTTTTAATATCTACTGAGATGGAGAAAGCGCAGTATGAGACCAGTAACTTGAAGCTTGTGGAAATGATAACATGGTGACCAATGCGAGCATGATACAACTAATCCAGCCAGCAACAAACAGTATGATTACAGTAAGAAGATTTCAAGGAAACCACAGCAGATTCTTGTCTTCATCAAATCACATCATGACCTTCTAGATGAATGTAGGGTTTGTTGCAAGTACATAAAGAATTAAAACATTGGTAACAGCTCAATCAGACTTCAGAGAGAATTTTCTCACTGAAAGTTGATTCCCCCTACACCAATTGCACCCCTGCAAGTATACATCTTATGAAATGCCTTACTCTTCACTTTCTGCACTCTGTTTTTAAGAATTTAAACATATACTCCACTCATGGTCTTTTTCCACATTGAAATAGTGACAACAGATGAGACATAAACTCATTCAATGACTGGACAAACACAAAACAATTAGACCATAAACACAAAGTGGCTCAATTGGGGGGCAGAAATGTTCCAAAATCTCAGGGTAGCCAGCCTACAAGAGAGCTGAAGCAAAATTCTCTACTGGACTACACTGCTAAACTTGCCACTTCAACAAGCTCTAGAACTCTCACCATCATATGAAATGATGGGAATGTCTCAGTGATTTGCTCTAGTTTGATCACCACATGATCATCATGCCTGTGGAAAGCAGGGATTTCTGGATTCCATGATGTGTAGAATTGATGTATGAGATTAATTCACCAAGACCTACAAAAGATAAGATACGATTTCATTCAATGACTGGAGAGACTCACAACAATTCGACCATGACCACTAAGCAACTCACAGGGAGAGAAAAAATGTCACAGAAAATCAGATTAACCAACCTACAAGAGGCTCAAGAAAAATTCTTTACCAGACTACACTTCAAAGCCTGCCACTTCTACAAGCTTCAGAATAACTCTCACCATCATTTGAACTGATGGGAATGTCTCTGTGACTTCTTCTACATTGATCACCATATGGTCAACATGCCCTTGGAGAGCAGGAATACCTAAATTCCACTTCATGTGTGGAATCGATGCATATGATCAATTCACCATAACCTTCAACCCCTGGCAATGTGCTGATGTTTCCCCCAAAGCTTATTCACAAGCTCCTCATCAACATGTTGAAATGGTGAGAACAGATAAGACATGAAATTCAACAACTGGACAGACTCATATAATTGGACAATGAGCACAAAGTACATGGCTCAAAGGGGGGGGGAGGGGTTAACAGAAACTCTGATCAATCAGCCTACAGCAACCAAATTCTCTTCCGGGTTACACAGCAAAGCCTGCCACTTCAAAAAGCTCCAAAATAATTCTCAGCATCATATGAACTCGACTGTACACAACAACAGTTGCAGCTTACACATTAGACTTAGAATTAATCTATATAATTTCTGTGCGATTGATCTCGATATGATCATCATGCCTGTGAGAAGCAGGGGTACCTCAATTCCCATGTCGTGTGATCAATTCACCATGATCTGAAACCCTGGCAACATGCTGATGTTTTGCCTGAACCTCATTGATCAGCTCCTCATCATCAGATAATAGTGACAACACATAAGACGTAAACTCATTCATTGACAGGACAGAACCTAGCAATTGGACAATGAACACTACGTGAGTAGCTCAAGGGGAAAAAATGTTACAGAAACTCAGATTAATCAAAATTCTCTACTGGGCTACATTGCAAAGCCTGCAACTTCAACAAGCTTCAGAATAACTCTCACCATCATATGAACTGATGGGAATTGCCTCTGTGACTTCCTCTAATTTGATCACCTCATGATCATCATGCTGTGGAGAGCAGGGATACCTTAATTCCATGTTGTGTGATCAATTCACCATGACCCGGAGCTCTAGCAACACACTGATGGATGTCATTTTTGCCCAAACGGCATCACTAAGCTCCTCCTCATCATCACCATCATCATAGCTCCCTCTGTTTGCTCAACTCCTATCATAATAATCTCCAAAGCCGCATGATAATGAATCAGAATTTTCAGAAGCTGAGTGTCAATTCTCAGCTGGAAACACTGCCTGCCGCAGACGAAAATATTTATCTACCTTACCCTCTCCCTCTACTCCTGCCTGCACCTCTTCCTCTTCCTCCTCCCCTTCCCCTTCCTCCTCTTCCCCCTCCTCCTCTACCCCTGCCTCCACCTCTACCTCCCATACTCTTCCCCTTGAAGCTGGCCTTGAAGCTGCCTTCATCCGCAGCCGATTCTGCCGTGTTCCTCTTCATCATTCCCTTCCTGCCACCATTGCCAAACTTCTTATCCTTAAAATCTCTGCTACCACCTCTGCCACCTCCTCTTCCTCTTCCTCCACCTCTGCCTCCACCTCTGCCTCCACCTCTACCTCCACCTCTGCCACGGGAGGAAATTTCATCCCCGCCCCTGCCTTTACCACCAGACCTATCCCAAGGGGAAGCAGAAATTTTCTGTTTCTTTCCAGGCCGCTCAGCATCAGGATCGAACTGATCCTCACCATCAGCATAATCCGAATCACTCCTCCCTTTTCTCCACTTCTTCACACTCTCGATATCATGCTTCTTCTGCTTAGCTCGCTCCTTGAGCTTCTCAGCCTGCACTTCCTTCCCGAACTTCTTGGCCTCGCGCTGCTTCCGTCTCTCCTCAGACTCCTCCATCATCTTCTTCTGAAACAGCAGCTTATCCTTCACCTTCAACATGTGAGTGTCACTCTTAATCATCTCAGCATAGTAATCCGCGGGGCGGAGAAACGGAACTCCTCTTGCTTGGAAGGTTAGGTATGCCTCCCGGGCTGCCTCTAACCCTTGTGTATAGAAAGACATCTCCCGCCCTAGGTCGTCGTTTACGTCCACTGGTGGCCCCTCGTGGTTGTAGTCGAGAGACAGGGAGTGCATCCAGTCTATGCCGTCTGGCCATCCCATGTCCTCCAGCTTCTCGTGCAAGCCGATTACATTGTAAATGGCGTCCTTGCGGGCTTCCGTTACAGGGGTTTCGTCGTCGTCGCTCTCCTCCTCCTCGCTTCCTGAGTGGGAAACCTCGTCGTCCGATGCCTCCATCATCTTGAGTGACTAATGTGGTCTAACGATGATGTTGCAACAAGAATTCCGGTTTCGGTTTCACGAGATTGAACAATTGCAGCAGCAGTTCGAGATGAATGTCGAAGGTGCGGAGGTGGAGAGTTGAGGGTTTTTGGGAACCCTAGGACGAGGTCGAGTTGGAGAGACAGAGGCTTAAACCCTACAAACCCTAATTTATGGGGAACCTAACGGGGAACGTGCGTTCCCGTCTCTAAACCTTAACCCCATTCCACTATATAAGTTCCTGCTTAGAGCATCCGCACCCTTGCTCGCTACACCCGGCCGTGAGGTCCTTTTGCGGGCCAGTGCATGAACGAGTCCCGCACCGCAACTCGTGCAACGCTTTTTCAAGCGCGGGCTCGCCAAAATCCTCTCCGGCCTCGCCATCTTTCAGAGTCTCCTTGTTGCTTGAGTGCGCCCAAAACACGCGTTTTTTTTTAGAGCTTGCTATTTCCTTCTAGATTGCGATGGCAGGTCGTGGGCGTGTAGGGTCGGTGCAGCGAGGCCGTGGTCACGGTGGTGTTGTCGCAGGGGAGGTTAGCCGGAGCGGGAGAGGCTAGCCTGCTCAGATTAGCGGCACCTCCCTGTTGTTTCCCGAGCAAGGGTGAGGGTCTCAAATTTTGGCGAGTCCCTAAACCCTTCCAGGGCCCTCCACTCCCCCTTTCCCGTGTGTGTGATTCCGCGCAAGGGTGCGGATGCTCTTATACCCTTATTATTCCTGAGGCGTTCTGTATTTTCAAGATCGGTTATAAAGTGAGATTTGCAAGCTTGATTTATGAAACATTCATGAAGCAAAGTTGTTGACACGAAGTCAAAGATCACATCCATATGCTTAGATCTCCTATTTCAGGTCATGATTTTTGTGTAAGCATTTTTAAAGCCAAAACTTAAAAATAATCTTAGAGAATGATTTCAACGTCATCGTAGCTTGTGTGAATATATCGTAGATATGTTCATCTTATGTAGATTCATGAAGTATCTTAAGAGACATAAAAGAATGTGAATCTCATTTTGTATGGAGTGTGAACAACATTTTTTTGAGATTGAATACTTGTCATTCTGTAAATCAAAAATAGTGTTTTGTTTCAAACTTTTTTGTCATCATCCTTGAGCTATAAGTACCAAGTTGAGCTATACAGTCAAGACTCTATAAGTGTTACCCCTATAAGCGTTATAATTTCATATATGTTAGGAAAATTTTACTCCCTTACAAAAACACAATTGGTAAGACTAGTGAGTGTTATGTGTTAAGTGTTATAACATGCTCTACTCCCTTCTTTGTTAATTGCACCTCTATAAGTGTTAATTTTGAGAAAATCAAGGTAATAATATATGAGAGCATACATTTTAAACATGTAATCACATTTATCCCATATTCTTTGCGAACAATTCAAAATTGTTGGAGGCACACGGGTGTTCTTTCGATCTCTATTGAGAGGGAGATAGAGGAAGCTAGGCGCTTGGTAGAGGTTGATGAAGTTACTACTCTACTTCATCAACTAACGTTGTTGTCATCTAATAGTGAGATGGGTGACGTGATGAATGCTCATGAATACCTCAATTATGAGATGGAGTTTGATTTAAACAACCCCTATGAACCTACCGATGAGGAGTTTTTGGATATGTATTCCTCAGAACATCAAGAAATTGATGTTGATGAGGTTATGGTTGATGTGGTAGAAGAAGTTGTAGGATTGAGTGTTGTTGAGCGTTCTCTAGAGACTTTGAAGAAATACTTTGAACAAAGACCAAATGATGCCCTATCACACATCAGGAGCATTCAAGGACTCCATAAGGAAGTTTCATCTCATATTTGGAAGCTTCTCATCATACTACTATAGACTCTTAGTTTAGTTGGAAGAATCTCGTCAAGTTACTACTATATAGATTATTTCTTTCAATTAGTTTAGTTGAATTATGTATTATCATTTGTACTTTCATTTTATTTTGATAAAACGTTATGTTCTTCATTTTCGGAAATTTTAAGTGTTATTCCTATAAATGTTATTAATCATCGGTATGAATTCTATAAGTGTTACTTGTTATAATTCTATATATGTTATTTTTTTGCTACTCCCAACCTGTAACATTTATAGAGTCTTGACTGTACTTATGAGGGGTTGCCTCACACAACTTGAGCTCAAGCTCAAGCTTGCAAGCTTGATGAGCCAAGGTAAAAAGAATTTGACACATCACACATGCCTAAGGGCCGCTTTACACTACGGTGGAGAAGTCCACCGGTCATGAATTCTAGGGGAATTCTAAAATTTGATTGGCCGAGAGTGACACTCTTGTCCGGTGGTGGTTTACACTACGGGCAAGAGTCCTTTGGTGGAGAACTTTGTCCATGGATGAAAAAATGACATGGTTGCCAATGTGGCGACACTTTTTGGAAGGGGAGTTCTCCGGAGGTCAAGTTTCTTGGGCAACCTCAAAGCCTCGGACAAGAAACTTGGCCTCCGGAGAACTCCAACTTGAATAAACTATTTTTTCCTCAGGGGGGTCACTCCCGCTTGTGTTATGTAACCACATGCGTACAAAGGGTATTTTTATGGGGGCTATTTACCTCCTCATTTGGATTTTAGGGAACCCTTTAAGTAGAAAAAAAATAACTTCACCAAATATTCAACACCCTATAGGTAATTATAAAAGAAAACCTAGATTATTTCAAATGATGCTAAATTACTTATAAAATTTTGATTTACTTGTTCCGTACAAAGGAAAACTTAAGACTCCAATATGGCATGGCACATATCCACATTGTTATATATTGGTGAAAGAAGAGTGTACACATCATAACCCAATTGTTCAATTTTCATCCATTTTGCATGTATTATATGTGAATATACTCATTCTATTTTTTTGAATCCCTCTATTATTTTTGTCATACTAATTTCTTTCTACCTTAAACCTAAAGTGGGGGTTTTCCCTTATGCTAAATTATATTTAATCACATGTTTCGCAATTTAAGAAGGCTATGGTAGATCCAAAGTTTCTATAATTTTTCTTGCCAATGAAAAAAAAGCACCCTATAGTCATTCTCACGTGGTTTCTACTTTTCGGCCGGTCACCCCCCCCCCCAAGATTTTTTCCTTGGAGAAATCTTTGCACTATTGTTCTCCCTCTTTAGTATGACACTTTTGGGAAACACAAAAAAAGTATTATCGAGGTGTCGTCTTCTCATTAATATGACAAATGGCGTAAAGCTGTCGTATTATTGAGGGAATACGAAAACATAAGTAATATGACATTAAAAAGATATACAACGAGTTTAAGCAATATAGATGATATGAAATAATAACTTATAACTCCAAACAAATACAAATATTCTCAATAACTCTTGAAATAGGAGTCCAAAGATCTTTGGTGTTGCCTACCCAAGTTAGCAATTGTCATCTTATATAAATTCCCAACTAACTTTTGGAAACTGTTAATTTCATTAACACCAAAATATAAAGAGTTCTCTAATAAGAAACTAGACAACAATGATGCATGATGTTTAGCATCAAGATACTAGTGATGCTATGTCACCCGTGTACAAGGCAACATACTAGGCCAAAGGCCACTCTAACTCTAACCATGTCCATTCTACATTAGTAACCCTAATTATCATTAAGTTCCCAACAATAAGTGAAGTTCCCAAGTAGTTCCCAAGTGAAAATGGATGTATTTTAGATGTACATAATATGGATGAAAGGAATTCCAGCATTAACTACCTCTTTAATATGACAAAACATTGTTTAATAATACAGATTCTAATTGATGACAAGTTTGGAGTTTTATTTTTTGCTCTTAAACACAAAAACCCCCAGCACATTCAACAAGCAAGAGTCAACCATATGAGGGGGCAAGATCTGGGTCTATGTTGTACTTGTCATACCTTTCATTCGGCAAGCTGATGTTGTCAAGTTCCTTTTGGTGGGTTTTTGAGAGTCTATTGAGAATTAATTCGGATGATTTCACGTGTTGGAGCTATGCGTTTGATCGAATGAGTTCATGTAAATTTCTTTCACGAGTTGTCCCAAATTCTGATCATATTCAGACTGTAAATCCAACTTGAAATTTTGTGAAGACGTTGCTTAAAACCACGGGCTTATGGGGAGCGTCCTCGGAGGACTAAAACTGATCTGTCTGTGTTTAGGGTTTAGGGTTTGCTAAACCTGATCTGTGTTCATAAAACAGTGAGAGAAGTCATGTTGTGCTTGAAATTGCTGTCTGTGAATTTCGAGGGTGTTGTTGAGTTTGTGTGCAGATTCTGAGGGAATCATGATGCTTTCACTGCAATTTGAGATATAGTTTCTACACATTTTGAGGTGATCTTGGGCCAAAATTATTCAGCAAATTGTCCATATTGCCAGACTTAACTGAAACCATTACTCGAAGTTGCATCATTTTTGCAATGTTCAAGTTTGTAATTGTGATCTCAATTCTTCTCATGGCATGGGCATCTCCTGCGATCTGACTCAAATCTGTTGTGTAAGTACCACATGACTACTCTGACAATTTGGAAACGATATTATAAAAAACAAGGTCTACACTGGGGGGTGTGTGTGCATGTGCAATTGGGTGAATTTCACTTCATCTTTAATTCGAACCCTAGTCTTGTAGGCTGGGGCGAAACAACCCGTACTCTGGTTCCTTGGAGGCAAGGGTTTAGGCATCCAACAAGGAAAGAGTGTATGGATGTGGGAGGTGAGGAAATCGAAGGTCATGTCAGGTCTGCGGGGATGCCGCGTTCGTGAGGGGGTTGGTTCGCCCAAATCTAGTCTTGTACATGGGTTAGCTCCAAAAACAATTGTAAGCAGCACTATTTTGGAGCTGCTTTGGCATCATAAACATCTTTAAGACTACAGATTCTACGGAAAGTTATAAGTACTTCTTACAAGTGAAAGTAAACATCTAGAGGGTGTGGATGGCGACCCCTGCTTTAGTAGAACTGCTTCTAATTGGTTCTAAAACACCATTTAAGAATGTAAAGCTAATTTAAGTAAGACACAAACAATATTAATGGACTCCTCTCAATTGCCTCCTTTCCAGGCATGTTGCTCCTCTTCATTGGGAAGTTACAAATCATCAATTTATTAATAGCATCAGAAGTCATATTGACGGGGAGAGTTGCAAAAACTGGGTTATGAAAAAAACACGACCTATGTTTCAACGTTGAATTTCCATGCAGAAAATTGGACCTCTTTCCTTCACAGATGGCTAGAATTATAAACCCTCAATTTTTATGTGCAGTGAAACCTCACTACACTCGACAATATGAGCACAAATTATTCTATTTGCCAAGTAATCCTGGAGTTATGATTGTACTTGTGTCACAATTCAAGATTGAAACAAAGTAGATTAAAACCTACATATAGAGAGTTCAGTCTACGTGCCTAAAATATGCTAATCATTAGAGGTTTTTTAGTCGACATAATTGGGGGTGGGGGGGGAGACTATATGACCGGTTAATGAGCATGAGGATCTTCACTTTGTTAATGAATGAGTTCTGAAAATTATGACGAAAATGGATATGGGCATGATTTGGATTTGTTAACCTTTCACACTAATTGTGTGTTTCATATCCTATGAGAAGTGGATGTAGAGAGAAAAGTAAGACACATCTACCTTAGGTGGGCTTCATGTGATCACTCTATTTAATCCAACACCTATATTTGAGTGGCATTTGACAAATTTTGTAGATAAGAACAAAACCCGAAAAGACATGTGGTACGATGAGGTTGAAGTACGTGTTCAAAATAAAGACACCATTATGGAGCTCAATAGTTAATGCAATTGGGAGGGTCTATGACTCTGTGAATGTTGATGGGGAAAGAGAATCTTCACTTTGACCTCCTATAAAATATTTGCATCTATACTTCAATCGTGAAACTTGGAATGACAAGGACACCATGCTTAGCATCATCCATAACTTTTTCACACCCCTCAGCCTTTTGGCAATCAACCCAACTGTAATTCACCAACGCATTCCCAAGAATACGGAGCATTTTCTGCACCAACCATATCTCCACACGTACACGACAAACAGAAGATCAATGTGTCCGTTTCAAATAAACTAAGCCATGAAACTCATCAATTCAAACCAATTCATGTATATTTCACATGATAGATGATTGAGCCTCCATTCATATTCTCTGGAATGTGAGACAAACTTGGTGAAAAACTTGTGCGAGACTCCAGCCACACTCATCACCAACAACCAAACGAGTTGCAAATGATGCACTTTGGTCCACAAGGATTATGTGTGCTCAAGTTGTTGCTCCAAGTCGATGTGATCGTACATTTCAGAATGCCAAGTTGGAACTTTCAACATTATCTCCAACACGATCACTCTCCATACCATTTATCAGTGGCCATTGTTCACATTCTAAACCAAAAGCTTATAGTTTCATTGTTCACATACTTGTACAATGTTTCCAGGCATTGTGCAGCACTGGGAAATATTGTTTACAGAAGTATATGCCTTCCCCATCTTTAGATCTAGAATGAAAATTGACCTATTTTGAGTAGTGTTTAGCATGCAAGCATGTGGGGGGCCTAGGTGTTGACCCCACTGTACCCAACCTCCCAGTTGAAGAATGTTTAGACACAACGCTTGTTACCGTTTTGATTAGTATTTAATAATGGATATCCAACATTTTTCGTGGCGTTTGCATTGGACGTCAAGATAAGCAATCATGATTCCTCAAACTATTACTATAAGTATTCCTACTCAAAGGATTGCTCTTCATTGCTTCAATAAAGACGACAAATCTGCTTCTCCCCAATTTTGCAAACAAAATCCCACCGAAATCTGGTTCGTATCGAGCATGGGCTTACGATGATTTGCCATGATAACTTGTGTTTATCTTTGGCTAACTTACAAAAGTATATAGAAGTGAAGAGAAGCTCCGGCCTCCGGTTTCACCGTCAATAGGATTCGAAGTTGATGGAGTGGGCTCTTGAGAGGAATATGGTAGCTACTTTGTACGTCATCATTGGAGCTTCTTATTGTCAAGCAAAATCTAAGAATAGTTAGCGAAATGGAGAAACTCATGAGAGTTGTGTTTATGATTGGGCTATCCACCATTCTTTTCAAATCTCTTAATATGTGACTGCAACAAACCCTATCTTTGTCACAAAGTTTCTTCGTGTTTGATTTAGGTGGAGTCAAGAGTCGTTTGTGAGTTTCTTGAAATCTTTTTACTGTAATAATCATAGTGTTTGTTGCTGGCTGTGTTACAATCACCTTGTATCATGCTTGCGTTCGTCTCATTAAACATCACAAGCTTCAAGGTACTGGCCGTCCTGTAGCGATAACACTGTCTCCATCTCAGGAGGATTCAAAAGTAGCAAGGATATTCTTCATGTAGCTTACACCAATCAAGCAGAGATAATAAGTACAATACAGGCTCATGTCTTAGCACGTGATGATGTATTTTATGATGGAGGATTTATGCATTTGAAGATATGAGTTAGGTAGACTTTGCCACATTTGTGATGCATCCTCCACTCCTGTCAAGCTATTGAAGGAGTTTCTAAAGATAACTTTCGATAACTGACCAGTGCGTCGGAGGCAATTCAGAAAATTGCTGTATCTGTTACACACCAGATAACTCGAAAACCTTGACACTGCACAGAATTATACAGAATTTCACAGCCTTGTACGCCGTGTTTATTTTGTTTATTTTATCTTTTGTTTCCGGCATATTGAATAATTTACAAGTAGGTACCTATACTGACTTGTCCTACTCTTCTTGGAAGAGAGCCTAGCAGCTCGAGGATGCATCAATCAAAGAAAAGATCTTCTGAGAGAATGTACCAAAAGCTCAAGGATCCTTGGTTTTTTGTTTGAGGAACTGGCCTGGTAGTTGACATAAGCTCTGAATCAGTTTCTTCCTATTTGTCGTCTTTCAATGGGCTGGTCCAATCTTGGTAGAGAGCCAAACTCCGAGTGAAATCCGTGAACAAACCATCAACACCGACGGTGTGGATCCAGTATGCATACTCCTGATAAGGATCTTGATGGAAGTTGAAATGCAAATAAACATTCTCATTCCGGAAAGTGTAGGGGTGCACTGCCAAACCATGTTCGTGAGCCCTCTTCACAAGATGATTAGGGGCTGTGGCATAATTATTGGCGTCAGGAACAGCAATGGTGTCTTTCCAGGGTCCGATGCCAACGACTCCGAATGATTTCAGGTACTCAAAATATTTGCCTGTGGTAATCTGGGCGTAGCTCTGTACAACCACAAAAGTCAGGCACACGGTCAGTCAATGGAGTTTGTAATGTAAAAGCATCGAAATGTACCATCGATGACAGAGGGTTCCAAAAGATGATTTTTTAAGCTTTATGAATCGGGAGAGATGGGGGTTGCTTTACCTGGTTTGTGTCTTGTGTCGGTGTGACAGTATCATCAATAAGGAAGATTAAGGGGGAGTTTATGAACTTCGAGATTTTCACTAGGGCTGTAGGTGCAAACGACTGGATGAACAGAGGCTGCTTCTTCCACTGCTTCGACAAGTACTTGCCTTTGTACCCATACTTCAGCAACGTCTCTACGAAGATGTTCTCGACGGTCTTCCCACCTGCCCACTTTACCTGCCATTGTACAAATTATACTCAGATGTGAGAGGATGAAATTTAGAGAGAATACATCATCGTGAGGGTGACTAAAGTTGTACAAACGGTCTGTTATTGATGGAGCATTTTCAACCCATTTATTCATGTCACTTACATGTTGGTTGATGAATACAGGGTTCTTGCACTCTGGGTAGATTCCAACAACACGATCTGCCTTCAGAGCAATTTCAATGTACTCCTCGAAGGTGATGATCTTGAATTTACCTGTACAATTTCTCCCACGTCTTATTATAACTCTAAAGAAGGAGATCACGCTAACCTACCGTAAGTACTGCAAGCAACAAAGTCTTCAACTCACTCTCCCTGGCAACTGTTTTTTGAAAGCACGTCTTTCGCCATAGCTGACATGCAATATAGGAAAAGGTGGAGGAGGTAAATGTTACCATTGTATGATTGGTCTCTGAAAGCGAAGCGTTGAGTGAGTTTGAGAGTTTGAAGCTCCGCCCAGGTGAAGTCCACTGCCAGAACAATCAGTCACAAAGAACAATCAGTGTAATCAGTCATCAATTCGTGCAAAGCGACGATCATGTAAGGTAGGTGGTGCTAAAACCAAGATCCCATCCCAACGCCAACATCCTTAAATCTTACATAATAAGTACACATTGATTTTGAGAATATCCAGTACTGAACATCACCCTCCCGTGTTGGTTTTAGCTCATCTACCAAATTTTTTTGAACCCTTATAACTTTTGCATACATAATTCAAATAAGAGAATACTTTGGTGCTTTCAAATGCCCTATCAATTGCTAACTAGAATTATTTGAAACTTTTTACATCTAGTAATAGTATCTATGCTCAGCGCTTAAAGTAACGGTTATAGCATCACCTACCTTATGGCATGATAGAGGAGTGCGTGCTGGAGCATGGAGATGTTTAGTACCTGAGAAGCGACCGGTCACGTTGACACCTTGAACTTCGTAAGTGCGGATACGGTCAGCAAATCTGGTGTGGTTTGCAACATCGGTGGTGGCTTCAAGGGTCACATCATGCATGCAGAAGAGCTTGCCATCCTTTGTAGCAAGAATATCAGTCTCAATGAAATCCGCACCTACCTCAATTGCTCTCTGAGACAGAATAAATGAACCACAGGGTCTCGTTAAAAGTTGCCGCACTCCGAACTTAATAGCGTCTGTGAACTTGGTTGCCGTGAACGATAATCAAGAGACAGAAATATGCTTCAAATTCTCAGTTCTACAAGTATTGGAAATTACTATGAATAGAAAAGAAGAGCAATCCCAAGAAAAATTTATTTAGAAAGAGCACTGTTAATAAAACTGATGGTAAGAATTGCAGAGAGGGATAAGTGGACAGACCTGGTATGCTGCTGCAGATTCCTCTGGAAGTTCGCCGTTGGCACCACGATGAGCGATATTGTAAGGGCGCTCTGTCTGAATTGGTCGCTTCTCTGACTCATGCAATGCGCGACCCGTGGCAAGTGGAGATACGGCAACGAGCACCAGAAACGCAAGAACTACACCTGCAATGTAATAATTCAAAATTTGGATCAAAAGACAAAACTTTCTGAAATAGTTCTCGTACTGTAGGATTATACAATTGACTAAAACCTAGAGACAAATTGCACATGTAAAATCCTTGGAACCTTTCTCTCTTCTGCGATGACTCAGCGAACTCTGGATTGCAGCAAATTGCTAATTTCTCGATATACTGCGACAGATCATCATTAGTTGCTGTTATCCAGTGCTCAAACTATAATCATCAATCAACAGATATACCGACACAGATATTTTAAGTATCTGACTGAATTGTATCAATATACAAGATCAGTTTGTATTTTCTTGAAGCAAAGAGAAATCGATGGCAAGAACATTCACGAGTTTCTCTACCCTCCAGATGCACTGACAGCAGCATCGACATACCGATCAAGTTAGTATCCAATGAATATCGATGTTGATGCATAACAAGAAAAAACTAAATTAAAGCCGATCAAGTGATAACTTCATCAGACTCCTCTGCAACCTGTGCAGATGACAGATTGCAGCATCTACAAAGCAGAAAGTTCTTGATATACAACAATTTCTGCGTGACACCGATGGCATTATATACCCTGCGTTGTACAGTGATGAGAAGGATTAATAGTAACTAGACTGTTAGCTAAGTATTTCGATAGCTTGAGGATACTAGGCTTGAGCGATGCTGAGCACTAAAGTCTATAGTCGAATTCCAGTGGAGATCATGTCTCGGTGCTAACTTACCTGCGGATACTGCAGACGCCATCGTTGTTAGCAATAAAGAAAAAAAGAATCGTCTCAAATCTCACTTGTTGAGAACTAATTCTTAGACCGATCTTGTCCTACCTCATGGTCAAGACTAGGATTGTACGTTTCGACTTTATATCAGAAAAGCGTGCCAAATTTGGAGACTTCAGAAAGGCCGAGTTGGACCATGCATGGAAGCATGTAGGAAGTGGTATGCTGTAGCATATATTTAAGATCTGCACTTTGTCCATGACGTCAGGCTCCTGATGTTAGGTAAACAAGACTAAATTAATCTGAAGGGATAAGCAATTTGGCATATCCAAGGAGGAGATTCTTCCGCTTCGAATGATTGGCATCGCCACAACCGACACGTGAATGCTTGCAACTGGACAAAGAATGTTTTTTTTTTTTTTTTTTTTTTTTTGAGACAGAAGGCCAACACAGCCAACGCCAGAATGAATTCAACAAAAAGAAAACACGCCCTCACCGAGGGGAGGCGGAGCCCCTCGGGCGTGAAACACCGCCACGTAAAAGAGAACCAACCGACTAACAACCCCCAAGGACAACCCACCAAACCCACCAAGCCAAGGACCCCCCCCCCCACCCCACCGACCAAGGACCACCCCCAAACCACCGAACCCCTCGCATGCGAGGGCAAAAAACCTACCTAGTTTGTCTCTTCCAATTCCACTCAATATGAAGATTGTGTCTCCTACAAAGAACGCTCCTCGCTCCCCATGATTTATTGAAGCCTTTGAGCATGGCCGCCGCCGAAAAATTACTGATTTTGATTTGTTCAAGCACTCGTTTCCACGCCGCTTTGGCATAAATGATGAGTTCATCCCAAATCCTCTGTTTAACCTTTGACTCATGCCATTGTTCATGATTGAACACTTTATCATTACGTTCAATCCAGATGGTCCAAAGCGTGATGCCCCTAAGGAGGTGCCAAACTTTAATCATTTTGCCGTATTTTTTGGGAATTCGTTCCCCAAACAACACTTGCTTCCAGTTAAAGCTATCATAATTGCCAGTTCTCACCCCACAAAGTTCATGCATAATGAACGTGGCCCATCTCCAGGCCCTCCGTGCTTGGATGCAATCCCAAAATTTATGTTTGATCGACTCGCTGGTATTAGGGAGGCAAAACACGCACTGTTTAGAAATTGAAGCCGGAGCAATTCGGGCCCTCCACTCATTGACGGCAACAGCTTTGTGCCAGATCGACCAAATGAATGCAGCTTCTTTCCCGGACCGGACTGGATCCCAAACTTGCGACCAACTGAACCTATAGTTACCCGGAAGATAACCTTGCCATTTGTCTGCAGCGAGGGTGGTACCCGGGTTCCTGTTAATGATAGAATCGTGACCGTCCTTGGTAGTGTAATTGAGGAAGTGGCCTCCATCAATCCACCGCCACCGATCCGGATCCCATCCGAGGGTAGCCAGTCTACCATAAAAGAAAACAATCTTTTCCTTTTCCCCCTCCTTTTTTGGCCCTCTATTAGTATGGATGACCTTAACCTTGTGAAAGTAGCCATCGATCTCTCCAAGGGGTCGTTCCCAAATTCTAAGGCATCTAGAATGAGTGCCTACCGTGTAGCAGGGAACCGGGAGAGGAAGCGTGACATTATGCCATTGTAGGCATTCCGGTGTAAAGTCTGAATCACAGCAAAAGACAAAGGCTGGATCCTCTTCACCCTCCACGTAAAATCCTAGCCATTGACCGGAGTATGCCGTGTCTTCGTCAGTTTCCAAAAGATTTCGCCATTGACCTGACATCTTATTAACCAAGTCCTCCCAGTCACCAAGATCTGCGTTAGTGAGCTTAAATTTTTCTTGCGCTCTCTCTCTTGAGAGAAAGTCTTGTTGAGTGCTATCCCAAATATCGTCCACACATCGTATCCCTTTCCGATAAAGGTGGAGGCCTTTGTGATAGGCAAACCCCTTATTGAGAAGTTCCACTCCGTCTGACCACCAGATGTTAGAGTGAAGTAATTCCATCCGTGTGCGTGGCGGGATTTGGTAAAGCCCTTTAACCATAATCTTCCATGCCTTACTAATATGGCCCCAAATTTTGGACCCCGGGAATCCTTGGTGTTTTTTGCTAGTAAACCAGTCAAGACTTACCCCCCAACTTCTACCTCTCTGTGGATTAAATCTTGCCAACCTGTAACGTAACATAAGTTGGAGGTTAGATTCCCCCGGTTCCATAGCCTTGACAATCCACTTGCATAAGAGGCTAGTCTTGGCAGCCTCAGGGTCAACTAACCCTAAACCTCCATGTTTCTTTTTCAAGCAGCATTCTCTCCAACTAACTCTAGTACGAGTAAGTTGCTCCTTCCCTGACCAAAGGTAATTACGGACGGCACCCCTAATTTTATTTAAAATCTTGTTTGAACCTCCCCACACCGTGATGAAAAACCAAAGGGTAGAAAGCAACACTTGGTTGCATATAACCGCTCTACCGGCCAGTGATAGCTTCATTGTGCTCCAGTAGTCGAGTTTTTTAGAGATTTTCCGGTACAAAAAATTGTCCACGTTTTGAGTGCTAAGGTTAAGCCCGAACGGGGTGCCTAACAGTTTAGATAAATCCCCTTCTTCCGCCCACTGCCAGTTGTACCCGTTAAGCCAATCAGGCTTATGAGTGTATTTGTCAAACCAGTATGCACTTGATTTCTCCCAGTTTATTTCCATTCCGGAGGCAGCACTAAAAACTTTAAGGAGGCGCACCAACTCATCTACGTACTTCCTCTCCCCCCGTACCATAAACGAAGAATCGTCAGCGTATTGTGAAATGCATTGTTGTTTCTTCCCCCCTGGCAAGGTAATGCCTCTTAATCTACCATCTTTGACTGCCCTCTTGATAATGTGGGTGAGTGCCTTTCCTACTATAAGAAAAAGGTACGGAGCAATTGGACATCCTTGCCTTACTCCCCTTTCTACTTTAAAGTTGCTACCCGGGCACCCATTCAAGTTAACCGCGGCCGATGCGTTTTCGAAAAGCAATCTAACCCAATTAATGAACTTTTCACTGATATTCATCTTGGACATGGTGCTAAATAAGAATCGCCATGATACCTTATCATAGGCCTTGGAAAAATCCAACTTCAGGAAGACCGTTGGTTGCCTTGACGTCTTGGCCCAGTGTAAGGATTCTTGTGTTAAGACAATGTTATCCAAGATGAACCGTAACGGGAGAAATGCTGTCTGTTCTGGGCTTATCACATCCCTCAATATGGGTTGAAGTCTTAGTTGCAAGGTTTTAGCAAAAATCTTGTAACTGGCCGTAAGAAGAGTAATAGGTCTCCAGTAGTTTAGATCTTTAGAATCCCCCTCTTTGGGAATTAGGCTAATTATCCCCCTAGTAATCTCCTCATGTAATGCACCTTCTTCAATCCCTTTAAGTAACATGCGATGAAAATCATGGCCAATGGTCGGCCACATTTTCTGAAAAAACTCTATGGGTACCCCGTCATGCCCCGGGGCTTTCCATTTAGCCATGGAAAGGACTGCGGCGGATAATTCCTTTTCCGTTATGTCTGTTGACAGTGATGCGTTAATGTCACACGTGAAGGTAGCCGGTAGGCCTTCTAGGACTTCGTTCATGGCCTCCTCCGAAATTTCTTTGTATGCATATAGATTTTTATAAAAATCTAAGCATATTTTCTCAAGATCCTCCTTCTTGGTAAAGCTTCTACCTTGGTTGTCCCTAAGTTCGGATATGACCGCTTGCGTATTCCTTTGTCTAACTGACTTAAAAAATTCTCCTGTGCACTTGTCCCCTACTTTTTGCCATTTAACCCTAGCCCTTATTGTTACTCCTCTTGCTTTCCTTGTTTCTATCTCCTCTATGATGCTCTTGTACTTGTTGACCTCCCCTTGTTTTTCCTCATTGTATATGTCCTCATGTAGCTTAGCCGTGGCAGTTTCTAAGTTTGCTCTTGCATCAAGCTCCTCTCTCTTATGCTCTTTTGCCATATGTTTGCTAAACTGTCTATAGTATCTAGTGATATGCCTAAGTTTTGAAAAAAACGTTGCATCCTCAGGCAAACTCGCCCACCTTTCTTTAAGTTTGACTGTCATCTCTCCTTTGAGATGTGCGACATTCCACTTGAAAACCGACTTCCTTACCTCCCCCTGTCCAATATGTAACTCTATTTGTACCGGGGCATGGTCGGAGCCGACTGGGTACCCATGAATAAAGTATGCCTTGTTATTAATTTCCAACTTACTATTCTCCGGGGTATAAAATCTGTCCAATCTAGCTAGTCTTCTTGCTTGACCGGCCTGACCATTATTCCAAGAGAACCTGGGCCCCCCTTGGTGAATGAATGTATCTTTAATTTGAAAAGCATTTAGCAATTCATTCCATGTTAACCTTTCAAGATCGCTTATGCCTCTTCCGCAATCATTTGATTTATCTTGTGGCCTCTCGGTCATGTTGAAGTCCCCCCCGAATATCCACTCGCAATCCTTAGGTAAGCCGTCTACCATTATGTGCCATAAGTGTCGTCTATCGGTGGGAATATTAGGGGCATAAATACATGCGATGCCAATGTTACCTCCTTCTATCCCTTCAAGTTTAATCCATACTACCCTATCCTCAAAGAGTGCGCCGTGATCTGTGACAAACCTAGCATACTTATGGGCTAGTAGAATACCTACCCCACCTTTACCTGCCGCGTTTGGGTTAATCCAGCTTCTCTCTCCAGGAGCGGCTTCCAGCACCCAACTTGCACACCCTGGCATAAGTCTATTTCCAAGATTCTCCAAAGACTTACCCCTTAGCTTATGCTTTTGAATCATAATTATGTCTACCTTTGGTGTTAATGCATTAATAAAACACCTTTCTTTGGATATGCTTTCCGGGTCGTTTAATCCACGGATGTTATGCGTGATGATGTTCCACTTCATAGTAAATGAGAAAGAGAGTCACATGTCTTACTTTCCTAGCCCCCTAGTGGGGACTTGCTCCTATACTCTCAAATTCTTCCTTGCCTAGGGGTTAACACTTGTTTTCCCAGAGCCATTAAACTAGCCGCACTTCTACGGATTGGTGTACTAGCTATTTGACCTCCTTGGCTATCTCTTGGTGAGTTACCCCTCGTCTCATGTGATGAGGTAGGGCTATCCAATCCTATACTTGCTAAGATATCCTTGTAGACGTTACCATTGCCATTTAATTGATTTAATTGAGTCTCAGGAATTACCTCCGTGGGTGCATACCCGGCTAGGAGGGATAGTTCCATGCCTATGTGCCTACTGCCTTCGTTGGCCGTCTCGATATCCGTGTGAAAATCCTCCTGCTCGTTTAGCCGTTGAGCTTTGTTGCCTCCTCTGTTATGCTTTTCCGCTGGGCTTGCTTCCCTGTGAGGGTGGGAGCTCGCTCTCCCTGGTCTGCCCCTTCTCTCCCTAGAGCTGTTGGGGCTCATCCCAACTCTCTGTCCTTCCTTATCACCCTCCCCGTCCTTCGTTGCTGGCCTATAGCTGTCCCTGGCCGTTCGGTCGACCGCCTCTGAGGGAAGAGGTCTTCTGTTTGTCTCTTCGGCCTCACTTTCAGCCACCCCTACCTGACACCTTTCCCCGCTGCTCACTAAGTCCAGTTCGCTTGCCCGAGCTCTTCTCTGCCCATTCTCTTCGACTGGAGTCTCTGTGAAGCTGCCGCTCCTTTCTTCGGCGTTTCTTTTTCCTCCTTCTTCCCGGCCTCGCTCACCTTCCTCTTCTCCCTCAGAAGCCGATTCACTTTCTTCGTCAGTTTCGAGGGCGTCGATGTTCCTTTTTAGCCCTGCTCTCTTTACTGGTGACCAATTCATAGTTGTTTCGAAGGCAGACACGCCCTCTTCCCCCGTGGCTTCGCCGCTTGTTCCCGACAACCAGTGCTCTGGGTTTTCACGCTCCGCCTGCATATCTCCTCCTTCGTTTCGGTTTGCTATCGTTGCTTGCTGTCCTTCCAGTGATGCCACTCCCTCGCCTGTTGTTGCTACAGGCGCATCCAGTCCCTTGGTTGTGGTCGACTCCTCAATCGCAGGGCGAGCCTCGGACCCAACCTGGACCCCTTTCTCGGCTTCCACCTGCAGCCTACTTTCATCGCCTTGGCGCTCCTGCTCGTCTGCCACTTCTAGTTGTTCGGGCGCTCCCGACTTCACTTCCACACCTGTTGGGGCGTTTCTTCCTCCTTCGTTCCGATTTTCGTCTTCGCAGGGTCCCGCTTCCCTGGTCGCCTGCACCTCTTCCTCTCCCAGGGTAATAATGTTCAATGTGTGTTTACCTACTAGGTTTGATTCCCTGCTTGCTTCTGTTGTGATTCGATCCTTTTCTCCTGAGACATAGCCTGCTTCTCAATTGTCTGCTGGCCTTCTGTCTACAGTCTCGAGCCCTCTGTCCAGCTGGTCCTCCCCTGTATTGTCATGTGCTGCGGCGGTAGCCGCAGCCCCGAATGTATGTGCATGACTACCTGTTGTCTCTCTCCACCCTTTGCTCTGACCCATACCGTTTTCTCTCATATTCTTGTTTCCTTCAAAAATATTCCTCCTGATGTTTTTCCTGCTCTTAACCTGCTGAAAGCCGTCTTGATCTACCACAATATTTTTGCCTTTTTCTTGTTGATGAATCTGATGGGTATACATTGATCTACCTTTTCCCCTAAATGGCTTCTTTTGCATCTCCTTGCAATCACTTGCTTTATGTTTCCAGCTGAGACATACACGACATCGGATGGGTAACTTGTCATAATCGATCAGGACTTTTTGAGGTGGTAAGATCCCCCCTTCAGTCTCCAGCTCAATGCTTGTTGCCCAACCTTTACTGATCTCTAGGTTAATGCAAAATCTAGGATCCTTTGCACTCTCGTTTGCAGTTTCCATCCCTATGACTTCCCCTAGGGTTTCTGCTATGTCGATCGCTTGATCTTGATGTTCCTGGGGTAGGTTTCTCAGACTGACCCACGTTGGGAATGCCAAATTGCTAGGGTTGTCAGGGTTGAATCCTGGCACCCAGCTCTGAAGCATGCACGTACCCCATTTGGATCTGAACGGAGAAACCATCAGTGCATTGTTTAAAGCATCCTTGTCTTCTCCACTCAGGAGGAAGAAACCTTTTCCGACATTTCTACATATCGATAATGTGCTGCCTCTCAACTCCTGATTTAAGGCTTGGATCCAAAGCCTCATAGCTTGTGGAGGAGGTTTAGGTCCAACAAATTTCCCTATCAAAAGTTGGTCCTTTAACAATTCAATTCGTGCAAGCAGCATTTCTGTATTAACCTTAAATCTGATGGCATCTTTCCTTACTAAAAAGCCGCTGAAACTTCTCTCTAGGTTGGTTGGAAGGATCTCACCAATGTGTCCTTTGAAAGGATTAAGGTCACCTCCAGAGATCTGTTGGTTTGCTTCTGCCAGCCCTTCGAGCACCGCTTCTTCCATCTCGATGTCCTGCCTCTGTGCCTCTCCAGCGATCCATCCTCCTCGCTCCTCCATTATCGGATCAAAGCGTGGTGCATTCCCATAACGAACTTTGGAAGCAAAAGACTCCATTTTCTCCAGTATTGGGTTTTCCCACAATGTAACTCACCCCTATGTCTAAATATCAATCTTTCCTTTTAGATTACTATAGATCTGAATCATGCAACGTTGCAACAGTTAACCACCAAGAGTTTGACCTCAAGTTGATCGCACAGTTACAGATCTTGCACCCTACTGTAGTTCAAAGAGGCCCAGATCTCCATATTCAACAAAAGCTCGAATCTCAATGAACCCCTGGTAACCAGGTCTCATTTCAACACTACGAATCTCAAGGCACCCCTGGTATCCAGATCTCCTTTCAGTACTCCCCCCAGATCGCCTTGCATCGTCTCTTCTTTCTCCGTCGCTCCATTTCGACGTCTCCTTCTCTCTCTCTCCTCCTCAGACTTCTTCTCGTCCTGGACAAAGAATGTCAGCGGCGATGAGTTTGCTCATCCCTCTCCACAACAATGATCCGCTTCCACAAAACCAGAATCCTAGCAGAAGCATCATCCTCCGTCAAAGCATTATACCTTCACGCAGCAACTCCGGCGGAGGTTCAACTAGCAAGTTTCCGTGTGACCTTGTCGACTTGCCAAGAAGCAAAAAGTCCTGCGATAATCTCTCAACTCTCTGAAGCCTCCTCTTCAGGTTATATGTGCCTATTCGGCAAACAGTTTAGCGAAGAGAGATCTGTGAGGAATATTCTAGATCCGCTTACACATGGTAGTTCAGCAACAGGCTAGGTTAGCATTTTCTACGTTTGGAGATCCGAGGAATGCGCTGTGTTCCTGTTGAGTCACACCGACCTGAAGCCGGGTAGAACTATAAGTGACTGATTAAGAGAGTGTTTAGTTAGTACTAAGATGGAACTCTTTATTGATACCTGTTGCTTGTGTGGAAAACTATTAAGCCGAAACCTAGATTACAAACTGCGGAGACTACTAAGTTAATTGCTGTGTTAAGTACTATCACCGCGGAGTTGCAAACAGGCTGTCAATCTTTTTCATTGAAAAGGATTATATTCCGGGCTCGCTTTTTCATCCACTGTATGTCCATAGTTGCGGCCACGGTAATTTGCAATACACAATCTTGGAGCCAGATTCCTCCACCGTCGGAGACAAATTGTTAAGACTTTAATACACCGTTGGTGACAGATTGCTACCGAGCAACGCTTCTTTGATCTGACTCTTACAATCCACTCTTTGAATGCAAGTCTTCGGAGGATAATGCTCCGGAACAGATCTTCTGAAAAAGTAGAGCCAAGTTGCTCTAAAATCAACTCCATTACCGGAGTGCTAATCTTGAGGGATTTGGAAATATGTTCAGGTTTTAGGTCTTCAGCGACGGATTGCTCCACCTTTCGAGACAGGCTGTAAACAGGTTACCATACGCATTGCTCCATCTTCAGTAACAGTACTTTGCTACAACATTGAGTGTTGCTTCGATGGATTTGCTCCTACGAAGGTGGAATTATACTCAAATCGCAAGTCTTTGGAGACAGACTATTCTAAAAACTTGCAGATAGATTAAGCGCTGTAAAATCAAAAAGTATCCCGACGGAATATAAATGCTCAGATTGCACGCCACTGGAGACAGGTTGCAAGACAAATCGCGAGGCTCAAAAGTTGAAGCCCGACTGCTCCCACTTCGAAGACAGATTATGGTTGAGGTTGAAATTACCTTCGATTATGGTTAAGGTTGCAATTAACCCTAAACCCTCGACCTATCTGTGGACTACTCACCTTGTACTCGCAGTGGTCAGCGTCTTGAGAACTTGGTTTGGAGCTGCTAAACTACATTTTTAAGAAGCATTATTTTGGAGCTGCTTTAATGGCCCCTTCGCACCTGACCCTACTAGCAAATAATGGCTTTATTATGTAATAATGCTTCAGCGAAGCACAGTGGATCTGTTACACGGTGGAGCAATGGTGATTTTTCACAAGGTCCCTAACATGTCTAGGGACATGTTCATAAAAAAAAACATTTCCAGTGGACAGGTTCTTAGAAAATGAACCGGTTTTGGGACGTGTCAAATTCACTTTGGACGGGTTCTAAAAATAACATTTTAAAAATTTATTCCAAAAAAATAAATGGTACAAATATCAATTACATTATGTCATATATGACATGTGAATATAAGCATAATGCAATCAAACCACTAATACCCAATCAAAATATCAATCTTGAAGTGCTTGATTCACCTGCATACATTAATTCATCAACCACAAAATTTAGAACCTTTTTAACATAATGCCAAAGATTATAATTGAAGGTAAACTTAGTAATTGAATAAGAATTAGTATATATAAACATGTTCAAAATTTTAAAAACAAAGAGCTACTTACCCTTCAAAGAAGTGGATGAATTCTCCTATCCTTCATGTTTCTCCAAACAAGCATCACTGCATTCCAATTGATGTTTTCAACTGGAATATTTGCACATGAAATGCGCATCAAAGTATCTAAAGAAGATAAACTTATAGTGAAGACTAAATTTTCATCCGAAGAAAGCAAACATTTGGAGTCTGGATCATTGGGACTATGAAGGACACAATCAAAATTATTCAGCACATACAAACATACATAGATATCGGTGAAAGAAAAAGTAGTTTAGAACGACACTGAAACAATCCCTGCTCAGTCTAAATCAAAACTGAATTCAAAAACTCAAACTCTACAAGCCCATAACACCTTTCATCTTGGACCTTCTGGAACAATGATCTCGGAGAACCGGCAGTTAGTTACAAATGAACCGGTTGAATTTGAGAAAAAACCTGTTGAAGTTCAAGATTGCAGAAAATGTACTGATCATTTTAGTAGAATATACCCAAATTTAAAGAAGGAAAACCGGAGGTTGTCAACCCTAAACTGGTTGGACTTGCAATCACTAGGATCTCAACCGATTATGTTGTTCAAAACTTGAACACTGCTGGAGGGAGAACCTGGGCCTCAGAGAATCAGAACTTTCTCTGAACTATGTGGACGAAATGGGGCAGGTGGCAGCTAAAATAGATAAAGCCAGAACACTGACAGAATTGAAGGAAGATACTATTGTTTCCAAGTGCAACCAATCACATGCCGACATCTTTCAGTTTATCTTTATCAATTTGTTTTTTTCTTTAACCTTTTCATGGACGGGTTGGTTTAGAAATTACCGGTTTTGGGACGGGTTGTTTTTTTCTTTAACCTTTCCTTGGACGGGCTGGTTTTGAAATTACCGGTTTTGGGACGGGTTGCAATTTGTTTTGCCTTTCAATTCGAGGTTTTTGGACGTGGACAAGTAAAAACTTTGTGAAAAATCAGCTCTGCGGTGGAGTGTCAAGAAGTGGGTTTTTGGTGAAAAGTGACAAGAGAGTTAACCTCGTCCTTCACACAGCGGTGTGGTATTATCTAATGAACAGAATTGTGGTAATATGACGTTCATCCAATTATTAGTGATAAACCAAGATGTTAGTAAGGTATTCATCCAGGAACTCTCTACCAGTAACATGATAGCACCAGAATGTAGACGGCACAAGCATCTCTCCGAACGTCTTGTGCGTGTAACATACCAGGCGTAGGAAGAGTGTAGGAGTCACCTTCTGTAAGGTAGAACAGTACATTGCACAGTGATCTAAGAGTTAGGCGTAAGAATATAGAGCTAAGCATATTCTGTAAAGGACTCACTGAGATTGTATCACTTGAGCATGTCAATAAAATTTCAATTTAGAAAACAAAGCTAAGTATTACTCACAGATACATGTGACTCCACCGCTAATCTGCATTATTATCCACAATCTCTACCACCTTGGCAGCGCAGAAGACCTCCGTCCACACCTGCTCATTGCTAACACCCCCGCCAGATTCATAGCGCTTGCCCCAACGACAAGTTTTGAGGAGTCTGCCGGGGTTTCTCTTTACAGCTAGGCAACGCCCGCAATTGCTCCGAGCGAGGGATTGGAGTACAAATTTGGCCCTTCCTCCCTCGCTTTGAATTGCTTGTGGTTTCATCTGTGATTATTGCCGAATCCCCAAGCTTGCCGTGGACAGCTAGTTTGAAGTGAAGTGGCTCTGTGCCCTTCCCAAATTCGGGTAGGTTCATTTACCTGGGGTTTTGCTTTCAGGGTGATCTCTGTGAGTCGATTGCAGTGAGGTTAATCAGTATCTAATCAGTAGTAGGAGAACATGAAAAACGAACCAAATAACACCCACATACCTGACAGTGCTGACTTCAGACACAAATTCTCTTGAGTGCAGAAAAGTACTACATTGCAAATCGCCAAGCAGGGTTAAACCAAGGAATGGAGAGAAACAACTGCTAGTTGAAGTTTTCTAAAACAGGGGTCACCATCCAGACCCCCTAGTTGAAGTCATTTGAGATGACTCGGACACAAACCTATAAGGGGTCATGTCATTCATTCTCTTGGATGAATGAGAGCTATTGTTCTCCCTCTTTAGTAAGACATGTTTGGTCGCACAAGAAAGTGTCGTATTATCCGAATGTCGTAATCTCGGTAATATGACACTTTGGCCTCAAATGTCGTACTTATCAAGGTTTGTCAAATAAATTGTTTATTTCAGTGTAAAATGTCAATTTGTATACATAACGAAAAAAACCATTTGTATTGAAGAAATATGTTCACAATGTTCCTCAAGGCTCCCCTACATGCTCCAAAGTGCTAATCACATATATGAACCTCGAAATACATGTGGATCTCACCACTCATACACATTAATTACCTCTATTGCATTACAAACCAAGTCTAAAACATGTCGTATTACGAGCGTTGTAGCCATTGTATGGAGGTAAATTAACACTAGAAAGTGTGGTCGACGGGAAATGCATCATATAGCCGAGGTGTTGTATAATCAAGTGTCATAATATGGAGGTTAGATTGTACTCTTGAATGCAATAATTTTTATTAACTTGTGTTTACTTGATTCTGCTTGAAATTTAAACACAACAATTGCATTGCTATACATGGATAGGTTGTTAGAACTAATCGTCTGATTCAAAAAGTTTCTCTTCAGAAACTACAGTTTGCACGTACAATACTGCTTACAGGGTCCCCTATTGAGAAGTCTTGATCACAATCACAAATAGGTACCTGGAGGTAAAATTGTCATGTACAAAAGAAACAAATCGTTGAAACACTAACACAGAAAGAAAGAAAAAAAGAAAGAAAAAAAGACGACTCCGATGTTACCACTGGCGTGAATTGTGGTGTTGCTTCATTTTCCGAGTTGGTCTAAGTCTATACGTAATCCCGAAACAAGCACTACGAGAATTTGAGGGCCCCTGACGATGACTACTACCTCCTTTCAAAGGCGAACATCTTGGACGGGCACGGACAAGAAGTTAGCACCTATCTCCCCCAAGGGCAAGCCCCTAGGTTTCCCACATGGTTGGTTGAAAATATCTGGTTCACTCTGATACCCTGTTGTGATTGAGTGGACCATAGGTGGCAGGGTACAACGGAAATTAAGTCCCAGGAAGGTCACCCATCTGAGTACTATTTTAGCGTTAGGCGACTCTCCCTCAAAATTCCCATGGGATCTGGATGAAGGCCTTGGGTTTAAGCCACCCAAATAATATCACAAACATCAATGTCATGATAATTATTGCATAATGTTTTTATGGTTTCCTTCTAATATGTGCCACATTAGGTGACTGTGATGAACCTTTTTATATATGAGTCGAGTCAGGTCAAAGTATAGAAGAAATTGTCTTCAGAATCGCGGTGCTTCAAGCATCCATCCCTCGTGATGTGCACAACCACTCAAGAAACACAACTCTGCAAATTCACACAAGAAACTTTAAACCAGGAAAGGACTTTTTATCACTGTCGTATGGAACTCTTATCAGGTTTAGCCACGTTTAAAACCCTAAAAACCTAAACACATGATTTTAAAAGCATTTACATGCACCAAAGTCCACCATCGCTTCTAATTTTGAGAATGGATCCACGATGTGCACAATGCATTCCACTGCATTACAGAAGCTCACGATATCTTCAAGTTGAATTTACAGTCATGCTATGAAATCTGTTCATTAACAAAAACAAGTCAACTTGTGAGGTGAATGCACGCAGCTGCAAATAAACCGGATCTCACCACCTCATATGATTCTTGCTTGTTGAATGTGCTGTTGGGTTTTGGTTTCATAGCAAAAAGTGGAACCCGGTTTCAATTAGTACCTTTACAATTTACTGCACAATGTCTTCTTACAATTACAACATGTGTAAACATGGTTGCTTCATGTATAGTATTTTCTGAAGTTATGGAAATAGAGAAACAGGAGGAATGAATGTGCAATTATAAATGCAATGAAAACTTGTAAAATTTGAAGGTGTTGTTGTTGTTGTTGAATGTGAGTGTATATAAATATATTGTTTCACTACATTATATCGTAGCCGAAGCGTTTAACCCTCTTTCAAAAGATGAAACGGTGCCGGGTTCAACTCCTGGCGGCTACATTTTTCACTTTTAGTGAACCTCTTCCAAAACAGTAGTCAGCGGAAACAATGTATGTGACAGGTGACTCTTGTAAGCTGGATGTGAATCAGACTTCTAACTTGTTTTTATAACCCTTTCACTGATTCATTTTATGATTCACTAATTTGTGTTTATAATCCTTTCACTGATTCATTTTACGATTCACTAATTTGTTTTTATAATCATTTCACTGATATACATATATATATATCCTCTCCCTAGAGAGTAGGCGGATCCTGTGATTGCATCTTAACCTTTTCAATTGTTTATACTGAACAACTATATTTGAGTCACAGTATGTGAATGTATGAATAGACAATAGATGGACATTGTGTTTAAAAGAGATTGGACTATGTGCTCAAAACTTGGTAACCATACTAGGCACAATAATCAACTCAATTGAGGGGGCTTACCTTGTCATTTTTTAGCGCTTGTAATTTTGACTTGGAAAAACCATAGTAACAATAGGGGAGACTAGAAAATTTTATAGATTGTTGTATAGATCCAAGGAAATTCCTAATTCTGAAATCTAAGTTGAGAATAGCCATGGCAATGAAGAAAAACTGACCATATAAGACATGTTAACCTTATGTTGAGTGCCCCTCCTCCCCGGCGGACATTAAGTCCCCCCCTATGAACTATGGGGGGTGTCAGATCCAGGCTGGGGCATCCCTCCAGGGAAATTTCTGAACCCGACCAAAAATTGTTGCCCACCCCGCCCAACTTCGAAAAAAACATTGCCCTTGCATTCTTGAAGGCCGCTTGACTACAAATCCCATATTGAGTGCACTTCACCTTCAAGGTCTAAAATCCAATATATATGTTCACTTTCATTAAGTAAATAAGCAATTGATTGGGATTTTATTCTGGAAGTGAAACCATCAATGAGGCACGTAATGAACTTGGAGGTCAAAAAAATTACAAAATCCTCATTAACGTTGAGGTTATAATTTTTATGACTTACCATTTGAAATTGTCTTTGTCATTCTAAAATGACACTTAAATTTAGTGTGCTGATTTAGTATGTATATTTTATAATATTTTAGGTAATGCCGCCTACTCTCTAGGGAGAGGATATATATATATATATATATATCTCAGTGAAAGGATTATAAAAATAAGTTAGAAGTCTGATTCATATCAAACATCCAGCTTACAAGAGTCACCTGTCACATACATTGTTTCCGCTGACTACTGTTTTGGAAGAGGTTCACTAAAAGTGAAAAATGTAGCCGCCAGGAGTTGAACCCGGCACCGTTTCATCTTTTGAAAGAGGGTTAAACGCTTCGGCTACGATATAATGTAGTGAAACAATATATTTATATACACTCACATTCAACAACAACAGCAACACCTTCAAATTTTACAAGTTTTCATTGCATTTATAATTGCACATTCATTCCTCCTGTTTCTCTATTTCCATAACTTCAGAAAATACTATACATGAAGCAGCCATGTTTACACATGTTGTAATTGTAAGAAGACATTGTGCAGTAAATTGTAAAGGTACTAATTGAAACCGGGTTCCACCTGTTGCTATGAAACCAAAACCCAACAGCACATTGAACAAACAAGAATCATATGAGGTGGTGAGATCCGGTTTATTTGCAGCCGCATGCATTCACCTCACAAGTTGACTTGTTTTGTTAATGAACAGAATTCATAGCATGACTGTAAATTCAACTTGAAGATATCGTGAGCTTCTGTAATGCAGTGGAGTGCATTGTGCACATCGTGGATCCATTCTCAAAATTAGAAGCGATGGTGGACTTTGGTGCATGTAAATGCTTTTAAAATCATGTGTTTAGGTTTTTAGGGTTTAGGGTTTTACACGTGGCTAAACCTGATAAGAGTTCCATACGACAGTGATAAAAAGTCCTTTCCCGGTTTAAAGTTTCTTGTGTAAATTTGCAGAGTTTCTTGTGTTTCTTGAGTGGTTGTGCACATCACGAGGGATGGATGCTTGAAGACAATTTCTTCTATACTTTGACCTGACTCGACGCATATATAAAAAGGTCCATCACAGTCACCTAATGTGGCACATATTAGAAGGAAACCATAATATGCAATAATTATCATGACATTGATATTTATGATATTATTTGGGTGGCTTAAACCCAAGGCCTTCATCCAGATCCCATGGGAATTTTGAGGGAGAGTCACCTAACGCCAAAATAGTACTCGGATGGGTGACCTTCCTGGGACTTCATTTCCGTTGTACCCTACCACCTATGGTCCACTCAATCACAACAGGGCATCAGAGTGAACTAGATATTTTCAACCAACCGTGTGGGAAACCTAGGGGCTTGCCCTTGGGGGAGATAGCTGCTAACTTCTTGTCCGTGCCCGTCCAAGATGTTCACCTTTGAAAGGAGGTAGTAGTCATTGTCAGGGGCCCTCAAATTCTCGTAGTGCTTGTTTCGGGATTATGTATAGACTTACACCACCTCGGAAAATGAAGCAACACCACAATTCACGCCAGTGGCAACATCGGAGTCGTCTTTCTTTCTTGCTTTCTTTCTGTGTTAGTGTTTCAACGATTTGTTTTTTTTGTACATGACAATTTTGCCTCCAGGTACCTATTTGTGATTGTGATCAAGACTTCTCAATAGGGGGCCCTGTAAGCAATATTGTACCTGCAAACTGTAGCTTTTGAAGAGAAACTTTTTGAATCAGACGATCGGTTCTAACAACCTATCCATGTATATAACTTATTATGTGTATAAGTTGAAAACATTTGGACCAGGTGGGCTACTCCATAAATGTGAGACGAAGAAAGAGCATGTCCTCAATTGGCACTTAACTTACTTCCAGTACCAATATTATTTCATGTCACGACAGAGGTATAAATTAGCAGGCTACAGGAAGTTACTCACCTGGATTCACTTGAAAAACAAGGGCCATGAGTGCTTTGTGGATTGACATGAGGTTAGGTAAGACGAGCCATGAGTTTTATGACATAATATTTTTGTTGTTTCACTTAGCACAGGATCGCCATGGTTTCAGTCTACATACTCTGTGCGTCCTGAAATTGTGACACAGGATTACTGACAAATAGAGTAATTTGTGCTCACATTGTCGAGCATAATGGGGTTTCGCTGCACATAAAAATAGAGGGTTTATAATCATAGCCATCTGTGAAGGGAAGAGTTTTGATTATCTGCATGCAATTTCAGCGTTTAAAACAGAGGTCTAGTGTTTTTTTCATAACCCTTCAATATAGTTGTTTCCAAATAACTTCTGATGCTATTGATGGAATGATGATTTGTAATTTCTCAGAAAAGAGGAGCAACGTGACCGCAAAGAAGGCAATTGAGAGGATTCCATTAATATTGTTTGTGTCTTAATCAAATTAGCTTTACACTCTTAAATGGTGTTTTAAGAACCAATTAGAAGTGGTTCTTCTGAAGCAGTGGTCACCATCCAGACCCTCTAGATGTTTATTTTCACTCAGAAGAAGTAAATTTTGTAACTTTCCATAGAATATGTAGTCTTGAAGATGTTTATGATGCAAAAGCAGCTCCAAAATAGTGCTGCTTACAATTGCTCTTGGACCTAACCCTTGTAAAAGGCTAGGGTTCGAATTAAAGATGACTCAGGTGATATTCCGTAGATTCACCCAATTGCACATGTGCACACATCGAGGTGGTTTGAACCTCGTTTCTGAGAATTATGGTTTCCAACCTGTCACAGTGGTCAAAGTGGTACTTACACAATCGATTATAGTCATCTCACCTAAAAAGCCCATGCCATGAGAAGAATTGAGCTCACAACTACAAACTTGAACATCAGAAAAGTGATGCAACTTCGAGTAATGGTTTTAGTTACTGACAAATTTATGGACAGTTCTGGCCCAAGATCACCTCAAAATGTGGAGAAGGTATATCTTAGATTGCAGTGCAACCATCATGATTCCCTCAGGATCTCCACACAAAACTCACACTGAAAAACACAGCACCCTCCAAATTCAGAGACAGAAATTTCAACCACAACTTCACGACTTTTCTCACTGTTTTATGAACACACATCAGGCGAATTAGCCACCCTAAACCCTAAATCCCTCAAAACCCATAACCCTAAAACTTGAATTACCCATATTTACATATTGAATTATCAAATTTTGTTCAACTTTTGCTATTTGGAGCAAAAAAGCCACCACAAAGCCAAGTGTGTGAGTCAAGACTCGGCCCAGGGTCTTCCTGGGTATCAAGATCTCCTATCCGAAACAAATCTCAATAGAGACACTCTCAAAAACCCATCAAAAGAACGACAAAGACAACATGGCAGCTCAATGAAAGGCGTGAGAAATATAACTTAGACCCAGAGATGTTGCGACCAGAAATATATGATTCTTGCTTGTTGAAGGTGCTGGGGGGTTTTTGTTTGTGTTCCAGAGCAAAAAATGAAACTCCAAACTTCATCATCAATTAGTACCTTTACTATTATTAAACAATGTCTTTCTACAATTAAAACTGTGTAGGGATGGCTGCTTCATGTATAACTCACTCTGTTTTCTGTAACAGTGCAAAATGAGAAACGTACGGAGTCAATCTGAACTTAATTATGCATGCCAATCAACACTAGGAAGATTTGCACTCTTTTGCGTGAACTAACTTATGCTGAAGATGACTCCGTTGTTGACAGTGATTAAGTCTATATAAGAAAATTATTTCACTCCAATGTACCATAGCTGAAGCGTTAACTATCATGATTGAAAATTGATTGTTCCGGGTTGAACTCCTGGCGGCTACAATGCTTTTTCAATATTTTTTGGCATATATTTTGGTTAGTAGATTACAGACAAGATTCGTTGAACCTAGGGTAGAAGTTCCAATCAAAAACACAACTAACACGATTTTAATCACACTGAAATGTTTGTTGTGTTTCACTTTAGAGTACAGAGTCGCCGAATCTATGGCTTCAAACCACTCTCTTTGAGTCCCAAATTGTGACACAGTAGAGTTATCCTTAAAGTCTCTCAAAAACTCGATGGTTTTGGTACTATGGAGTTTTCGACCGCTTTTGACATTTTATACATTATGTTTAAGGAGTGTTCAAGTGGGTGTTGGAACCCCTCAATTTTAGTGAAATGAAGGTGAGGCATTTGACTTTGGCCAAAAGCCGGTTATAAAAAAAATGAATCTCACAGAAAATTTTTGAGGGCTCTCGAAAGTTTGATAAGCACTTCATAATTGTGGATTTCACTGAAAATTGGGGGTTTCCGACACCCACTTGAACACTCCTTAAACATAATGTATAAAATATCAAACGAGGGCGAAAACTCCCTACCAAACCAAAGAGTTTGCAGAGACTTCAAGGAGAAATCTAATGACTCACGTAAGTTAACTGCAGGATTACTCACAAACACATTCTTGCTCATATTTTCATCTCTGGTGTAAGTGAGGATGATTCACAATCCTAATCCTCTGTGAAGGCAAGAGTGCCCATTTTCGGCACGCAATTTCAAGTACAAGGACCAATTAACGTCAAGTCCTTCCTCCACTCCTTTCGGCAATCTGCACAAGAAACTCCACCAAATTACGTTTTTAACCAAATTATATTATTAAAGCTGCAGGGTTAACGCCATCCAGATTCCTGGTAATTTATTTCCACCTCTATAAAATTTTATCAACAAGTTCTCAGAATTTCTGGTCTTACAGATGTTTATATATAATTACAAATCCAATAGTATGCCAAACCAGGCTTGAGAATATTGTTCCGAAACTCTAAAACTGATTTATTAGCCTAGTAAGATGGCCCAAAACGCCCATGTCACGTAAAAAAATTGAGCTCACAATCACAAACATTGGAAAATTGTTGCAACTGCAAGTGATGGATTTTTAGGGTCGAGTCAGTGAACATTTGCAAGCCCAATATCATCACCTCAACCCAACCATCTGTAGTCAGTTTCTGTGGAGACTGTTTGGTCAGAGCTTTATACAATCGCAAAAATTTACCTTTGAAAATCATAGAAAAATCATCTCCCAAATTTCAGTGCAAGCATCCATACCTTAAAATTTGCACACCCACTCATTATTAATGAAAGAGCACAACTCTGCAGATTCACAGCTAAAACTTCAAATTACAACATGGATTATGTTACTGTCTTCTTATGATTATAGGGCAGATTTACATAATTACATTCCGATGCACCAAGTCCAACATCCCTATAATTTATTGTTTCAAAAAAATCTCAAGTTGAATTGACAGTTTGAATATGAACAGATATTGAGACAACTCCCGATAAGTTATGAACATGTCTGCTTGAAACACATAGTTAGTTCGACACGTGAGAGTCCGAATCCTCAATAGACTTTACGAGTCCATCAATAACAAAATATTAAGTCAAGTCATGTGATTGGAGTGATCAGAAATGAGCCCATATCTTACTACCTCATTTAATTTATTCTTTCTTGGTGAATGTGCTGGTGGGTTTTCATATCAGAGAAACTAGTGGAACCAGTGATCGGGGAGATTTTTGGACATAATCGGTTGAGATCCTAGTGTTTGCAAGTCCAACTGGTTACATGTTGACATCCTTTGGTTTTTCTATATTAATTTGAGGTATATTCCATAAATTCCTCTAAAGTGATCAGTAATTCTCCTGAAGTCTTGAGGTTCAACCGGTTATTTCTCAAACTCAACCGGTTCATCTGTAACTAACTGCCGGTTCTCCCCGATCATCGAGTGGAACCCAGTTATCAACTAGTACCTTAATTATTGCACAATTATAATATCTTATTACAATGAAACACTGTGTAATCATGGCTGCTTCATGTATACTCTACTTTCTGAAACCGTGCAAAACAATAAATTTCAGGATTGTATCTGAGATTATATACAAAAAGAAAGAAAGAAAATTGGAAATTCTTCACTCTTTCAGACAAACTACGTTGAACGGGAACTTTATTTGAAGTAGCTCGGTATGAAAATATTTATCCTAGTGTCTCGTAGCTGAAGCGTTAACCCAATTGTACACTTTTCTCAGTTGCAAGCTGTTCTAAGTTCCCAATACACAACTTAGCTAAATTTAGAATGTTATGTGAAAGGGAACTCTTGTAAACTGGAGTCCATAAGAGTTAGTTTTCCCGCTTTCTTGTAAATTTCCTGTCACTAGGATTTTCATATGATCTGGTCGGCAGGGCACAAGCAAGAATCCTTAAGGTATGTGGATGTTATTTGGTTTGGTTTTCATGTTCTCCAACTTCTGCCAAAAAGATTTACACAACAAGACTTGCATCACATAAGCAGACCTGTAATGATGAAATATCAGCAAAAACAATTGGACTGAAATCAAGCCTCCCTTGATTTAGTTATGGTTATCAAATGTACATGTTTGTTGATCAATTCCTTAATTAAATACATATGAAGTCCTCCCAATTGTGTTCACTATTGAGTGTCCAGTAGTTAATAAAATCTGAAGATGTAGTCCAATTTCTTCTAAACACGTGTCTTTAAGGTGTTTGTTCTTTGATCCTCGGACCTGACTTCACCATACACCAGTGGAATGAATATAGGTCTCTAATTGAAAAAAAGTAACCGTGTAACACCCACATACCGTAATGAAACCTTGAATCATCAATGTTTCATTGCTACAATGCTCCTCTCAAACGTCATCCCTTTTTGGGGGGCAAAGATTACGAGTGTTTGCACTTGTTTAAAGCTAAATTGTTGCATTAAAAAGTAAAATCAGATTTCTCCATCTTGCAAGGAGATATGTGTTGCTTATATCTCACTCGTGATGGTTAATGATTCAAGAAATTTCAATTACAATTAAGGGTTGCACTTGAGATTAACTAACTTAGTGCACCACCTTCATCAATTAGTAGTCGTCAATTGAGTTAGTTCGTGGTCGAGTCATTGCACAATGTCTTTTTTGCAATTAAAATTGTGTACACACAGCAGCTTCATGTACACTCCATGTTTTCTGAAACCATAAAGGAATTAGCTGAGAATGTATCTGAAACTTTGCACACAAATGAGACTTTGACATGGAATCTTCATTCTTTCAAGCAAACTATGTTGAAGCTGGTGTACTTCATCACGAGCAAGTTCTTTATGAATAAACTTGTTCTTCTTACTCGAGCGATGTTAACCCATTTTGAAGCCCCAATCTCCTGACTTTTGGCAGCCTGAAATAATTTCAAACAACTCCAAGGACAAGCCAGTTGGTATCTTAAGTGCGGAAGAGTTCGTGGGGTCGATTTGGGTTTTGGGGGCTCCTATTTATGTAAGCTATTGAGCAAAACTCGTGTGGATTTTTAATGTTGTTTTTTCAGGCACGCCTAGCATTGGAAGTGAAGCTGTTGTGGACAGTTGGAAGAGCTGATTTAAGCGGTCGGAGACTTCGATACACGACTATGTGAGAGGGAAGTTGGACACTGCAAAAACCAAAGCCATTCGGAGTTGCAGAAAATAGATCGATCGTCCACCATGCTTGCATTGCTTGCAGTCGACATTAGGGATCTGATCTCCCCGATGAGAACTGGGCGCTAGTTACAGATGAACCGGCTGAGTTTGAGAAATAACCAGTTCAAATTCGAGCCTTCAGGCAATCCATGTGGAGGAATTTTACAGAATGTTCCCTAAATTCATAAAAGAAAAACTGAAAGATGCCAGCATGTAACCATAACATAACTCAACACCTACTGCTTGTTCAATGGACCCTCGGAATGGAACAGTCGAATGCTCGAAAAGTTGAGCAGGAGACTCAAGAGTCCAATTGGAAATGTGTGCTAATCTGAAGTGATTCTTAGAATGACCAAAGTTTGGCCTCGGTCAGACAACCAACCGCACTTAGACACGTAGCAAGACAATAGGGCATAGCGCTCTTGTGACTAGCCGCTTGGATTGTTTTATTGGCTCTCCTTTGCGTGAAAGAGACCTAGGGGTGGTCTCTCAAACGAGCCTTAGTTTGGTAACCAAGGTTCCAAAAACAAGCCACACATGATGTTAGTAAACTCCCTCTTCAAGTGGAGTCCAGTGTACGTGAATGTTGATGTAAAGTGATCTCTAAAACGAGCCAAAGTTTGGTCTCGGTCAACCAACCAACTGAAACTGACCCTATGTGGAAGATAACACTAGGGCAGAGCCACTCTTGCGGCTACACTATTGTGTCTAATTAGTGTGGGCCACACTAATCCCCAACAAAACACACTAATTTCAAATTATAATTTAGAGTGGCCCACACTAATTTCAAAGGTGAAAATTTTGTGTGGGCGTTGTCGTTTCCACAATTGGATGAAACTTCATAATTCCATCCCGGGAAGCACCTCGGGAAGCACCTAACACATCCCACAGAGGTTGTTTGCGGAGAACCCTAACACACACGGATGGATGACAATACGAATTACATCCAAAGTGATGCAAACACTTGAAATTTAGTGTGGGCCACACTAATTTCCAACTCACGTGAATTTCCAACCCACGTGAATTTCCCACCCACACTAATTAGACACAATAGTGTAGCTAGCCACTTGTTTTTGTTTTAAAAATTCCGCCACACTATTTTTCCTTCCAGCTGCATCACCTGTGGGCCAACGTCATTTCATCTCGTTCTTCTGTCTTTCTGTCTCTCTTTCGCTGACAGAGTTCAGTAGAAAACGTGTTTTAATCTGTTGCTTTGCTGCAGCAGTACACATACACACACAAGAGAAGGCTGGCCCTGCCTCGAGGTGCCCACTCACCCGACACATCAATCATTCTCTTCTCTCTCCCTGCACGGGCCCACTTTGTCTCTTCGCTCCTCTCTAAGTAGACCGAGGAAGGTGTCATATGCACCATGGTGGCCTCCGTATGGGGAGCTTTGGCCTTTTGTTTTGTTTCGTTTGTCACACTCGAGTTTTCAAATGGTGACTACACGGACGGAATCATCATGGGGAGCAATGCACCTATGGTAAAAAAAAACTAAAAAAACTAAAAACCTAAAAAAAACTTTAAAAAAACTTTAAAATGAAGTTAAAGAAAAGGGAAAACAAATAGTCCTCTTGCAAGTTTGTGGTTTATTGGCTCTGTGTGGGAAGAGACCTAGGGGTGGTCTTTGAAACAGGCCAAAGTTTGGTCTTGGACGGGCCACCAATTAGAACTTGCCATATGAGCAAGATAATATTAGGGCAGAGCACTCTTTCGACTAGCTGTTTATTCTAATTTCGCTTTAGGCTATAGTGAGTGATTTCAAGTTTGTAATGTAGATTCGGGATAAGAGTGTGTAGGACGATAATGCCTTAGCTATAAGTGATCCATTACGGTGCACTCATGTACAAGTGTAACGTATGGCTCATCATGAATCATGAGTGACTAGAAGTGTTTTTCTTAGATCTGAAAAGGGGAAGTTGGGAATGTAGCTGTGAGTTGTTTTTTGTTGTTCTTTTTCTTTTTGTCTTTTTAATTGTGACTTTAGGATCGCTCTTGACGTGCATGTAACTATTTCATTCGCTCATGATTTGAAGCCAACATAACATTCTTCAGGTGGGTGAGCCCGCTCCCCTTTTAGTTCTTATATTACACCTACACACATCTAGAATGTAGCCCGTATATTACATTGCACTGAAGCTTTCACCAGCTTGATCTCTACCCTTTCCAAAGGAGATTGGTCCTTGTGGCCCCACAACTCAAGCTGCATCACAAGCACTCCCAACCCCTTAAAGGCTGAAGAGTAACTCATACACATTTTTTGAGCATCATTTGGGTTTATTCCGAGGCCCACAAAACTCTACATGGTCTAGAAGACAATGCAAATGGTGATATTGAGCAAGCAATTGTCAAAATTTTGTTTAAAACTTGATAAAACTACATTGGATTGATGAATTTCTACGAAAATGTTTGAAGTGTATAATGAATTCAAGGAATATGAAGTCAAAAAAAATCAAGCTCAAAATAGTTAAGGTCATCAAATTTGTGTCCAAAACCAAATCTAGCCATTTGCTTTTGAGCATTACCTTTAATGATAAGTCTTGAAGATCTCATCTTGGTATTCTACATTAAAGTACTTAACCCAACAATAAAGGCCATCATGAAAAAATGTTCAATATAAACAACATTTTGCTACTACTTTTAGGCGTTTGACCAAATAAAATATGGTTTTAGGATACTAGAGCATTTTTTTGGTCCACTTTATCATGCTTGTATCCAACTACAAATGTTTGTATTCCATGTTTGCCAACCACCATATTTCTATAGTTTTGTGGTCTAGTGGACATCATATTGGCAATTGAAACTGTCCAAAATTAATGCAAAAAACCAAATATCATTAAATCCAAGTTTTATCATGCATGGGCTCTTAGGATATATGAAGATATTTCTTAATAGTACTTATTTTGCCTTATCATACCTTACTATACATGCTCATTTTTACATTTAGTACTCTCATTCCAAAACTTTCATACTTTATTATGAAATTATTGTGAATTTTGAGAGCCTTATTTTGCCAATGACCCTTGCTTAGTATCTAGATGTTGTCACGCCATGAATATTACCAAATATATGTACATATTATATACGTACACATGAAAATTGATATTCTATTTTTGGAGCTCATATTCCCACGCTCACCATCATATTCTAGTGGAAATGTAGATTCCACGTGGTGGCATGTACATTTCCATTAGAATCTGGTGGGCGAAGCGGCCTACATGGAAACCAACCCTAAGTCGCCAACTTCGGTTATGGTATCACCAAGGAATCGATAGCGCCATGACACACGTCCCAAGTTTTGAGTGCTAAAGTGAGTAGGAATTCGTCTCAAGATGAGCGGTTATGGCAAACTCTAGACATTCGTAATGTGTTCAAACCAACTTTTGGCTTCAAAAATTCACAGTAAATTCAATTTTAGGAATAAAATACTGCAAAGTTTGTAGTCCTCCTAATTTCTATCTTCTTGCACGGGAAAAATTTACATCACCTTATACTTCTCCAGATTTGGCACAAAATCTCTTAAGTGATCGGTTATGGGTGCCTCTACTCTATGTGATGAATGCTTGGTTCAAGACGTGTGCCCAAATTGTTGAAGATAGTTGGTTCTTATAACGGACAATGATTGCCTTGACAAACAAAGCAAGCCTCCACAAACATTCAAACAAAACACCATCTCTTGCACATTGATGGCATTCAATGTCCCTTAGACCCATGGGAATCTCCATACCAAGTGGATAGAGGTAGAATCTTTGAGATTGTGAGAAAGCTTTTAAGAAATAACTACACTAAATATTGTATTTGGGTGCAAGCACGGTAAAGTGGACAGCTCTTGATCCTTGCTCAGGTTTAAGTGAAAGTGATCCAAAACTATGTACTAACTTTGAATTTTATGAAATAGAAATTCATAAACATTTAGAAAACATATGAATCTACAAAGCCAAGCAATTTATGTTCACAAAAAACAATTTCAAACAACGTATATGTATTTTAGAAGACGGTGCAAGTGGTGGTGCAAGTGGGTGTCATTGAAAAGATAATTGTCAAAAACTTGTTTAAAATACAATTACATTACATTAAATTGATTAATTTTTGAAAAAAAAATTACGATGACCTCAAGTTTATAATGAATTCAAGGAATATAAAAAGAAATTCCAAGTTCAAAATATTTAAGGTCATGAAATTTACGTTCAAAACTATATTTAGTCAGTTGCTTTTACGCGTCACTTTTGATGATAGGTTTTGAAGATCTCATATTGATATTCTATATTTGAGTACCTAACTTAACAATAGAGGTCATCATGAAAAATAATCTATTTTAAACAACATTTTGCTACTACTTATAGGCGTTTGACCAAGAAAATCATGGCTTTCATATACCGGAGCATTTTTTTGGTCCACTTTACTATGCTTGCACCCATTTAGTGTCACTTACTATTTGGAATTACGCAGTGCTATAAGTATTTACCCTATATCTTTTTTTTGGCCAACAAAGGTTGAATTGGTTGTTTGGACATTATAGAACATTAACATCTTTACTTGGTAAAAATACATTAATAGTAAAAAGATATAGCATTTTGTAGCTTCAAATAGTAAGTGACACTAAATGCAATATTTAGTGTACTGACTTTGAATCATGTAACATGCAACAATGAGTGTGTGTATCTAAGGTAGACATGTCTTCCTCAAATGCCTGCTTCTAGATGCAAATGACTTGTTATTCTCCTAAAATAAACGCTTCTGGAATAATTCCAAAGATTGATACGACAACTCATTGATTGGGATAGCCAAAAAGTCAATGCTCAACACCCAGTAACAATGGAGTTCTTTATGTTTTCAAGTTTTCAAATGAGGAGCAAATTTGGCCACGAATGAATGGTTACACATTTCCATCCAGAATTGTACATACTCATCCCAAAGTTGATGATTTCATCCAACTTTTATGATTTTGAGGGGCATTTAGTCCATTGAAAAACTTGAAAAAAAACTATATCTCATTTTAATTTTTTTAGAATCTCATATTAACGCTAGATTGCCTTAGAGCATCTCCACCCTTGCGCGTCAAGGCAGACTCTCGAAATGTGCTTTGAAGGGCTCCAAGCATGCACTAAATTTTTTTAGGGTGGCACTCCCCCACCCTTACCTTGCATACCGGCTCTTCAACCCGAAAAACCGTCAGGAATATTCCCTGTAAAGTGGCTTCAACCCAAAAGTGGCACGATTCAAAGATCGCAAGTGGATGAGGTCCCGGAATTTGGGCGCAGCAAGAGCAACGCTCACCCGGGAGGATAGTGAGTGGAGTCGAAAGTTTGAAGAGCCCTGGCAAGTTTGAAGAGCCCGGGCAAGAGGGGTGGGGCAGATTTTTCTGCCAGGCCGCGTCAAAGGGCTTGCCAAGACCCTTTGACGCGCAAGGGTGGAGATGCTCTTATTAGAATTCATTCCCGCTCAATGCTAACCCTCTATAAGCACACCTTTATAAACCAATTAAAAACATCACATCCATGCCCTTTGAAATTTCATCACAAACTGGGGTTTAGTCACCTTAATTTCACACTTAGGGATTGACCTAATTTTTCCCCTTGTATTTATTGCACATCATAAGAGGCCAAACATGCTAGAAGTAACCATAATAGGCTCATCTACCTTTTAAATTGGCTCATGGGTCACCAATATGTTCCCGTGACATGCCACGCTTACATACCCTTTAGCGATAATATAGTGTGGCCTGCCCTCAAATTAGTGTACGCTCCACTAACCAATCGTCACTTGTGATGAAGGAGGTCCACCATCACCCACAAAGAGTTGGTGCAGGAGGCGGTTCAAAGTAGCCACCCAAGCCCACCTTCACAAACAAGCTTCAAGAAATAATATCCGGTTAGATTACATGCTTGAAAGTAAAGGTAAGTTGGAATGAGTGCCGTAATTTGTAAACATCGTAGGTGATATTTTATAGCCAACATAGGGTGGTGAGAGTGTTTTTAACGTGTCTATAATACTATCACTTATCTTAGAAAGCTCAAAGTTTTAAGCTTTAGTTTCATAAGATGTCAAGAATACCTCTTTATCTCACATGTTAATCAAATGGAAATAAGAAGAAAATGAAGATATATGGTAGATGGTGTTAAAACCAACACCATGCTCAGAATCAACTCCTTAAACTCTTGCACAATAAGTATATATTGATCATGAGAATGTCCACCACCTTACTATCGGGCACATGCATCAGTTTTGAGTCATTTCTAGTCAAATTTTGCATTATAACTTTTGTAAACAAATTTCAAATAAGAGGCACTTTGGTGCATTGAAACTCCTTGTCAATTGCTAAGAAATTGATGTTTTTGATTTCAATTTAATATCACTACGTATGCTCAACATTTGAAGTGACAGTTTTTGCACCATCTACCTTAAACTGACTTCCCCAAATGTATGCATGAAGTACATTGAAATCCACCCTTTTGTCATTCTTATGGTCAAAGGGGTATCGTAACGTTTTTCGCCATATCATATCACATTTAGAATTTTTCATTTCCAACATACCTGCCAAAAACAACTAATATAAGCATAATGCTAAGCAGTTTGTTTGATTCAATTAGAATGACCCTTGATTCATAGACTTCTTGGGGCGTTTTCACAAAGCCCATATCAATACCAATTCTTCTTGTGCACTAGGAAAAAGAAAAAGAAAAAAAGAAAAAATACCAAACATATGTATTATTACCGATGTGAATTTGAGCATGTTGGCCCTGTCATGTTCGAGAGTCCCCTTGGTACAAGATACGGTTTATTGCCCAACCTGTGGTACTAGGTGGACTTTGTGCACCGAATTATAAAGACAAATCGTAACCTAGTGGACCAATCACAAATAGTCAAACTCTAACATCCTACAACAAGCTCCTCTAACACCCTTCCTTCGCAAGGTACATGAGTGAGATACTTTCAAAGCGCACGGAGATTGAATCCAAACGTCTTTGATGACCACTCCGTGACATCACGAATGAAATGTGACCGGTCACGGAATGCTTGTGGAATGTCTTAGGAGGTGACCCGTCACACAAGTATGAATATCGTGTGTACTAAGAGGTACTACTTAGCCGTACTTGATGAAGACATCCATGGCCACGAATTCCTTGGCACCATGTAAGTTGAAGGTGAAAACATTGGGATCATACTTCATATATCTATCTTTTTTTTGGATGATTTGAAGTTACATCAAAGACCTCAAGTTGATTGACAATTGGGATTGAGTTGGGATGAATTAGCCACAAATTTGCAGGAGGACAGCTGTAACAAATAGTCTTAGTAGTGCGGGTGGAAAATTAGTGTGGAAACGATTGACACGGGTTGTACTAATTGTTTAATCAGGGTGGACATAAGGTGGGTTCCACACCCAAGGTCTTCCGCTCATTCTTTTTTGAGACTTCTGACCAACACCTCACATAAATAAAAAGAACCACCTTACCTTGCACCGAGAGTAGCATAATCTAGAGTATTCACCCACATCAATTTCCTAAGAAAGATTATTAATGTGAGATTTGGTGTGGGTTAAAGATTAGCGTGGCCCACTTGAAATTTGTGAGGTTTAGCTTTAGAATTAGTGTGGGAATCTAGAAATTTAATGTGGCCCACACTAAAAGGACTATTAGTGTTTTTAGGCATAACAAATATGTGTTGCTTTGGGGATCCGCAAATATGTAAAAAATTATTCCACCCTTCTTCCATGATGACCCTCGTTTCAGTCACAATCAAGCTAACCATTGTAGCCGATTACTCCATGTGGACATCTCCTTCACCTACGTGTTGTGCTACTAGGTACCAACAACATTTTATTGGCTCTGCCCCAAGGGAAGATCTAGGGGTGGTCTCCAAAATGGGTCAAAGTTTCGTAGCCAACCACAACCAGCCACATATGTGTTATGATTCTATATTGTTAGTAACTCGCCCTTCAAGTGGAGTCCAACTGTAAGTGAGTGTTGATCTAAAGTAAGGTAGAAAGTGGAGTCCAACTGTAAGTGAGTGTTGATCTAAAGTAAGGTAGAAATACCATGACCCGTGAAAATAAGGTGATTCGCATTGAAGATATGGTCTTACAATCAAGAGATAATTTTCCAAGATAGACGAGAAGGATTCATGAAGAATGCAAGTTGTTTCATATTTTTTTGCCATTTACAAAAAATTCTACAATTTTTCAAAGTGGAAAGTTTGTCAAACTAAGTGTACACGCATTGAAGTGGCCAACCTCGCTATGATCGGTTTCAAAAATGGCACTTCACTATTCTGACGGAGGTCTACTACACAGGTAGAGGGTGGTTAACTGGTTCGGGTATTTCTACCTTAGTCTCTAAAATGAGCCAAGTTTTGGCCGCGGTTGGACAACCAATCGGAAGTAGCCATGTGTGTAGGATAATAATAGGGAAGAGCACTCATGCGACGAGCTACTTGTTTATTTCAACCACCTCAAACTTAAGTGGCCTCAACATTCTTTGTCTTTTAGCCTTTTTACCTCTCAATTGAGCAAGAATGCAACATTTACTCGGGTATGTAATGTTATGTGTTTAAACCAACATGAATATGAGCATGTTAACCTTATCTTCGTCAAAATGAGTTTCAATAACTTATTTTATTAGGTAGAGGTGTAAGCCTTTGGCCAACACGCTCTAGACCATGTGCTACTTCAAGGACACAAGTACATCATGTCCCCACAATGCCATAGTACCTTGGCAGATTCAGTCACGACCACGAGTTTTTCCAACATTGAAGTATTACTTTGACAAAGCGGTGGAATATTCCATAGGATCCCAACTATATATCAACTAGGATAAATTTCCTCATCCCAAATACAATCTAAAGTCTTTTATATTCATACATTATGATACGTATCAAAATAAGTCAAACTCACCATGGTGCGTCTTTTCTATACACTCATCCAAAAGTAATGTCACTAGACTAATTCGGGGTCTCTGATGCTAATTACAGGCTATAAGTTTAGAATGGACATTCCCAAATTGTAAGGGGTGCCCAACAATTCACCTTCAATTGACACGGTACTAAGGGCCACTTCACGCACGAGATTGAAGGCTCGTGACCTTGCATGTAAGATTTCTCATTGGTCGAAAAGGTTGAGACCGTCCAAGTTCAATTTCACACTATAAGGTGAAGGCCTAAGGGCCCAAAGAAATTAACTCCGATGGCAAAAGTCTACATGGCAAACTATGGATTATGTTACATGGTCTACAAGAATTTACGTCGGGCCCACCTCCAAGAATTAGGCTTGACACAAATTTGGGCAAACCATATCAGAGTCAAGAGCCTTGGACAGTTGGTACGGCCTTTGGATGAGAGTCAAGGACCCTCACAATTACATGGTCACGGTCCTTGGCTCATGTGTGAAGTTGGAGCTAAGATACCATGGTCATATTCATAACTATAGTTGGATTGCATTACAAGGACTATGGAAGGGATAAACGAATAGGATTGTGGAGTTTTGTCTCAAATTGGTCTCAGTTAATGTTTTAAATTGGTTTTCAAGTTCATATCCAAACTTGAACTTGTAGAAAATTAAAAATTTGATGTGCACAATTCCAAATTTTAAATGTTGAAGTTCTATTATGTAGGAGATTATAATAGGAATGTCAATAGTGGTTTTGAAAGGCAAAAGAATTAGAACTTAAATTGGGGTTGGTTTTTTGATCGAAACTCTACTCAAATCATCTCCAAATGACAAAATGTTATCTTCATTTAGAAGAGGGGCAATATACCTACTCAATTAAGCTCACAATCTTGAAACCATTATTTTGTGATTTTTTGGGAAGCTTTGCAATTTGAGGCAGCGGTGCCACAACTGCACATCTTCCACATGGATTTACACCCAACAACACGTGTCCAACTACAAATTCCAATAATAAATGTTTAGGATATGTTGTGTTTGAGTGTCATGCAAAATTACATTTCAATTGGGAATCATTTGCACATAAGGATCAACATGTTTAGGATGTGTTGCCCCTAAACCGCAGAGGTGACAAATGTCAAGCAGGCATTCGTGAACGGTTATATTATAAACCAGTTGAGAGCACACTACCATATTTGGATTGATCCAAAAATAATTAACTTTGATGAATCAAAATTATCCACGTGCCAAGACATAGCAGACATGAACATGAACAAGAGGAGTAGTTGAAACAATCCAGAAACGATCCGAACTGGTGTCAAAAGGGTCAGAGTGAATTGTTCACGACCGAATTATGGTCGCATAGGACATTAGGGGTTACAAAGACTTGCCTAGCATAGCCAAAATGGTCTTTAAGTTGGAAAGAATGTGGGTTCAAATCCCCTTGCACATGCACTTGGATGCAACGTCGAAAATCATCATTTTTCATGTATAAATGGCATGCAAGTTGAATATGCTTTTGAGTCAAGAGTTTTCATTTGAATTCCTGGAGCTAACCTCATATATGATTTAGAATGTTTTTTTAGAAAGCATGTATATTTCAAAAGGTGGATATATACAGGATATATATGTTAAAAGAAATTTAAAGACCATTGTCTATTATAGGTGGATATACCTTTAAACACAACCCAAGCATAATTTTAAATTTGCTTTTAAGACCACGTGTCCAACAATTCAAGAAAGCATGATGTTAGAGGGAGATGGACTCAATTTCACAATGATTTGAAGATATCATTATGATGGCTCAAGACTTGTTTTCACAACAATGCACACTTATAGGGTGTATTATTTGGATCGGACACAATCCACAATATAATTAAACACCAACTATCAATAGATGGATGGATAGATGGATTAGATACATAGATATGCCAGCAGCCAGTTCATGGTGAGGCAAACATGAGGGCTATCAATATACTCAATTGATCCCTATAATTACTTTGCATAGCTACAATTTAATTTCAGTCATGTGTCTTTGGAGTGTGCTAGATCATTTGGAATTCTCGGGAGATAGAGATGTATTTAGGCATTCTCTCACATGGGTTGTACCAATGAGTTTCTAGTGGCAAAAGATAGCAAAAATGTGATTTGTTTTTGGTAGAAATATCAAAATCCAAAAACAAATCACCAATAGAATCATCCATTCTGACCATTTGCATCCGTTTCAAAGAAAAAATATCCATTTATGGTGATCTCATTCAAATATGGATGTAATTGTTACACACTTTACTTCATTGGTGCCACCTAAGTGATAAAGAAGAAGAAAAAAAATCATAGAAAGAAGTTAGAACTGTACTAATATGAGTGCATTACATGATGCAATTCTTAATTGTTAGTGCATTCTAAGTGTGAGACTCCCTTGGAAACTAACCCGCATGTGAAAGAATAGTTGAAACTCGTGCATTGCCCTATAGTTTACGGCACGAATGTTGTTGAAGTCCAAACGGCCTCCCCGTTACCTTATAGCAAAACAAAAAGTGATTCACAACAACCACAACCACTACTACTCTTGTCATTTCGATGGGTGTTCAAATGACCTTCAATTTCTTGTTCATTGTTTTGCTCATAGTATTTACCTACCATGAAGATCATGCCACCTATGATTCCTTCCATAAAACCTCCAACGACTATGGCGTGTTTGATGTGGTGGTTAGTTCGTTGCTATCTACATTCCGTCTCCTTTTGGAGGAACCTCTAATAAATGCCTTTTCGTGACTTTCTACCCACTCATTGGAAGTCTAGGAAGCGGGCGAATGGCTTCTCTCATCCTTATATTGGTTAAGTTCTAACTCATTGCCCCAAACAACAATTATTTCACATCATCATCATCATCGACTTGAATGCTCGAGGCTTAGGGTAGTTACATATGAACCAATTGAGTTTGAGAAATAAGTGGTTGAAGTGCAAGACTTCGGGAAAATTGCCACTCATTTTAGAGGAATCTATGGGATATACCCCAACGTAGTAGAGAAAACCCTAAAGATATGAACCTATAACCGGTTGGACTTGGAAACACTAGGATCTCGACCAATTATGCCCAAAAATCTCCCCGACATTGATTAGAAATTAAATAATGTATAGCTAGTTGTTGGGCGACAATAAGAAGCTCCAATGATGACGTAAAAAGTTGGGTGCCAAATTCCTCTCAAGAGCCACTCCATGGCCTTTGAATCCTATTGGCGGTGAAATTGGAGGCCGGAGCTTTCTCTTCACTTGTATATACTTTTGTAAGTTAGCCAAAGACAAACCCAAGTTATCATGGCAAATCATCATAAGCCCATGGTTGATACGAGCCAAGATTTCCATGGGATTTTGTTTGCAAAATTCGTCGGGGAAAAGCAAATTTGTCGTCTTTAATGAAGCAATGAAGGCGATTCTTTTGATTAGGGATACTTGAGTAAGTTTGAGGAATCATGATTGCTTACGTTCACGTCCCAAGCAAATGCACTAAAAATGTTGGGTATCTATTATAAATAATAACCTAAACGGTAGCAAGTGTTGTGCTAAACTTTCCTCGATTGGGAGGTTGGGTTCAGTGGGGTCGACACTTAGCTCCTTAGATGCTTGCATGATTTTAACAATTTTTAAATATAGGTTAATTTTCATACTACATTTAAAAGTGTGGAAGGTATATAGTTTTGTAGATAGTGTATCCAATGATGCACAATGTTTGGAAACATTGCATACGTACATGATCAATGAAACTATAAGTTCTAGGTTAGGTTTAGAATATGAACAAATAGTGGCCACTGTTGAAAGTATTGGATAGTGATGGTGTTGGTAATGATCTGATAGTTCCAACTTGGCATTTTGAATTTTTTTGATCACATCGATTTGGAGCAACAATTCAAACACACATAATTCTTGTGGACCCAAGAGTATCATTCACAACTCATTTGGTTGTCGGTTATTGAGTGTGACTTGAGTCTTGCACAAGTTTTTCACCAACTTTGTCTCACACTTCCAAAGAATGTGAATCAGGGCTCAATTGTACATCATGTGCAATATGCATGAACTGGTTGTATTTGGTAAGTTTCGTCGCTTAGTATATTTGAAAAGGATGCATCGATTTTGTGTTCAGCGTGAACGTGGGGATATGGTTGGTGCAAAAAATGCACCATATTCTTTGGAATGCGTTGTTGATTTATGGTTGGGTTGATTGACACAAGGCTAAAGAGGGGTATTAGAAAGCTCCCAACATTGCTAAGCATGGTGTCCTTGATAAATTTGATTATGTTTGGTGTGTTGAGCTTATGATTGCTTGTAAACTCAATGCGGTTGTCAATCGGAAGGACTAATGTCCTAGGATGAGTGGCATTTCTTGATTCTCTTGGAGGCCCCAATTTTGGAGTGGCCATCCTTGTAGTTGGTCTCCCCCACCGCAATTTGAATTCTCCAAAATGGCATGAATACACTATTAATGTAGGTATATAATCCAACCCAAAAAAACAAGCACACGGCTTTGTTGCGGCTTTGCTTCTACATGTGAACACTATACATTTTTTTCTTACTCTGTCCATTTGATTGAATTGTCTCATACAATTACCAACTGCAAATCACGTGGTTTGTCATTCCAAGTTTCAAGATTGAAGTATGGATGCCAAAATCATAAGGGGTCCAAGTGAAGATTTTCTTTCTCCATCAACAATCATGTAGACCCTTCCGATCATGCTAACTATTGAGCTCCATGATGGGGTCTTTATTACGAGCATGTAGTCCAATCCCATTGTATGACATGTCTTTTTGGTCATGCAAACACCACTCAAATATAGGTGTTAGATCAAGAAGAGTGACCACATAAGGTCCACATAAGGTAGGTTTGTGTGGTTCAAATAGTTTCTCTTTGCATCCACTTGTCTCATAATATTTAGAGCCTATATAAATATATTATTCATTAACAAAAAGTGAAGATCCTTGTGGTCATTAACCGGTCATATATCTCCCCCCCCCCCCAATGTCAACTAAAGAACCTATAATGATTAACATGTTATTAGCATGTAGTTTAATCTCTCTAAACACATGCATTTTTGGTGTCCATTCTTAGATCCACACCCATTTACATACCACTCAAATATAGGTGTCAAAATTATTGCTATGTTGGATTTAGACACGTGTACCTTACCCTAATTATGTAGGGATGACGTGGAGCCATGGTGCATGCATGCTTCGAGTGCAAAGTGGTAGAGAAGGCCATGGCCACCCACCCATCCATCCATCCATCCATCCGCCATCATCATCCGAAGTTCATTGAAAAAAGGACAACATGGATGGCCATTCACATCATCAACACCATCAGCCTCAAAAGTATGATATCGGATCATGATCATGTACGTCTCTTTGTGCCGAAAATAAATAAATAATAAAATAATAAAATAATAAATAAAAATCTTGTACATCTCATCTTATAATGTAAGGTTTAAAGGTGAGGTAAGGTAAAGTAGACACATGTGTTAATTAGATACTCTTCTCATTGCACCTACTTCTTGTACAATATGAAACACATAATTAGTGTGAGATGATTAGCAATTCCATTCGGAGTTGATATGAATATTTTCATTCATTGTCAAAGCGAAGATTCTCATGGTCATTGAGTAATCATACAGGTCTTCCCTAGTCATGTTGATACTGAACTTAGAATGGTTACTGCATTTTGAGCACATAGTCTAAACTCTTTTAAACACATGATATATTTTTGGTGTCCGCTCTTGGATCCACACCTAACCACATACCAATAAAATATAGGTGTCAAGATGATTGTTGTGTTGGATTTAGGCATGTCTACCTTATGTGGCCCTATTGTGGACACTTCATCTTCTCAAGGAAATTTTCCCATTGGATCGTATTGGGAATCGTCCCATCCAATTAGTAATAGCATGTCACAAGGATTTTTATTTCAGATTTTAGGACCAAGCTTTGAGATGTAAAAGTTAAAGAGCAAACACAGTCTAACATAAGGGACCACTCACCTTGTAGGAGAAGCATCTTTGACCCGGGGGGTGGGCTCTTCATACCATGTACGAACTAACGTGAGTGAAAGAAGGAGTATTATTTGAGGCATTAGCATATAGTACACATAAGGGAGATGTATTATTTTTCTCTAGTGTGTACATTTAAAAAGGCTATTAAGAATTTTCAAGTAAAGGTAGATGTAGAAAAGGGGGGCTAAGGACTAGAGAAAAAAATTGACTATAGATGTGTTAGTTTTGTCCAATTCACATCTTCATCCATTGTTGTCATATGGTAATAGTTCTCAATGACTACTCTATCCATTCTTGGTAGGGTTTGCATTTGGGTTCCAAGTTTTTACAAATTAGAGGTTCTTTGGAGCTCTCATCAACTCCCTTGAGTAATCCTCTCCAGATCGTGGCCGTGTTATTGTGCTCTTGTCTTTGTTTGTTTGATGCAATCGTTGAGTTACATGCTATGGATGAAAACTTGTATATTGACTTTCTCATTGGAAAGTTAAAGTGGATTTTATATGTAAATAAGGCCTCTATAATTCACAAGTCATACTTTTGGGTCTATATACCATGTGAGAATTTCATACCTAAGCAAACTTGCCCAAGTATCAATATGATTAGAATGGTATTTGACCTATTAATAACTCGGGCATGCAAGGATTCTCTCATCTTGACATAGCCATCAATTATCAATATTTGATTAATAATACAATTGTGATACCCATGGGTAGGTTATTTGGTACTGTTATTATTGTTGATTGTTGACACCGTGCATTCACTTGTATACCACACCAACCCTAGTAGCTACCCTCCTCCAGGTGTTCCCATATCCTTTGAACGTTCCCAAGCCCCTATTTGGCTTGTGCATGCATGCCTCAATTTGCCCAAAAAGTTCCTTGCGTGGAGGCCATGCATTTTTTAACATTGTTTTCAAAACGAAGATCGGTGGGCCAAGGTAAAAAGAAAGTTGGTCTTAAAATGTGCCTAACATGAAGGAGCTACGAAGTTGATCCCCTCTATTATTTGGTGGAATCGTATGTTTTCAACTCTAATCCAAGACATGGCTTTTGTAGAACTTAAAACCTCCATTTCCAAGTAAAGCTAAAACCAAATGGTTTTAAACCCAAAAAAAGGAAGAAAAAAAGGGGAAAAAACAACTTTGAAACCAAGGTCCTCCAAGTTAGGCACATTTCAAGGCCAAATTTCCCTTTATCTCGGCCCATTGATGTCCCTTTTGAAACTAGTGTTTTCAAACACATGTGGCCTCTTCTTCATGTGAAGGCCACAAACGGTTGAAAACGTTGGTCTTGAAACGGGGTTTAGTAAGCCAAGCAAAAGGCTTTGACGTGTGCCTCACTAGAAGGAGCTTGGTTTCAAGGTGATTCCCTTCATATCTATTAGGCATGAGTTAGAGGTCCGTTTTCAACTTTGATCCAAGATGATAGTTTTGCAAGGCTTAAACCTCTGTTTCCAATCGGAGTTGGAAACAAGCGATTTAACAGAAAAAGAAAGAAAGTGGGACCAACCTTAAAACCAAACTCCTCAAAGTTAGGAACATGTAAAGGCCAAAATTCTTTTACCTCGGCTTACTACACTAAATTTGATATTTAGTGTCACCAATTCTAATTGCCTTGCTCAATACTAATTGCAAACTGTAGTATAATGTCACCAACACTAAGTGGTAAACCAACATTATTTGTCAGTCCTTGTAAATTTTTTTGGGGATTATAGATTTATAGTGTTGCAATTACTGTCACTTACCAAGTGATTTTTCATCCAAATTTCAATCATCCATGACAATATTTCATCACAAGTTGCTACAAGAGGATGTAGGGTTTTGGCCAATGGATGAACTCATCCATCATCCATGACAGCATTTGTTTGCTTATTCATAAGAAATCCCATCCGAGAAGTTACCATAGTGACATAAAATACCATATGACACTAAACATCATATTTAGTGCAATAACGAAACCCTGTTTCAAAACTGGCGTCCTCAAACGCGTGTGGCCTCCCCTTCAAGAAAACCAAAAGAAAATTAGCCACGTTTTTTTTTCTCTTTTTCTTTTTTCTCTTCTTGTTGTTCTCCATTAATTGTCAGGCCGTGCTCAACCACAAACAGCAAAGCATGAGTGGGAAGTTTGGAATCATTCAGAAAATGATGATCAGCAAATAACTTCAACACAGACAAAGTCGAAGCTCCAGGCATCAATTCCACTCGAAGTCGAAGCAGAATCAATGTTGGTTGGCACATGCATGCATGCCTGCATTTTTCTTCTGGAGGCACTCGAAGTTCAATGAAGTAGGAGAATGGGCAGACTTATTGAGTGTGTTTTTTTGGCAGCATCAAGTTGAGAGATCAGGAGCTGATTGATTGGCTTTTGAAGGGATGGGAGGAGAGATCACTATGAACTCTGAGTCCCAGATTTCTGATGGAGCAAGTGATGATGTTTTTGCTGGTTGGGCCAGAGGATGCACAGAGCAATTTGCACCTGTCGCTAAAAAAACGAAGAAGAAAACCCCAAGAAAATCGGCACTTTCCGATTGCGTGACGCAATGTTTCGGGGGTAGTTCCCCTGTAATTTAAGGGGTCACGTGCAATAGTGGGGTATTTTGAAGGAGAATATGAAGTAATGTGCATATTCAAGGGATGTTCTGTGGATTTGGTGAATATTCATAATATACATCTGATATCCTGAAATTTTGTTTTATTGTAATTTTCACTTTGAAATTGTAAATGAGCTCCGGAATCATGAGGAAATGGGTGCAAAGTAACTAAGTGCCATGCAGGTGCTACCTATTGATCATTCATGAAATGCAGTGGATACATGAGTTGGGAGGACGTAGTGCAGGGAGGTTGCGGAACACATGCGTGCACACCACAACACAAAATGTGCAGGAGACCCTACTCAAATCCAGAGCAAGCACAAGCTCGCAACAATCGCCTCTATGAGAGGGAGAGAGTAAAGGCCACTACATACCACAAAAGCAAAATGTATTGTGCATGCACGGCCTGCAAAAGGAAGCCCACAATGCTATCTTTGAGAACTATGAGAACGCATCTTAAAGAAAATGGACATGACATGACAAAATGACTATGGAGGGCCCATGGGATAGAGACAAATCAAACAAGGAGTGGCAGGAATTTTACTAACAAGAGATGCAAGAAGGAAACATGTTGGTGTTGATGATGCAATGGACATAGAGGTATTGATTGGAAATGCATATGCAACACCTCAAACAACAAAGCGTGTTGAGGAAAGCGCAACATGCATCAAAAATCATGATGTGGCAAAGGCCAAAGACAAAGACGTGAACTTTGTGCAAGTGTGGGAAGAGATACAAGTGGCAGTGAACATGGTCGATGAATTTGGAAGGGAAATTGAGTATGTACTTGAGGATGGTAAGGAACCGGCAGAGGTTGCCATCCATGAGGGGGTTGGAGTGGGTTTGAGTACAGGCGACCCAAGTGGTAATCTCAATGACTATGGAGCAAAGGAGGAGGCGGATCTAAAGGACTATTGGGTGCTAGTGGAAGCATGCATTCTATTCTACACAAGTAATCAATGCACAACTGGCAACCATAATAGCTTTGATGAATCTATCCACAATGCATGGATCACGGGGGGTTCACTCCATGTCAAGTTGAACACCACGTGCGGCCAAAGTTTGCTACCCCTATATTACATGGAATAGATAAATTTAAAAATTATGAGATTTTTTCTACATATACATAACCATTGATAATATATTTTGTATATTTTTTGAAATTTTTAGTCATCTGCATTTTTGTGGTAATTATTTTAGTTCAATTTTGCATCATTCTAGTTAGAAACGGTATGTTTTATTAAAAAAACAGATCATCAAACTTGGTTACTATTTTGTACTATGTAATAGATACCGTCTATATCTACCCATGAAAAAAAATTGATAAAATTTTGACCCATTTTGGTGATGCAACTTACCAAAAGTAGATTTTTTTTGGCCGCACGTGGTGTTCAACTTGACCATGGAGTGAACCCCCCGTGGCATGGATGCACAAGCAAATTTGTGGACAAATGATTTTCATTGCTCCACAACTTCATACTCCCGAGTGGCAATTGCTTGCCACGCAATATGTACCATGCAAATACATACACCACAAAGGTGGGGCACATTTGCAAAACCATACACACATGCAGAAGGGGGTGTGTGTTGTACAAGGGTGTGCACAAGAAGGCATCCGTTTGTCCAGAATGTGGGGATGGCCAATACAAAAAGCAAGGCAAGACACTAGTCATGTGATAGTTATACGGTACCTCCCTTTGATCCCACGCCTTGTGAGGTGGTTCAGGACTCCAAATTGTTGCATTGCTAAATGGCATGCCATGCACAAAAGTACATAAGGTCTTGTGAGGCATATCGTGTACTCAAAAGCATGTAAGCATTTCACAACAATGATGGGTAAATTTGGGCAGAGAGCAACAAACATAGTCATTGGTGCTATGGATGGTTTCAACCCCTTCACCACAGAAGTTGTGTAAATGAAGCACATGGCCGGCATTTGCATTTGGATACAATCGTCAACCATGGATGACCATTAAATGATTTTTGTGTTGTCATTTGTGCTAATACATGGTCCAAGATCAGTGAAGGGCAAAGAATTTGATGTATACATGCAACCATTGCTGGAGGAGTTGAAGGAGGCTTGGGAGCCTGATACCATTGCATACGACCACTCTATGCATGTTGGTGAGAGACACTTCACATTGAGGGTAGGTGTAATGACAACTACTGGGGACTACCCCGGCCTAGGCATGATATCTTGATTTGCACACTATGGTGGTATTGGGTGTACACCGTGCGGTAGGAATGTAACATTTGGGCAATTGAATGAGCTTGGGAAAACCGTGTACGAGGGGAGCCGATGATGGATGAAGAGGAATTACCCATACCGGCGGAATTCTACATATGCATATTTCAACAACAAAGTCGAGAGCAAGGAAAGGCCAAATTCACTATCCATACCCAAGTTGTTGGAGGCAACAGAGTCATACAAGATGTGGCTGGTAGGAAAAACAAATTGTGCCAGCAGCAAGGATGATCTCTCTAAATTCACGGCGCAAATCGTAGAACTTGTTTGTATTACTTGCCATGCTTTGAGGTGAGGTGTTATGCCTTGGAAACATGTTTGCAATTGAACACAACATATTGATGTAGCACAAAAATATGTTGCAAGCCAATTGTACATTGGTATTCACAACAAAATGAATGGTATGCATTAACCGTCCTCAATGTGAATAGTCATCTTGAAACACAACATTGTGCATGCTTCAAAAGCACTAGGAAAACACATATTGGCAACCATAGGCCACATCTTTGTTCACTTTAGCTGGTGATGAAAGATGGCAACCATACTTGGAGGGCATCCAACAAAAATCGCCAAAAATTTGTGTGTTGTGGATGTTAGACATTGCCTTACTTCCTTCGAACGGGTGGACATATAAGCTGGAGCACCGTTCTAGGAATGGGCAAACATGTCACCCAAAATAAGGTACAATAATCATATTGCCATCACACATCAACTGTGGCCATAATGGTATTGAGGTTGCTCACCACCATAGGATGGGAAAAAACTACCATGTTGGATTCCAATACTTATTGTATGCAATGGCTCCTCCACATATGCATGCATCATAAATTCGCATCGGGCACTTCCAAATCATGCTACCCATTGGCATTGTTCAGCACCTCGCGTCCCACACGGATGCAATGAAGGGCATTTAACATTACATTTATGCCAACTCGGATCCTAAGGGGGTCAACACCCACTTCTGGTTGCATAGGGCAGTTAATGCACCCACCATGCCACAACGGTCAGTTGCAAGTGGTTGCTATGGACTTGATTTCTTCTAGTGAGCAACCCCTCCTTCAAAATGAAACTTGGAAGTCAAAAGCCTATTTGGATGGTCCACTGTGCCAGAATGTGGTCAAGTGATATCTATGGTACTATGGCCGAGTTGAGATCCATTAGGACCAACTTTAAGTACAACAAGTTTTAAAAGTAGTTGTTGGTCCATATTGCATGTTCTCAAAGTCTCATAGTATTCATAAAAACGTCACATTCACATGTGTTGTTTTTTTTCAAAGTTGACTTAGATTTTAGTCTTGTGGAATGCACTTGAACTTTGGAAAGCTGTAGTTGGCAAATACTTGTGTAGTTGGCAAAAACTACCTCCAAAAACCAATTCAACTTGGCCTACATATTCAAGAAAACTGCATGTATGACATTTTTATGTGCCATGTAAGTTTTCACAAATACCATGTGAAAGTCAAGTCATGAAAATTGACCTGTTTTGACTTCCAAGTGGTTCCCAACTCACGGGAGGTCACTCCATTGTCAAGTTGAAAACCACGTGCATACAAAGTTTGCTACCCCTATATTATATACCATAGATAAATTTTAAAATTATGATATTTTTTCTACATATACATAACCATTGATAATATCTTTTGTATATTTTTTGAAATTTTTAGTCATCTTCATTTTTGTAGTAATTATTTTAGTTCAATTTTGCGTCATTCTAGTTAGAAACTGTATGTTTCATAAAAAAAAAATCATCAAATTTGGTTATCATTTTTTACTATGTAATAGATACCGTGTATATCTACCCATGAAAAAAAAATTGATAAAATTTTGACCCATTTTGGTGATGCAACTTAGAAAAAGAAGATTTTTTTGTATGCACGTGGTTTTCAACTTGACAATGGAGTGACCTCCCCGTGTCCCAACTACGCTTTTTACACCTATTAATGTGGGTTGAATTAGCATTGGTAAAAAAAACCATAGCCCACTCTATTTGATGTGTGGGTGAATAATTAGGGTGGTTTCTAAATTAATTAACTATGAATACTCAAATAGGAATGATGAAATGTTTTTAAAAATAATTAATCTTGATGTCTATTATATTTTCATACCCACAATGTTTTAAATTAGTATAAAAAATGTTGAGTCCATATTCCTAGTTTTGAACATATGATAACGTGGGCTCAAAAATGACATGGGTTAAGAAAAGTTACATTGACCAAAATTACGGTGGACCACAATATAAGGTGTGAAAAGTGTACATCTGTAACATTCTTGCATAAAGACTACTCCATGTGAGAGCTTATGATGAACTAATGATCACATGAAGAAAATACTACTTGTTTTATTTTCACTTTTGTCCATTATGAGGATAGTTTTAACTACATTGCAAAACCAATTTGAAATGGCTTTCCAACGCCCAGATGGCACGGGGATCTATAGTCATCTTTATGAAATGGAAGATGATAAGTTGTGTAGTATTTGTCATCTTCACTTGCTATATATAAGCCAACTAGATTATTTGTCCATGAATTAACAAATACCATGATATTACTTATGTCCTCTTTACGAAATTGGCTTCAATGATAATTAACCATGAAGTCATCAATATTCTTTGCACACCTTATTGTGACACTCTACATAAGTATTAAAAACACATTGTACTTAAAAACCTAATGTGAGGAGGAAGCGAAAATGCAGTCATCTGTGACAACACTATCAAATATATATACATACATAAATATGTGGTATGTATTTGAATCTAGGTCATTTCTTCAACCCAAATCCTTCTTGCATTATTATCTACATATGTATACACTCCACATGTAAGAATGCAATCAATAAATATGTTGATTTTGGACTGGGTTCACTTTTGACATTTTGGCGTCTTATTTACACCTTGGTATGGCATGTTGAGACCAGAACTAGGGCATTCAATGTAGAGGGTCGGAGCCATGCGAGCGCATAATAATGGTAAAAATAGAAAATATGTAAATTTTGTTGTTTTCGGGTCCAATTTCTGGGACATCATCTCATCACTTGCTATCTCTTTTGCCTTTGAGTCTTGAGTAGAAGTTGAACCGAAACAACTCTCGTGCTACCGACCCTCTATAGGAAGCGCCACCCCTGAGGCCGAGGCCCATAATGGAAGTTGTGGACCTCGCAAGGTTGATTTTCATACGCGCCACCTATAAAGTAGCACTAAAATTTTCAAAATCCTATACCAACAACATATCACATTATTCCCTACACAATTATTTTTCATTTTTTTTAAATCAAGTAAAAGAAAAAAAATTGATGCAAGATCCCGAGTACAATAACACTCAAGATCCGGAATCTCTTGATGCCCCTTGGGTTGTCTTGTGATGGGCGTTTCCCCTTTATGGTCGTACTTTGATTACCTTTTGCAAATGAACTCCTTCCATTTAAACCCACCAATAAAGAAATGGAAAAAGAGAAGACAAAGAAATAACACGACAACGACACTAATAATATTAATGTCACGGTCATCCTCCGAGTATACCTTTTCGGAAACCCTCAATGTGACAAACAAAACCCAACAAAAACAACCAACTATACATAGAGATGGACGCCGTTGTGCCCTAGTGGACAACTAACTAGTGGCAGGCCTACGACTAAAATGAGACAACACTTAACAAGAGACAAAAGGGGGGCCAAGGGGAAGCAAAAGAGAATGATTGTAATGGTGTCGGACGAGACAAATAAATGAGCTAGAGTGGGAGTTATGTAGGGACTCGGAGAACGGTAGGTTTCCCTTTATTGTTGCTGCAGGAAGGGAAATATTTTAGCTTTATTTATTTATTTATTTATTTAACTTGTGCATAGTATTCCGGGCTCCTGTTGGCCCTCCTCAGAGAGGCCAAGGACGGAGGGAGAATGGCAGTTCATTGGTATTGGCCTGTGACAAGACATGTCGGTAATGGGTCCGAGATGACCTTAAACTACCGGATGATGGTGGAGAGATACCCAAATCTCAAGGAAGAGGTTGGCGGTTCGATTCCCGGCTGTGAAATCTCCTCTCTACTTGACGGAAAACTTGCCAGGTGGTCAACTGCCTCCTGTGCTTTGGTGTTGGCCTATCGACCTTCTGTCTCAAAAAAAAGGAAAAAAAAAGTGTCGGTAATTCCATAATTAAAAAGCCAAATGAGGCGGTGATGAGTCTCACTGACATCAATGACCGGGGAGAACCGACCACTACGTTAGTTTCAAATGGACTGGAGAAATCACGGGTTCGAGTTCAAGACTTTAGGAAAATTACCGATTGTTTTAAAAGGAATTTTAGAATATTCTTCAATTCAACAAAGAAAGACCGAAAGATGTCAACATGTAACTGATTGGTCTTGGAAACACTAGGATCTCGACCTATTATACCCAAAAATATGCCCAAACACTAAATGATATAGTGTAAGAGCAAGTCCAGTCGTTGTTGGATCTGCGTCTGCATCTACATCTGGGAATGAAAAGCAGCATCCGTCTTGGATGCAAATGCAAACCCAAGAAAAATTGCCACTCATCATCTTGCATGACTTTTGAATTTCCTCTAAAATGAAAGGTAATTTCCTGAAGCCATGAACTTCAACCGGTTATTTCTCAAACTCATCCTGCATCATTTGTGATGGTTAATATTCTGAAGACCCTAAACCTCGACCGGTTATTTCTCAAACACGTCCGGTTCATGCGGATTTACCTATCATTCACTAGGAAGGTAAACTGTCGACTCGTCTCTTCTGAAAAGCTGCAATAATGTTACTTGTCCTTAGTGATAAAAGGTTCCCTGCATATCTCAACGTTATACAAGGAGTTCAAGAGGACATGTATTAAAGTTCATCCAATTTGGAATTTGATAGCGGTGAGTGGGCCACTTCCCTGCATCCACATTTGTAGGGTGAGTGGCCTTGCCCTAATGTACTAAGGGCCATTTTACACATGTGACCACAGGCTGTGAGGAGAAAATAATTTTAGGTCTCTTGTGGTCATAAGGAAGGTGAATCTTAAATGGTTATTTTTTTGGATTAGCCATTTCTCTTAGGCTATGAAACATGTGATTGGAACAAGATGGTTAGCTAATCCAAATCGAGGCCATAGAGACTTTCCTCATGATTTTTGAGCTCGTGTGAATCTTTCGTTCATTGTCAAAGTGAATATTCTTGTGCTCGTTAACTGCTCATATAGATCCCCCTCCCAAAAAAATTATGTTGACTAATGAGCATAGAATGGTTCTCATATTTGAGCACACAATTCAATGTTTTTGAATCACATGTTTTTTGGGTATCCATTCTTGGAGGCACACTCCAATATTCCACTAAAATATAGGTGCCCGATTAAGATAAGTAACCAAACAACGCATGTCTACCTTAATCAGAAGTCCAAAAACCATGACCAAGGCAAATCCACATCAGTATATACAAGCCTTGGTCACGGGACGTAGTGTAAAGCGGACTTAGACCGGGACGTAGTGTAAATAATTGAAAATGAAATTACAATAAAATAAAAATAGTTGAATTAAAATTGACTAAAATTAGATAGTAAGTATATCACTAAAATAGTTTTTCTAGACATGATCATTATCCTCTTATTTGGATTTTCTTGCCACAAAATCCACACGAACACCAAACATTATCTAATTTTGGACATGTAGGAGTCCATGTCACTTTTGCATTCATCTTTTGACAAGGTCACTCTTATTTTGGTGACCTCGTGTAAAACAAAGTGGGACCACAACTCATTTCCCAACCCATGAGAGAATTTAGAAAGAGGTGGTCATGATCTACGGTCACTCATGTAAACATGCCTTATGGGTATGTGTATTTAATTGGTTACTTTTCTTAATTGAACACCTATATATGAATGATGTGTGAATGTTTTGAATTTCAAAACAAACTCCATAAAGACACGAGTTCTAAAGAGATTGAAAACATATTCGATTATTATTGACCACTCTACACTCATTAGTCAATACATTTCTTTGTTTTCATTTAAAGATTAGCACATGCACTTTTGATAACCATAATTAAATCATCATAATTTGGATTTCAATCAAGTTTTGATGTTTCATCATAGACCCTCGATTAACCTAGTGTTGGTCAAGTGAATCACTCAACCCTCAACCTTACATGAGACACGGGGGGGTCACTCTATAGGATTTTTGTGCATCACGTGCGGCGGAGGGGTATTTGTTTAGAGGCTATTTACCTCCAAGGCACGAATTAAAAGCTCCCTATAATTACTTAATTTTCTAAAATGGCCTATTTTTTGCACCCTATCATTACTTATAATGCCCATGTTATTGCAATTTTTTGTAGTCTACATTCATTTTAATTAAAAAAAAGTTAATTTAAAAGTGTATGCAATGCAAAAGTGGTGGGAAAAAGCATGGCAACAAAAAGGTATAAAGGATACATACCATTGCAAAAACTAAGTACAAAAAACTTAAAGTGGAAACACAACAAAAAGGCTTAGGATGGAAACCCAATAAGAGTGAGCATGTGTTCACAAACACAACACCTGCTTCATAAAAATCCTTCATTCAAAGTCAATTTACATACTAGTGAAGACCAAAACAATAGTGTACAATACTTACATAGTGTGAAACACTCCAAGCTTGATCATGAACCCTATATAGTCATGACGCCAGAGAAAATATGTCAGCAACACATTTAGAGAGTGTAAGAATCTACCTACAAGACGTTGAGATTGCACGACGAGAGAGAGCTTGGAGCAATCAAAGATGGAAGTTGGATTGAAGGCAAATCACAATGATCTCGCAAAATAAAGAAAATTGAACAGTTGGGCGAATATGGCAGAGGCAACATGCAAATCACAAAGACTCCAGCATTTAATAAAATGTGTGCTATGAAGAAGTGGTGGTGGAAGTGGACATACATGTTGGAGATGACGATGTCGGAGTAGAGAAGTCACTAAAAAATGAGGAGCCACAAGAAAAATGAAAAACGAGAGGCCACCAAGAGAAGGGAGAGAAGGGAGAGAAGCCACCGAGAGGTGTCGGGAAGAGAGTTAGGGTTAGGCTTACAATTTCATCCATTTTTGGGTAAACGACGAGTCATTTTTCATCCTTCTCTTGTGAGGCATGCGTACAAAATTGATTCTACTAAACATACATCCTAGGATCCTTATTTTCAGCCCCTATATTATTTTTACAAAAAGGAATGGCCCATATTTTATACCTATCTACCTTACTTGTAATGGGATTGTCTACTTTTAATGGACCCTTCATTATTTGGAATTATTTTATAAATTTTATGTCAAACGAATTTAATCCTCCCTATATTATGCCGCACGTCATTTTTAAAATGCACTAAGTGACCCCCCGTGACATGAGACTTATTTGCTTACTAAAGCTCTTTCATCTACAATGAATGAGTTTACATAGACACCACGAAGCTCCAAAACTCGAAATAAGGGACTCATACTTGGTGCTTTAAGAAAAAACATGGCTTGTGAGACGTGACTTGACTCACGGGTTGCCGTTGGAAGGTTGGGACATGGTGCGGGCAAAGTTTCATGGGAACAATAGGAAGGTAAAAAAAACACATAGAAACATCGTATGCCCCGGGAATTCCTATACTTACCGATCTTGACCCCTAAATCGGGGTTATAGACCATGATTTAGTTCAATGAAATCCAATTGGAGTGATTAAACCCCTAAAGGCGAGGACTAGTTTTATGGTTTGAACAACTACCTATGCATGCCCATACTAGTAAAAGCGCTTACGTTATAATACTCTACATTGGGAGATTTGGGCGAAGCAACCCATACACTTGTTCCTTGTTGGATGCCTAAACCCTTGCTTCCAAGGAACTGGTGTACGGGTTGTTTCGCCCCAGCCTACATTGGGATACGTGGACAATTGGATTTATCTGGAACAACCTAAGTTTACCAACGTATCATCCATAGAGTCAAATCTATTATTAGAGATATTGTTTTTCTTAATTAATTTGTTGAATCCGGATGAACTTTAAACCAAAAAAACACATATGCAGTCGTTTAGCAACTGCAGATCATGCTGGTCAAAAGAACCGCTGTTGATTTCGGCTGCGATTCTTTTTGGCATAGTTTTCTACTAGTGTAAGGAAGGCTAAAAACCCTATGTGGGTGACCACAACATTGTTCATTCAAGTTACATCACATAAATTAATTAACACAAGATTATTGACCACGCCAAAGTGCCCTTGGCTTTGGTAAAGAGACAAAAATGGGATACCATTTGCAAGACTATTGACAATGGTTGTGCCTATGTTTGCGCACTACACAAGGTCCAAATGAAATGAACTTACTACCAAACTATTGCTTGGGTAAAATAGTGCGAAATCAAGAGATTGTTATAAATGCACATATTGTGATTGAGAGACTCTTAAATTTCTTGTTTTGAATATATTGAAAGGTCAACCAAAGTCCTAAATAATTTGGAATAATCCTACCATTGTCCTAATAAAACTTATTTGAGACACCTAGATGACCTAAAAATCAACTTTTAATTCTTCCTTGAGTGTTCCATGGGTTTCGTTCTATCCAAAATCTACACTACAATTATGAATAATGTTTCATGGTATACCGGAATTTGCGTCAAGCCCACCTCCAAGAAGTACGCCTAACACAAATTCCGGAAGATCATGTCAGTGTCAAGGGTTTTAGAAAGCCGGTACAACCTTTTGGGTGAGAGTCAAGGGCCCTCACAACTACATGGTCATGGCCCTTGACTCGTGTGTGAAATGGCCCTTACACACGGACTAAGAGTTGTGACCACAAAAATCTCAGGGCCCTTGAAAACCAACCCAATGGCCGTACCATGAGAAATAGAATTATAGTTTTGCAATTGATTGGCCCTCAAGTCTTAGTGTAAGTGAAAGTAGACCATGTTGAGGGACCGCAACATAACGTATGGACAACCCAAGATAATAGGTAATCTGGGACCCCACCTTGGGAAATATTATATTATAGGAGACAATGACAATGTAATTGCTTGGCACAACCTAGTTTTGCATTAGGCCCACTTCTAACACAATCTCCGGTAGCCTGTGAAACATTATCCAATTGTTTATATGTAAATTTTTTATCCCTTTGAATTTCTCTAGTCCCGCAGGCCCTTAGATTACGGTGTAAAGTGAACTTGGACCGTCTCCATCGTCCCAACCAATTACATAATTTGTTTATCACCGGTCAAGGGCCCTCAAGCTCTGGTGTAAAGGGGCTCTTAGTTTGCGTCAGCCTTTTCGATTGTGGATGCATGGCTTAGTAGCCACCCTAGAATTCCCTTAGGCACACCTCCATAGGACGTCCTCAAACGCACACGGGAAGTTGGTGGGCTACTTGAAGGTTTGTCCTCTCTTGTGCGTGTAAGCCAAAATTCTATCATCAGTACTGCACACGTTAATAACATCAAGCACACGGCAAATTCATTCGTACATACATTCGGAGTTGGGCCCTAGAGATATATGCCCCATATGGTGGGTAACCCATTAACTTATTAGGTCAAAACTCCCGTCAATTTTTCGGCAAGAGGAGACGTTTATATAAACGTAATCACATAGAGACACCGCATACGAGCGTATCTCTCATTCATCCAACATAAAAGCCTTGAAATAGTATGCAGCCCGGAGGTTGTTATCTCTCTGGACCAGTTTTGGGTACAATTGGTCGAGATCCTAGTGTTTCCAAGTCCAACCGGTTCCAAGTTGGTATCTTTCGGTTCGTCTTTATTAATTTGAAGTGTATTTCAAAGATTCTTCTAAAATGATTGGTAATTATCTTGAAATCTTGAACATCCAGCATCTTAAATTCATCCAACATAAAATCCCTACAAATAGCATGCAACCCAGAGGTTGTTATCTCTTCAGACCAATTTTGGGCATAATCAGTCGACGTCCTAGTGTTTCCAAGTCCAACCGGTTACAAGTTGGCATCTTCCAGTTTGTCTTTATTAATTCGAGGCATATTCCATAGATTCTTCTAAAATGATCGGTAATTATCCTGAAATCTTAAACTTCAACCCATTATTTCACAAACTCAACTGGTTCATCTGTAACTAGCGGTTGATTCTCCTTAGTCACTACCCCGGACCCCATATGAGCGTAGAGCCCGACATTTTCCTTCAAATTTGTACCCATACCTAGACCATAACCATCAGCAGCGACCTATGCCCACCCATGCCACCCATAGCATGACCTGTGCCCACCCATGCCCACCCATGCTATTAAAATTGCGCCAATGTATTCAAAAATTGTGTAATGTGCATTACCCGCCTACACCAAGTCTTGGTCAGATCGGACAAATAAAAGGTCGTTCATTGTCGCTGGCTTCAGCCCGGAGCGCTTCTTGGTTAGCGTATTCCCTGCATCCGAGAAGTTTGACTCCGATTTGGAGTTGGATGCAGGGATGCATGGAAACAATGCAGGGAAACAATGCCCACCCATGCCCCCCATGCCCACCCATGAACAATAATATCGAACCCATGCCCACCCAAAACCCATGGGCATGGGTATGGGCACCCAATGTAGGGCTCTAGAGTGTACCTCTCATTCATCCAACATAAAAGCCCTGAAACAATATGTAACCTGGAGGTTGTTATCTCTCCATACGAGTTTTTGGCATAATCGGTGGAGATCTTAGTGTTTCCAAGTCCAACCAGTTACAAAGTGACATCTTTCGGTTTTCTTTATTAATTTGAGGTATATTCCATAGATTCTCCTTAAATGATTGTTAATTATCCCGAACTCTTGAACTTCAACCAATCATTCATCCAATATAAAAGCCCTGAAACAATATGCAGCCCAAAGGTTGTTATCTCCCGGGACCAATTTTGGGCATAATCGGTGGAGATCCTAGCGTTTCCAAGTCCAACCGGTTACAAGTTGTCATCTTCCGGTTCGTCATTATTAACTTGAGGCATATTCCACAGATTCTTCCAAAACGGTTAGTAATTATCCTGAACTCTTGAACTTCAACCGGTCATTCATCCAACATAAAAGCCCTGAAACAATATGCAGCCCGGAGGTTGTTATCTCCCGGGACCAATTTTGGGCATAATTGGTGGAGATCTTAGTGTTTCCAAGTCCAACCGGTTCCAAGTTGGCATCTTTCGGTCCGTCTTTAATTTCATTCGAGGCATATTCCATAGATTCTTCCAAAACAATTGGTAATTATCCTAGAATCTTGAACTTCAACCGGTTATTCCGCAAACTCGACTGGTTCATGTGTAAGTAGCGGTTGATTCTCCCCGGACGCGGAATGGATGAGCTTACCTGGACAGCACGAAGCTCCCAGTGGCAGAGAGAATCAGCATTGATTGAATCCCTTTGAGAGGAGTACCATGTGCTCACTGGCTCTCTCTCTCTCTCCCTCTCTCTCTCCCTCTGTGTCTCTCGTACACATGCAGCCAGATTCAAAAGTTGGTATCCGTGGACATCTCGGGACTCACTCCGTGCTGCTGTGTCTTTATTATCCATCCATCTGCGTCTTGCAGTGTATTACGGGGTACAAAAGTTGAATCTATTAACTTAAAAGGACAACTTGAAGAGCGAAAATGTATAATCGCAGGTTAAAAGTGGAAGAGTCTGGGTCGCCGAATCTGTGTTGGTAAACTGTAAATATTGACTTTAATCAATGTCCAATCATAGCCTTCTCGAGTCACAAACCCACTACCCTAATGTAAACAAGTGGCTACTCCCGAGAGTGGTTATGCCCTAGTATTGTCTTGCACATGTAGCCGGTTCTAGATGGTTGTCCGACCGAGACCAAATGTTGGCTCCTTTTAGAGACCGCTTTACATGAACATTCACTTGCAATTCGACTCCACTTGAAGAACGAGTTGTTAACACCATATGTGGCCAGTTTGTATGGCTGCGAAACTTTGACTCATTTCAAAGACCATCCCTAGGTACAATGTAGGGCCAGTAAATTTATAGTTAAGGAGTGTCTAGGTATGTAAAGAGCGTGTGTCATGTGAGCCTTGAGAGCATCTGCACCTAAAGTATGCGGATGCTATTTGGTTACTTTTCTTATTCAGAGACCTATATTTGATTGATGTGCGGTTAGGTGAGGATTGAAGACAAACACCATAAAGGCACTTGTTTAGAGAGATTGGACTATGTCTTCACACTTACATTTAGCTACTCCACACTTAACAATGAATTTTTTTGGGAATACCTATTTATTTAGTTAAAAATTCGATAAACTTGCACTTTTGATGACCGTAACTAAATCATAGGAGGTCCAATTTTCAATATGATTTAAAGTGATGTTTTCATCATAGATTTGCTAATGCAACACAAGTTGCATTGTGTAAACCCAATTGGTAGAAGTTGGAGAACTTGAAAAACAAATTGAATAACACCCGCATACCTTATGCCACCACATCTCCCTCCACATTAATCAACGGGATTTAAGAGGGACCAAACTGAAGAAGGCACTCCATTTTCAAGGGTTAAGTTTCATTACACCTACCAAGGGGGAATATTAAATGCATGCATCCTACATATTTTGGTGTTGATTCATCCAATTCAAGCTCATAACATTATTCAGATCCATAATAGTGTTATGTGGGACTGACAATATTCTGCATAATATTCCTCCCATTCAGCTTGAATGATGGAATATTCCATAGAATATTGTCGGTCCCACATAACACTGCTATGGATCTAAATAATGTTATGCTCATCAAATTCATTTGGGATCTCTAACCCCAAATTAGAGGTGAGTCCATCTTAAAATATAACTGCCAAGCTCTACAATAGTAATCAATATTCTCACCTTCCTAGGTAGGTGTCATGAAACTTTACCCATTTTGAAGTATGTATATGAAGGGTCCATCTATCTCAACCAATTCTTTTCCAATGTTAGATATCTAATTCTTTCTTCATACCACTTCACATTCTATACTAACTTTGTGCAATTATTTTATTTTAAACACACACAAACACACACAAACACACACACATATAATCCCCCTACAAGTTTGAGGATTATAGTATTACATATAGAGTAGCAACTGGTATTGTAACAACAATGCCTCCACCTTCATTAGTCAAGGCCGTTCCCATTAGTATTGCACAAGCTCCTACAGGTCCACCAATTTAGAGTAGGGTTTGGAGGGAAATGTGGTGGTATAGGTGGGGATATCCTAAGAATATTTGCACTATAAGTGTCTAGAACTCCCCCAACCTCACTTTGGAGAGGATGCAACACAAAAATTGATCATCCGAGCCCCTCCAAACTTAAATAATGCATTTGCAGCAATTAGAGTGATAGGGTGGTCTACAAGATGCTAGTCTCACCATCTTGATCACCAAGAACCCCTCTAGGAGTGTTTCATGTGGCCACTAAAGCGATCCATGCACACGAGGTCTCCTCTTCTCGGCAAATGAATGGGATAATGGTTGGCATTCGTAGACCGTTCATCCGCTCATGCCTCGTGCTTTCAAACCTCCTTAATACAAATTAGAATAGCTTAGAGTTTCTCATGTTACTACCAAGCCCACTTGCCAATTACCTACTAGGAGAACATTTTCCTTGGTCACGTTCGGAATGGTCCACAAATTATTCTACAAAGTGTACATGGCATTGTTGGTTCTTATTGTTGATATTTGACTTTACTGCACTCCCATAGTGATTTTCTTTAGTCATTGTCCAACTGGGAAAAAAGTAGAAGTGATAAGTGAACCCAAAAAAAAACAAAAAAAACAAAATAACAAACTTAGGGTCTCTTATATTCAAATCACAAGAAATGGAGTCCCATATAAAATTTAACACTAAAATTTTTCAACAATGATAGGGGTCTCTTAAATTGTAAATTCCAATCTAACAAGCTCCTTTGAATTAGTCTACTAATTGATGTAATCATAGGGATTTTTTACATATTCAAAATCTCCCTGAGACAACGAGGAAAATTCTCATGTTGCTGCTAGTAAATCCATTGGGGTACTCTCCCCAACCCCTTCACAACACAAAAGTTATGGCGTGGAAGATGTAAGAGATGTTCTAGAGTTGGTATCAGTGTTATATGGTCAATATAACATATTGAAAGACATTCAAATGCAAAATGTACATGCTTCATAACATTATTAATCAGGGGTTGAATGGGATTGTGGCCCATAATGTGACTAGTTACTGTCAACATAGTTCTTGTGGGATGGTGGGACCCATATTTATAGTATGAATATGTAGGCTCCTGACCTCCCCCCACAACCCACATGTCTATGGACCTACATTCCCAAAACCGCATAGGTCAAAATGATGATTATATTTTTCTTCACGTAATCACAAGGCCATCCCAATTATAATAACAATTGAGCTTAGAATGGCTAATGTGTTTTTCTTAGCACATGGTCCAATGTCATCATAACTAAGTCAACATAATCGAGTGGATGAATGAAATAGGAGTCATTTCGGTTACCAAATCAATTCCTTATTTCATTGTACTTTCTTCACACACTTCTGCCCAGTTCCAACCTGTGACCAACTCGAGAGCCTCAAACCAACCTTTACAGAGGTTTCCTTAGAAATTATTATCAAATTCCAATATAAAATAGAATAGCTTACGATTTTCTTGAGATTTCAGTATGGCCTCACATTCTGGCATCGGCTCGTTGGGCCTTCTGTCTCAGCATATGTATGACTTCTGTCTCAGAGCATGGCCTCACATCACTCACGGCCGGTTTACACTATGGACCATGAAGTCGGACCATGGAAGATGGCATTTGTCAATGGTCCGAGTTCGTAGTCCGACTTCCATGGTCCGAGTTCATAAAAAATTAGTTTTAAGAGCTACGGGCCCCTCACTGGGTGTAAACCGAATGTGGACCAAGAAGAATGACCGTGCACCAAAAAGTGAAGGTGCTGATTTTTTTAATACATGCTCAAAAAGGGCAATTTTGAAAAAAAATTCAAGTTCGACCATTCTCTTGTTTTCTCTTGGGCTTCACTTGTCTTCACTTCTTGTTAAATGTGTCGAACATGTGGCTTGCAAATCTTCTCACAACAATTTTTACAAAAAAAAATGACGATTTAATTTGTACATGTTCAATGTAATTTACATGTGACATGTACCTTGTGTTGTCACTACACTAAATAGGATATTTAGTGTTTGATTACATTTAATTTTATTACCACCCTACCTTGTTCAACACTAAAGTTCAATTCTTTGATAATTAGTGCTAGGAGATTTCCCATTGCGGTTCTTTTGACCACCCTGATCTGCAGTCACTAAACAACTACATATTTTTCTTTTTCGTTTTGCAACTGTAATTTTAAGTTTTGGGGGCATGTAATGTACCGTTGGAAAGGTATTTTCAAGACCTTTCCAATGGTATATTACAAGCCCCCAAATTCCAAACATTGCAGTTAGTAGAGCAAAAAAACAAATCTGCACTCAAATTCTTGAGTTCTAGATGTCCCACGTTGTTTGGTGAAACACGTGGGAGCCGGTTTAAAGGGAAAAACAAGGTAGTTATGGTATGTCTCGTGGGCTATACTATGATTAAGGCACATAGAGGGTAGATTCATTAAAGAATTATTAAAATGGCATTTCTCTACCATGGGCCCTTGCCTTTTCCTACCAGACCACCTCTCTTGCCTCTCTCAACGCAAAACCCGTTGGACCATGTCAGTGCATTTATTAGGCCTTAAAAATTATATTTTGGGGACCTCGACCTCCATGGTCCCTTTGACATTTTTTCCTTAGTGTAAACCGAAGTTGTCCCGGGACAACTTCAACATCCAATCAGCTGCCTTGCAGAGCCCTAGTCCATCTTCATAGTCCATAGTGTAAACCGGCCCTCAACATTGTCTATTGAAGGGCCAATGATTTTGTTTTGTTTTTTAACTCTTTAAAAATTGTTGGGGTCTCATTCTGGTTTGATTATCCACGACTAACTTTGTGGCATCAAGGCCACTTCACAAATGAGCCAAGGGCTGTGACCATGTAATTGTGAGGGTTTTTGACTCTCATCCAAAGGTTGTACCAGTTGTTTAACTAACATGGTCTATTGGAATTTACGTCATGCCTATCTCTTGGAGGTGGGCTTAACGCAAATCCCGGCACACCATAAAACATTATTCATAGTTTGCCATGTAGGAATCATGTAGAGTTTGCATTCATGATAATTTCTTTGGACCCTTAGGCCTAGATGGAAACTAACCCTAAGAGTAATGGTTGGAGGAGCCACACCACTCACTTATGACGCCATTCTTGTGGGGCTTGGCAAGGGTGAAGATGTTCTAGATAGGCTACTTTCAAAAAAATCTTCCATATTTTAGGGAAATTTGAATACAAAAAACATTGTCACTTTGTTCTTCTTATGCCCCCTCCCCACCTGACTTTAGCTAAGCCTAAAAGTTGGTTCTAAAAACACGGCCTTCACACCATCGGCATTATCTAGTGCCGAGCCTAGTTGGCAAATGATGTGGCATGGTTTAAAAGTGGAGGTTGTAAGCCTCAAGCACCGACCCTCCCATCGGTACCTAAACATGAGGCAAGAATGTAGGACCTTTAAAAGTGTCGCCTCCCACCCTTGTGATTGGTTGCTTTTAGTCTTAGCTATGAGGGCAAGAGGAGCTCCACTAACAAAAAAAAAAGATGGTAAGATAGATGAGTATTAAGGCATTTGGGGAGGGGACAAAAACTATCCAACATTCATTGCTTGGTAGATAAAACGATGAACATGTGTGAAAGCTACTTAACTAAAACCTACTCGAAAATATCCAGAGCAAGTTCTTGTAGGTGCATTGGGATCAGTGTTCAAGATTGAAGCCCTCATATGAGTTTCATTTTGAAGGGCTCTCAAATTTCAGCCTTTCAATTGAAGGGTTGGTTCAAATCCAAGACGTCACTCCAAGAATATAGAAATAATATAAAAAATTCATATTAAACTTGTGCATGAATTATATGGTACATGTTTCCAGTACAATGTGAAGAATTAAGAATCAACCATCTGACTCCATTTCTTGTAGTGACAATGCCCTACACTTGTTGGTTCTTGTGACATGCATATTATCAAGTGACGTCTTCATCTTCAATTTGGGGTTGCATTTTGAAGGGCTGTTTTGAGAGAGGTATATTTTGAAGGGCCAAATCGCGTTTGAAGGGCATTGAAGACTTCAATCTTTAACACTGATTGGGATAGACGGATGTCTCCGCTATAACCGAGGGAGCTTTACCCAGTTTTTAGGAAAGCCGGATGTCTCCGCTATAACCGAGGGAGCTTTACCCAGTTTTTAGGAAAGTTGGATGTCTCCACTATAACTGAGGGAGCTTTACCCGGTTTTTAGGAAAGACTTTGGTTATTTGGTAAAGTCAAGTGGGGAGGGGGCATTAGGAAGTTAAGAGTTTTAGACAATGTTGGTAATGATCGGGCTCAAATGTTCTCAATATGAAGGGTAGTATGAAACTTGGCCGATCGTTGGCATCCACCCGTGGAAGTACTACACTGATATGTGCAACTCTTTACCATTGCAAATTATCTTGGAATAAAACCACGTCGCAAAGACTTATAACTTTGTTTATTCAGTCATATAGTAACCACAACAAATCATGTATTGTACTTTGGACCCAGAGGGTGCACCTTTCATAGCACATATGAGTATATGCGAATATCCAATAGGGGCATTAATTTGAACTTTGTTATACTACATATACATATGTTGCACAAATCGTAACTTGTAGTTTTGTACATGTATGAAGGGCAGTAGAAAATACATAACATTTGTACTTGTATGGTAGTGTCACTAGAATTTATGGGATGAGTATTAGATGAAACTAAGATTTCTTTCTTTTTCATTTCCTTATCTCATTCATGGATCATAACATTATTCAGATCCATATCAGCGTTCTGTGGGACTGGCAGACTGAATGTGGGAAATATCAAGGAATATTCCGCAAAATATTTCCAGTCCCACAAAACGATGATATGGATTTGAATAATGTTATGATGTATGGAAGAGCAATATTAGGGTTTTGGAGGGGGTCGTCAAGCTGAGAACGAGAACACTTCTTGCTTAAGGTTGCACGAGGGAGGGGCCACACTTCTTTGTGGAGGTTGATCAAAGGGGATGTGGATGGTTGATGCAGGTAATGATTGTAGGCATAAAGTGACTTAGAAGTTAGGTCTTATCACAAAGGCCGACAAAATAGTTTGTTAAAATTGCAAAGGTCCTCAAAACCCCTCCTTTCCTCGTTCGTTTTGTGTGTTTCACATTGCCCCTGCCTCCTTTTGGGTGCTCGTCACATTAGTGGTTTTGTGTATTTATCACTATATTCGTTAATTTGGGACTTTTTGGCATTTTGAGACAGTTACAAATATAAGAACATGGATAAAATCACATAGATATTGGAGAATGTTGTAAGATGCAAATACTCTGAAGCGGATGTTCATATCAAGAACCTAATTAAGAACTCATATCAAGATGGTTTAGGTAGGACGACCCAAACATTAGACCATGTTGTTGTGGTCCATATATTAATTTGAGACAAGAGAAAGTCTCAAATTAACGAATACAGTGATATTTGATTGTGGAAGCAACAATAGGTGCTTATAGATAAATTCTTTCATCAATTAAATCCATGGTTTTGAATAGTGAGCAAAATGCTTGTCTTGTCTCCAAATTAAACTGTGGCTAATAGCATTGAAGTGAGCATGGTAGAGACTAATTAACCAATGGAATAAAATGAGGCAAATAGCATTTTTTTTGTTCAAGATACTTTGAGTTTATGCTATCAAAACTACAAGATGCATTCAAGGAAAGCCAAAACAATAACACACTTGAAGCTTAGGATTGTCAAAAAGTTGGTAGACACAACAAAATCAACTCCAATTAAGGTTGGTTTGTTGGAAGGGTTTACAAGACGTGTAAAACATTTGGTAGTATAAAAAATACCTACAACAAGTGGACTTACGATCTTACTAATCATTTGATGAAAATTTCATATGATCTTGTTGTTCTTTTGAAACAATAATTTCATTAGCTTCTATGACATGTATTGTAAACTTAGATGCTAAGAAGTTACATTCACAAGATGGAAAAAGTCTTCAACGACTTTATGATGAATGCTAGGGTTTTGCATTTTACATCTGGTAGGGGTTAATGGTTATTCAAAAGTATATTTGTACGCTTATGTTGACGACTATATATGAATGTGAATTTTGTATCTATACATAATATCACTTGTATTTTTGTCATTGAAATTGTAAGTGTATTGCTTGATTGCGAATGCGCGTGATTCTTGGTTTTGTAACAAATGGTGCACCCCCGGGACTTTGGACCACATAAATTGCCTGCAACGACATGGTTTGTCCCCCAAACTCATCCCAAATCCGTTGGCCTATTGCACAATTGGAACTAGGAAAACATGCACGAATATGCTAAGCAACATGGGAAGAGACTCTTTTTGACATTTGTAACACTTTGATTGCCAAAGAGTAATTATCTACTACTCTTCAACAAAGGTTGTATTACCTCACACAATGTGTTGTGCAAACGTAATGGGGAAAAGATGCTTTGGGACGTTACTTGCCCAACCGTCGAAGGTGTGGCGTAGATGTTGCATTGGTAATCTTTGTTTATACTCACCTTATGGTACTTATCCGCTAATGAGTCATTAGGTAGCGTTGACTTTGCTCATTGTCATGCATTAATATATGTAACGCAAGTTTGTGGGGTTGACTACAACCTCCTTGGGCGGTGTTGTGGTGTCCTTTGATGCTTCTTTGGTTGCTTTCACTCTATCCCCCTTTTGTTTTCCTAGCCTCCCCTCCCAAATACGGCTCAAGGTGTGGGAGTTTTCTTACGGTTGTAGATTTCACTCCTTGCCAATGAAATCATCGTTGAGTCCAAAGAAACAAAATCATATATGATGATAATGTGATAGTATATAATTTAAAATAGTGTGGAATGTCAATACATTAGTGTGGGTCAACCTAATTGCACATGTCAATGTAGTCAAAAGGTACCCACGATAATTCGTCAAATTCAAAAGGTATTTGTAATATTAGCAATCAGGTTGCCTTTGCGAATTCTTCCCTCTTTACCCATGCATATTACCTTGGGTCAAAAGCATATCACAAAAACTTATACATGTGCATATCAGCCCCTAATGCAACCACAGTAAAAGTACATTCCTTGTATTTTGCGATTGTGATATCCAAAATAGTGTGGAGTGTTGATAAATTAGTGTGGGATTCAGTGTTCAAGATTGAAGTCTTCAATGCCCTTCAAACGCGATTTGGCCCTTCAAAATATACCTCTCTCAAAACAACCCTTCAAAATGCAACCCCAAAATTGAAAACGAAGGCGTCACTTGAAGTCCTCAATATAATCTGCCCACCACAAGAACCAACAAACGTAGGGCATTGTCACTACAAGAAGTGGAGTTAGATGGTCGATTCTTAATTCTTCACATTGTACTGGAAACATGTACCATATAATTCGTGCACAAGTTTAATATGAGTTTTGTATTCCATTTCTATATTCTTGGATTGACGTCTTGGATTTGAACCAACCCTTCAACTGAAGGGATGAAATTTGAGAGCCCTTCAAAATGAAACTCATATGAAGGCTTCAATCTTGAACACTGGTGGGATTGATCATTGCACACACATTGTAAAATCAGTGGAGATTGCATAGCTAGGTCTTAGCCACAGCCTAGCCTTAGGCTCACATGACTTAAATGATATCCCGTAATTAAGAGGACCCCCTGCACTAGCTAGAGCAACTTGTACACCAAGTTATAAATTGGTCTTAACAGTGATAGCCAAGCTCCATAAAGGAAGGGAGTGTTAATGGGACAGCCCTGGACCCCTGCCTTAAATTGGTCTCTAAAAAACCGTTAGCCTAGGCCCCCTCAACGCCCACTAGCTACACACTACCCCTTCTATAAGATATCATGTACATACATAGAGGCCCGGGCTTGGCATTCATTCAAGACCTATATATATGTTGTATGGAAGTTCAACATAGGCTATATGTGTAGGGTACATGTGTCCTTTTATCAAGGGCATGTATTGGAGGTACATTTCATTCAAATTTCAAAACTTTATTAGTAAGCTCCAACAGCCCAAAAAATTATGCACTAATCATAGGGCCACTTTGCACACAAGACTGAAGGCCCACGACCATGGAATTCTAAGAACTCTCATTTGTTGAAATGGCTGAGACCGTCCAGGTTCACTTCCCTATAGAAGGTGAAGGTCTAAGGACACAAAGAAATTATCGTGGATGGAAAGTCTACATGGATGTCTACATGGCATACTATGGGTAATGTTTCATGGTCTACAGGAAATTGCGGCAGGCCTGATGCAAATTCCCTAAGACCTTGTTGGTTGTACGGCCTTTGAAGGAGAGTCAAGGGCCCTCACAGTTACCTGGACATGGTTCGTGTGAGAAGTGACCCTTACCTAATACTTTTTGGGGGGTCATAGTGTGATATTCTTAACAAGGATTATTCCCAAAGAAGTAAACTAGGCCAAGGCTAGTAGACGCATCCACCTCTTTGAGATGGCTCCCCACCAACACACCCACCCTCAAAGAGGTGGGTGTCTAGCTATGGCCAATAAACTACATATCAAATTTGGATTGGCATTAGATATAACTTGCCAAGGATCTAGATGCCCCCTTCTTTGTGTTGAGCCCCCACCACTATGATCCAAGGTGAATGCGTAATCATTAGCATGTATATTCTTTCTTTGAAGATGAATTGACCCCTAAGTTAGAATCAGCGGCCCAAAATTAGTCTAAATGGACCAACTTGAGATGAACTAAACACACACTTATGGGGCTCATGTTTACTAGACCCTCTTTCCCTTAGTAACGCTTGTGGGGCCCAACTCAAAGAGGTGGCCGTTTAGCCCTAGCCGAACTAACATGCCGCATATTTACCTCGGGCCCCATATTGATATTCAAACTCTTTAAAATTCATGTCTTGTCTCGTTACAACTACAATTCTTATTTACCGATGCCTCTTGTCATGCCTCTTGTCACAAATGGAACAATTTTTACATTGAGGCCAAGGATTTGTGGTGTCCATGTAAAGTTATCCATTAGGAAGGTGAATGTACAACATCCTATTCTATTACACTAAAAATGGCTATTGTAGATGATGGAACTTCAAAAATGGAACCAAAGACCCTAAATTAATGTGATGGGGTCCAACTAGCATGAACCAGATACCAACCTTGTAGGGATTTATAAAAAATTGAAACCCCCATAACATTATAAAGTAGTGTGCATTCGTTATGTGGGGCACACTGCAACCATGAGTTTACTTAGGCACGTGCCATAGTGATAGACCTACAATCATGGTTAAATCAAATGGATCATGACAATAATTACTAAGAAAAGTGGAAAACAATGTGCCCTTATTGGTTCATCTAATGTCAATTATTGTGGGTTGACATGGAACATTATGGTCCACTCTAAATCAAATGTAAGATGAAATATGATTCCATTGAAAGTCACACTAATTTTCAAACATTTACAAATTTGCAATAATACACCATAATAATAATAAAATCATTGTGACATTATAAGCTAAATCAAGCATTTTATAGTGGGTTTTTTATCATATGAATATTTAGAGTAATTAAGTCTATACAATTAAAGAAATTTGATCTATAATAGTGTTGGGCATACCCATGTATGCAATCAATAATTAGTGTGATGTTTTACAATTAGAGGGTCTTACACTATATCCAAAAAGCCATGTACCTTAATAATAACTCAATTCTATCTACTTTGACCCAACTACACCTTCTACACCTACTATTGTGGCATATTGCAATTTTGTTTTATAAGAATGTTTTTTCAATGCAATTTTTCTTGACCCATGCCATTTTTTACAAATAAACTTTGGAAAGAACTAAAGAATTTATAAAAACAAAATAAAAAGGGGCCACGCCCAACTTTTTAATCCATCTATTTGGAGGATATTTGCTACAAAACATCGTGGCCGTCCGATCTTTATAAAGGGCTCCCCATATTTTGTGATGCCTAGGTAGCCAAAAAGATGGGTGTTTGGCCCAATTGGTAGCAAGTAGGGCTGCTTGAATGGGGTGGTGGAGGCCAAGATGCTGTGCCATCTAGCCGTCCACGTGGCTTCACAAAATTTGATGGCCAGGGCTTGGGAGCCCATCTCCTCGCCTGAAACCCTACCTTTCACCCTCCCTTCGCCATTGACCACTCTTTTGTCGCCAATTACCAACATCACTAGCTCCATCTTGCTTGCCACCTTGGCGCCCTTCCTTGCACCAGTTAGCCACCTCCACTAGATTGCCTTGTCTATCCTCCTTCACTGCTATTACTCGTGATGACCCATTGTGGCCATCCTTATCCACTCCTTGCTTGGGACTCGCGGCGTCATGCTGGCTACCCATTTGTTGGTTGTTGTCAATTGGTTGCAACATGCAACATTCCACCAGTTCGCATCCTAACATGCTTCCTCTCATTTTCATCAACACCGAGTGAGTTTCTTTACACTTGATGTTTGATCTTTGTCGCCATCTTTGCCATGTTTTGATCGCCTTCGTCGTCATGCCCATGTTATGATCTTCTTCATTGACTTGCCCATGTTGTGATCACCTTCGTTGTATTGGCCATCTTCTTATCACCTTTGTTGTCATGACCATCTTCTCATCGCCATTGTCGTCCTAGCCATCTTCTCATATGGCCTAGTTTTTGTCATGTTGGCCATGTTCTAACCACATTTGTCGTGTTGGCCATGTTTTGATCGCCTTGATCACCATCTTGGGCATTTTTTTAATCACCATGGCCATGTTTTAATGGCCTTCATCGATGTCTTGGCTATGTTGTGGTTGTTGTCTTCGCCATGCTCTGATCTCCATCTTCGGCATGTTGTGATTGCCATCTTTGCCATGCTTGATGTGCTCATCGTCTTTGGCATCCTCGGCACCTTGATGGGCCTCTTGGCCACTTTGTCACCTCCAGCTCTTTCACTACATCTTTCACATGTCGACCCCTTTGTGGATGCAGCCCAACTTGCCAATGCCTTTCACTACAATTCCAGTCAATTGCGGCTACCTCACCATGGCTAAGCCCTTTAGCTCCCATCCTCTTTTGTTTGTCCTTTTGCCGGATGGTTGTACCTGTTGCGCATTTAGGTGTAGATCTCCTTGGGCGGCTTCATGCTGAACTGGCTTGAGTGAACATATTTTGGAATCAGGCAAGTCCTCTTTCCACTTAAATTTGAATGTTTGTTTCTTTATTTATGTATCCTTTGGGATTCTGGTGCTTTTGTTTTATGTTGGTTGTTGGGATGTTGAGGGCGGTTGCTATTCTTATTTCCTTCTCTTTTGTAGGTACATATGGTCGTCATTGCTTGAGGGGAAACCTGTTAAAAATCCGTTGGATATCTATGTTGGGGCCTACAAAGAGGGTGCTTGAAGAATACAAATCCTTGGTGACGAAGATGGAAGAATATTCTCCAAAGGAGGTTGCAACAAAGAATAACCTTTTCATGCTCCTAGATTGGCAAAATATCCTCACACTACCTTGTTTAATGCCAATGTTGCACTATGTGAATTCCCTCATTAAGTTTGAAGAAAATCTAGGATGCTACATTATGGATTTTATATCTATAGTTTAGATAAGGCAAGGCGATCTATATTGATTGTACATAGACCCAACATTTGCCTTTCATGGAGTGGAGTTCAATACCTTTAGGTCCTTGACAGATGACACATCCATGGTAATTCAACAAGAGTGGATGTTTTGCTACAATCATGAGGAGGATCATCATGTCTTCAAGAATGCATGTGTCTCCCACATGGTTGCAATGAGGTTTGTAGCCTTTCAAGGGAAATGGAAGGAAATGCACAAGATTGACCATGAGGTGATCCTTGGCGAGGTGCAACAACAACTAACCAATGCAACAAAACACCTTATAGAAGAGTTATAAAAGCATTTCCCACACCAAAAGGTTATGTGTGCTTTGGGCATATGCTACCCTAGTATTGGCTAACCAATACATTCAAGGTTACATATCATGTGCATATTGCAACATTAAAAACATTTTATGGAACATCAAAGAAGTTGTTGATACTTGTGGACGATAAGACTGAGGATGTTGAGAAGTGGGTGCCTCCACCCCTTGATATTTGCGACCTTGAGCTCCAAAGCTCCTTCTTCAAAATCGTTATGATATCAAACGCCCAAGCTACCATGTCTTTCCCATGATTGAGAATGCGATGTTTCAACTTTGGTGTAAGTTTTCTAGCAATGCACACATCTCAACAAAGCTCTTCGAGTTCATCAAAGTTGTTGAGATTGCTCATATACAAGTGTTGAAGATGAGAGAACATTCAACTCCTTATCGTTTTTGAAGAGCAATTTGAGGAATCGGCTCACAACCCATCTAGACTTGGTAGTGCGCATGTTTACGCAAGACTTTTACACCTTGAACACAATCCCTTACCAAGTAGCGATATCAAATTGTAAAGCTTAAAGGGTTTGCTATGGGGGAGGGGAATAAATGAGTTATAATGTATGTTGTTGCAAATAGAGTAGACAAGTTCTAAATGCAGTGGTAGTGGACGTATGCACAGGTGAGGGGCATCTAGCAATAGCTAAGTAGTGGCATGGAAAATGAAGGGACTAGTGCTATGAGAAGTACCTAATGGACTGAACATGCACTCAATTTTTGGAACATGATGAGGCAAGGAATGAATTTTTGCCTCAAGAGTATGATGTCAAACTTTGAACCATGTGTGGCATGCTTGAGGGCGCAAGCGTTTATAACTGTTTGTGTAAGGTGCATTGGCTATATTTGGATGGGGTCATTGGAGGAAGATGTCAATGCATGTCAAGTGCTTAAAATAATTAATTTTCTTTGTGTAGTGGATGGGTTGTGCTAATGTGAGAGTTTTGCAAGCCGTTCCATGCTACAAAGGGCAAGGTTGAAAGACCGGGGTTCAATTCCCCCATGGAACATTTTTTTAATATAGTAATTCTCACATGTAGCCAATTGTTTAAGTACTTTGCAATGTGTTAGCCACATTTACATCAAAAATTTAGGAAATGAGGGCCACATGCTAGCTTCACCTTGCCAAAACATAGCCACACACACATGCCCCAAAACATATTGAGTATACCACATAAGTAGCCACATAAGTATACCTTGCATGACACCTTGTTGCATTTGCCACATTATGAATTATTCCACATCACTAGATGGAACTCCTTTAATATCACTCAAAGTGCCTCAAATGCTAACCAATCAATGAGCCAAGAGCCAATGAATGGACCCATTTTTTTGTTTTTTAAAACATTGGCTAACTTTTAGTTGGGTTTTTGCGTGGAAGCACTGACAATGTTCGTCTCAAATGGGGGAGTCATTTCCACTTATGGTGAGAGAAGTTGCCCACACAAAGCGCCTCACCGTTGCACCAAATACTCACAACCCAACCAAAATTGCTGGTAGATTTTTTACATACCTAAATTTGACATATTTCATGATTTCACTCCTATGTGCTATACCAGCATGGATGGTGTCTTACCCCGCCATGTGCCAAATTTGTGAAAAAATCATAACTTTATCCACAAAGGTCTTCCTACATATAGCACACCCGGATTTGCCAAATATTGGCGATTCTAAGCACATCCCAATCGTATTCTACTTTATTTTGTGATGATAATGCAGTGGGCGCCATGTCTAACCTCGGGGGTAATGCCCAAGACAATTTTTCCCCAAAAAAATGCCCAAGAGTCTGCCAAAGCTAAATCTAATGCTACCAAAAAGCTTCCAAATTATCTTAGGACCTTTGTAGTCCATAAAGCAATGTTTGAGGGACTCCACGATGCTAAACCTACAGTTGTTTCATTTACCACCACGTCCCATGCATATGGAGGATGCCACCCTTGTTATGTTGCCACATGAAAACTTAAATTTTCTTAGGCTTGGTTTCATGTCTCTTACTTATTTTCTTATTTTTCTTAGATTTTTTAATTTTAAATGTTAATGGCCTACTTGCCTTCCTTTTGACCAATATTCAATTCCTATAGCATTGCAAGAGCTTGCATTCCTTGGTGTCAAGCCCATTCACATGACCAAGTTTGTCGTTGAAGTCAAAAAAAAACCTCCGCCTTCAATTGGACCAAAATTTTCCAATATCATTCATCAAGGTCCCATGCAAACTTTTTTATGAGGCCCATGTACCAGTGAGTAGAAATGGTTCCATTGCAGATCATTTCCATGAGGTGTTCAACTCGTTGATTTTAATATTACCAATGATAATGACCCTGATCATTTCAAGAGTCATTTCTACTTTGCTAAAAGTGAGTGTTAATGGTGGGGGGTTTAAGTTGAAAAATGGTGATATGACCGTTTCACGTGCGTCAACATAGTCACATTTTGGTTTGTGTGTGTGTGGGTGGGTTGGGGGGGTCACAAATTATGAGACACCACTAACGGAGGATGGTGTTAATGATGTTATTTCTTTTTTCATGAGTTTTCATGTTGCCAATCATAATGATGAATTTCTAGCTTCCATTGATGCCAACTTTACACCAAGGATCATTGTAAAAAGACACTAGTCCAAGAGATCCATTCTTGTGATAAACCTAGTTCACTCATTGTGCCTTCTAGAAAACTCCATAACTCACAATCATAAGCTTTTTCAAAATGTAGGAGAAGCATAATCATAAGTTGATTAGATTTGATTGCCCATGAGCACATAATATTGTATGTCCAAAAGCAAGAATTTGAAATAAACGCATTGTAAGAAAACATGAATTATTAAGGGTTCAGACATACAACATCCATATTTTGTTAGTATTTCATCATTTTATATTTGAAGCCACTTTAATTTCCGACCCACACATTAAATATGTTGGGCCAAAGTATTTTCTGCCCACAATAACCTTCAACCCGCATTAATAGGTGTACCTCCCCCCCCTAGAAAAGTTCACATTTGTTTAATGGCGCATGTATTGTAGCAAGATGTTTGGTTGGGCACCTCACTGTTATTTTGAGTTTTTTTATTTTTCAATTGATAGTAGGAATTCAATTTGTTCAATCATATCCTAAACATCCCAAAAACATCTCTTAAATAATTTGGAAATTCCAAACCCATTGTCTAGACAATTGTTATAGTAAGATATTCACCAAAATTTGAAGTCATTGAAAACGAGGCACACATTGTGTTGGAGTGTCCCTTGTACAACTCCATTAGAGAAATGTCTCCTTCCCTATGTCACAATGCAGTACCTAGACCATCAAGTTGATATTGGTCTCTATCTTATTGAGGCCACTACACTCCGCTTACTATAGGGTATTACACTAAACATGATATTTAGTGTCACCAATTCTAATTGTCTTGCTCTCATTACTAATTGTAAACTGCGGTATACTGTCACCAACACTAAATGTTAACCCAACATTATTTGTCATTCCTTGTAATTTTTGGGGGGGATTATAGATTTACAGTGTTGCAGTTACTGTCACTTACCAAGTGAGTTTTTGTCCAAATTTCAAGCATCCAGACAATAGGGGTTGTCACACCTCTTTCTTCCCATTCTCAATCTTCAGAGAATGGGGACGTGGCATGCTCTCCTTGAAAGTCGGAGGCCCATTCTCTGAAGATTGAGAATGGAGAATGGAGAAAACTTCTTCTCATCCACGGGTGAAGAATGGAGAATGGAGAAAACTTCTTGTGTGAAAGTTTTACCGCAAAGCTTCTATTTTTCACCTGGGGTCGCTTCTTTCACCGCTTCTTACCACATGTTGACTCACGGGTAATTCCCATTCTCCATTCTCCATTCTCCACGGGCCACAATAGGGGTGTCACACCTTTCTCCATGGAGAAGCTATCCTATTGGCTCCTCTTTTTCCTCATTCTCCATTCTCCATTCTCCGAGGAGGTGCGACAACCCCTAATATTTCATCACAAGTTGCTGACAAGAGAAGGTAGGGTTTCGGCCAATGGATGAACTCATCCATCATCCATGACAATGTTTGTAAGCTTATTCATAAGTGTCATCCAAAAAGTTACCATAATGACATTAAAAACCATATGACACTAAATATCATATGTAGTGTAGCTTTTTTGACACCATCTTGATGTACTTGTGGTCCCATTAGCCTTTTTGCTTCCTAGTCTTTTAAGAATCAATTTCATTTCATTGAAAAGCTATGTTTAGCTCATGTTTACACCAAAGGTATTAGGCCATGGTTCTTAAATGACCATGATAACCCCCGCTTTTTGGATGAGACCATAGAGAAGTCCATGGCAAAGTCTTTTGGAGGGCACAAGCCCTTAGTGTAAACCCAAATTCCTGCTGTAAATTATGTCAGGCCTACCCGGAAAAACTCCCTACAATCCCGGCCAACATTATCCATACTTGCTAGCCATTTGGGGTTCATGTATATTTTTCATCCACTAAAGATGTCATGGGTTGTGGTCCAAAGCTATCCCCATGTAAACCTAAAGCAAGGGGAGAGGGGGGGGGGGGTTGTGACACTCTCAACCAATCAGAACTCCACGATTATCTAGAGCCATGGCCTAAGGGCTTTCGTGTAAACATGCCTTTATTATTTCATGAATTTTGGAAATGGTTCTTCAAGTTGGACATGAAAGTCTCATGTCCCTTCCTCACTACATAACATTACTTAGTGGCAATATTGTGTTATTTGGGGCCACTGCATCATGCCCCAAAGTTCGAGAATAAACCCTTCAAATTCTAGCATCTCTCCTCTCTCATACTAAGATTGGGGTTGTGATCTAGTGTTGCCCACCAGCTGCATCTGGAATATGAGACCTGTCACTACCACATGTGATAGAATGAAGGCCAGAAGGAGACTGGCCCCACTGTTAAATGGAACCCATGTCATGCCCATGACACAAATCCACTACCCAAATCCTCATGCTTACCTCATGTTGCTAGCGACCCAGGCAACACACCTGGCAAACTGGTGATGAGAAACTGGGACATGTTGTGGGCCCCACCCCAACCCATTCCCTGCAAGTGAACACATATCATTCTTTGAGTAATGTTATGTAAAAACTTCCGAAGGTAATATATAAATTTTATGCAGCACCAATTTTCACTCTTCACTTCCAATAGGCCTCCTCTTTTTGTTCTGAACTGGGACATCTTTACAGGAATTTTTTATCAATGCAGTTTGGCCCAAGTGAAGAGCCAGTTTTGAGGGTCCTATTTCCACTCCTACAATTATTTTCTGGTTTTAGTGGATTTGCACTACCAAAACTAAAAGACATAAATGAAATGATATTAAATAAATCCCCAAAGGCTATTAATGAAGGCAAGGCCAGAGTAATAAAGCCATGAGCAATAAATGAGGCCCCAATTATTGCGCGGGTCGCCAGGCAAACTTTTAGGTCTCCGATGACCGCGCCCTACTCGGCCGGAATTAGGGCCCACATCTGATCCAACGGTTCCCGTTAGATCCTACGATTAAGTTCGTTGGTAACGACCACAATTTCCAGTTATAGGATGCTCTTGTCCCCTCCTCTTGGCATTTATCAGGTGGCCCTACACTACTCCGGGATCCTCTAGATTCCAACTCTTTAATACGGGTCTGTGAATTGTGTGACCATGTAGTAAAATGAACATACGTAGAAGTGCCTATAACGGGCACTTTTGAACCACGCTTGATACTTGAAATGTTTCACGGAACGAGCGAGCTTGCAACCAAGTTATTTGGTTCGATTTTCATGTTCTCCAACTTCTACATATTAGACTTACACAACAAAACTCATGTTGCGTTAGCAAATCTATAGTGAAACATATGCAAAAACTAGATTGAAATTCAAACTTCCTTTGATTTAGTTTTGGTTATCTTTTTTTTTGGGCACAATTTGAAAAATAAATTGCAAGAGAACCCAAAATACAACCAACCTGGGCGAGCCAGCGCACACCGAGTGTAATCAAGAAATAAATTTAGTTTTGGTTATCATGAGTGCATTATGGTGATTTCTTAACTAGATGCACTATGTTCACTATTGAGTGTAGAGTAGTTATTAATAGATGATGACGTAGTCCAATCTTTTTAAACATGTGTCTTTATGATGTTTGCTCTTTGATCCTCACCAAACCACATGCCAACCAAATCTAGGTCTGATTAAGAAAACGAGCCACTTACGACCCATTTGCCTTATGATCAAGGTGAAACGTCCCTCATTCACGCCAACCCTTGGGCTAGTGTCGTGTCTCTCTTTTCATAGAAATCAATCTTCAACCGTAATGATCAAATCCATAAGTGTAATGGTAACTACAATCATTTTCCTATTCAGTGTGTGTTGCTATTTGGAATTACACAATGCAATAACAACTTACTCGGAAGTTCAATTCTTACCAACAAAAGTTTAATAGATTGCTTAGACATTATAGAACATAAACAACTTTGCTTGGTAAAATATTACATTCTCATTAAGTAGTTATAGCACTACGTAACTCCAAATAGTAACACACATTAAATGGGGCAATCATTGTAGTATGTACTAGGTAGGCTCAAGTCTTTCTTCCAACTCGGTCATCAAGTCGATATTAGGGCCGCTTCACATGGGTCCCGAGACCCAAGTCCCAACACGGTCAAAGTCCCAATTTTTGAGCCTCAAGAAAACTTTAAATTATGGTTAATTTTCATTAAAGTCGCATCTTCATTATTATGGGAAAAAATATTGTGGGACTTGTGTTGAGAGTTGGGTTTAGTTTTTTGCTCGATCCAACTCTCAACACAAGTCCCAAGCCTCATCTCACCTCCAAAAAAGTGTTGCCATGTAGGCATTCATGTCATACTTGGGACTTGGGACTTGAGACCATGTGTGAAGTGGTGAGTCCCAACTTCCATTCTCTCAATAACCGAGATTGCACGGATTGACCTCGAGTGACTTGGGACTTAGGACTTAAAACCCCGTGTGAACCAACCCTTAGTCTCTATCTTATTGAGGTCATTGTACTCCATCATCCTACAAAAATAGCCGTACTAACACCATCTCGATGTATCTCTAGTCCCATAACCTTTTTGGCAAAATTTGAACTCAAAATTTCATTTCACAAGTGCCTATGAGCACTTAACTTCATAATTTTTTTACACGATTTATAAAATTTGATGTTTCTTTGTGATCTAAAAGGGTTACACCATCTGCATAGTAATCATAAGAACACGTTTGAAATTGATGAAGCTTTTTAGGGTGGACATAGTTGCATAGAAACATTTTCTCACATAGAACACACACCTTATCAATGTGCTATGTATTGAATTGCACTGCACTAAACATATAATTTGGTGTGGCATTGCAACTGGCGTGTCGTGTTAATTATGGTGGTCTTTGTGACTTGTCAAATAGCACCAAGTGTCATATGACATCCTCTCTGATTGCCACCAAGTGAAAACAATTTAGTGCGAGTTGGCGATGAATGTTATTGCCCACACTTAATCGAGTACTTTTAGAGTATCCTTATTCTACATGTAAGAACCTCCTCAATATTTTACATGTGTGTAAAGGCACTTGGGATTGTGCATGACTTTGTATGGCATTTTTTCCCCAACACCTACCATAGATCATGCAATAAAAACCTATCCTCGTAGGTTTGTTGCTAATTCATCCTGATTTAACCACAACGTATCAATTTAGGGTCTTGACCCAATGCATGTGTTAATTTAGCTTAAAATAGAAACTCCCAAACTTTGCATAACAGTCCATGTTAACACCCTCCCCCTTTCTTGGTGCTACGAAACATCACCCTTCTATACGTAATGGACTTGTATATAATGGATATGTTTAATATTCTTTTACTTGGGTAATTTGTTCTAGACTTGCGCATGGATTATGTATATAGCCAACAACCCCTTAACCCATGAGTGTCTAAGATTCACTACAGTGGGCCTCTCCATGCACAAACCACATGCAACTGAGCAACATAGTTATATTCAAAGCTAATTGTGTCAAAAATGACCATATCAAAAACCAACTTACTATGTGATTGCACTTTTTTAAAGTGGTTAAATACCTCAATGTTGTCCAAGATTTGGGATTTAAATATGCAACATGAACGATCTTGGATGGAAATACATAATTACTATGTATTTTGATCAACAAATTGACATTGAATGTCACATATGAATATACTTCTCTCTTCTCCTTGACACAAGACGATATATTGGTGAAGTTTTAAACTCCCCAAAATAAGAAAACGTGGTTTGAAGACTTGGGAAGGCTTGTGGAAATTGTGTGCATATATGTACAGTACATCGTACATTGCCGAGCCCCTACGTCCTTGAAAGGTAATTATATATTATATATTATATATATTTGTGTGTGTGTGTATATATATATATATCTTAGTAGAGGTACATGGGCATATATTCGATGGTTGGTTTAGTTGCAATTCTTTTTGTGCATTGAAGGCGGCATATTTATGTTGAAAGTACATGGCATGTGCGGGTATGGTCGTGTGCCCCATCATGGCCATACCTTGCCATCAACCGAAGGCCGGGACCCACACACAAGCCAAGTTTGCTTATAAAATCTCAATGTCTACATATCTATACTATTTTATGAGGCTTTCAATATGCTCATCGGTTGGTTCATGCTACATTTGATTACCTATTTCACTTTTGTGTAGATCATCGTTTAGAAGTACACTAATGTAGTGCTATAACTTCCTCCGGAGAATGTGACTTCGTACCATCAAAGTTTTGTCATGTTCTATAAGGTGCATGTTATCTACTTGTACCGCTACTTATATGGAAACTTGCATTCTTGTATATACGGGTTTTAATAATCACCTTTTGAAAACATTAATTTAAGACTTATGAGAAAACTTGAGGGAGATTATGGTTACGCTCTCATACTCACGTTATAGCCAACTTGACAGGACTTTAGATCCATGACTTCATGCATAGCTCTAATACATTGAAATCTTCACATTCACATAAAATTATTGGAGTCATAACACTACAACTCATGGCTGCATTTGTGGGACCATGTATCACATGAGCGTAATTCGTCTTTAGTTTCGAGATTCCCTATTTATGGGGAACGCTCATGGTATGTACTGTGAACTTTTCAACAAGCAATTCTAAATTATTAGGGCATTTAATTACAACCTTTTTTTGGGGGGGAAAGACCATCATGTAAGTTGCTTATGCCCCCTTCCCACCTGACTTCAGCTAAGACTAAAAGTTGGTTCTAACAACCCGGCCTTTACACCATTGACATTATCTAGTGCCGAGCCTAGTTGGCAAATGATGTGGCATGGCTTAAAAGTGGAGGTTTTAAGCCTCAAGCACCGACCCTCCCATCGGTACCTAAACATGAGGCAAGAATATAGGACCTTTAAAAGTGCCGCCTCCCGCCCTTGTGATTGGTTGCTTTTTAGTCTTAGCTATGAGGGCATGAGGAGCTTCATTAACAAAAACCGATGGTAAGATAGGTGAGTAAGTTAGTAAGGCATTTGGGGATGGGACAAAAACTACCCAACATTTATTGCTTGGTAGATAAAACAATGAACATGTGTGAAAGCTACTTCTACTTGAAAATCTCCGGAGCAAGTTCTTGTAGGTGCATTGGGATAGCCGGATGCCTCCACTATAAGCAAGGGAGCTTTACCCGGTTTTTAGGAAATACTTTTAGTCTTAGCTAAAGTCAAGTGGGAAGGGGGCATTAGTAATGTTATGGTTCTACTAGACTCTAACAACATATCCACACTTACTGGTATGGGCAAGTAGGGAACGACACCTACTAGCATGGGCCACTTCCACTTTTAGAGTTGGTTTAGCCAATGAGAGCTACTAGATGTAACCAATGTTGATAGAAATCGTTCATTGGTGGCCCGCACCAGTAAGTGTGGGTGGGCTATAAATAAGGGTCATACAAAAAAGAAGGTGGCAGTAATATTGTGGAAACCCAATCCAACTTGAAAGAAAAGGCAAAAAATTGCACTTTTAGGACAATGTGGGATTTGGGCGAACCAACCCACACACTCATTCCTTGTTGGATGCCTAAAACCATGGCCTCCAAAGAACCAATGTACGGGTTGTTTCGCCCCAGCCACAATGTGGTAGCTTTTGACCCCGACTTTCAGATACAAACAACTAGCTAGGCTTGAAGCAACAAACTATCGGAAGAATCTTTTTCTAGCTTCTCGGGTCCTGTAATCTCCCTCGTCTTCCTCTTGTAATAATGGAGCGAGAAGTAAGGATGAAATGTCGTGTGGATGAAGTCTGTAATGGTGTCTCCTTATCCAAAATGCCGTAGATTCCAAAACCTTGCTTCTTACTACATAGTAGAAAATTGGATGTATAAAAACATGCATCACACCTTTTTCTTTTCTTTTTTTGGATCAACTTTGCCACATAGGGTTGTTGAATGTATGACACCCACCAACTAACTTGGGGTGCCTTTCTTCTTTTTCCCCTTTGTTTCTTGGCGGTACATCAATGCTTTTCCCATGCCAAAGAGACACATTCATGACCCATTCTCTTACTTGTCGGTTTGTTTGGCTTAATTAGTGTGGTTTGCGTATTGTGCAAGTGTTTGTCAAGTCTTCCCTCACAATCTAAAGCATGGAGATTGAGTTTCAATCAACAAAATGTCATGCTATCCGAGACAAGTTGCGAGGGTTACGTTTGTTAGGTTGTTATTTTTACCTCGCTTTTTAGTGTAATTTCTCTCAACTGCACTAAATAGTGTGTCATATGGTGTTTTATGTCACTATGGTAACTTTTGGGATGACACTACTTATGAATAAGTGAGCAAATATTGTCATGGATGAGCTCATCCATTGGCCAAACCCTACCTCCTCTTGTCAGCAACTTGTGATGAAATATTGTCTGGATGATTGAATTTTGGATGAAAAATCACTTGGTAAGTGATAATATTTGCAACACTGTAAATCTATGATCTCCAATTTTTTTTACAAGGAATGACAAATAATGTTGGTTAACATTTAGTGTTGGTGACACTATGCCATGGTTTACAATTAGTATTGAGCGAGACAATTAGAATTGGTGACACTAAATAGCATAGCACCGGAATGTAGTCTTCCAAGTGGGTTTCAAGAGAGTTTCACCTAGAGTATGAGTACTGTGTTAAAACTTGAGGATTGTTTATTTATTTGTTGTTGTTGTGTGTTGTTGTTGAGAATACAGAGCCCTCTATGGTACTACAAACATCGTGTGATCCACAACCACCGGATGCAAACCATGGGGTCAACCTCCTCTGCATTTTGGAACTATAAAAAAACTATTGATTTGCATTAACTCGTTGTTGTGGGGCAAATGATTGTTTATATTCTACTATACACATTTCTTTGGTTGGATGGTCTTATCATCCAATAATTTTTTTGAAATTTGCATTTTTGGATTTTCTAAGTTGTCAAAATAATGCAAAGTTCATTGTATCTACTCATGCAACACTCAATATAGATGAATGGAATGACGACCACATTACAACTTGCATGTTAGACAACATTACCAATCTACTCTTTCATGTGATGCCCCCCCTGGCCCACTCCCCCCTCTCCCATTCGACACCACATGGAATTGCTTTGCCATGAGAGATCTTGTTCAAAGTTTTGCAGGCATCAACAAAGCTTATGTTTCCTTGGCAAAACGATTGACTCAAGTAGTATCCACGACGGTCCAAGTCCGAAGTATGGAAAATTGAAACAACATTGATGTGACATCACTTTTCCACCAAATCTTATTGGTCCCGACATAAGAAAATACCTTTCCAGTCCAATAAACCACTCTTCAAGCGCATATTGAATCTTGAGTCAGACTGTCAAGTGCTTTAGACTCCAAGTTGTTGACCTTAAGCCCTAATGTAAAACGGCCTTAAGAGTCAGATTACATTAGGATTTAAGACCACACAAACTCCAAAGTCAAGTGATCCTATCGATTGAAAGCAAAAATTTGGACCCAAAGAGTTTATACATGGGTTTGGGTTTAAGGTTTGAACAAACCAAAGTGGCACTAATGTAACATCACTTTCCTTGAATCCCAAGAGTCTATGCTCGATAAAATACTCCTCCTTGTTTGAAAAACTTGCCTTCAAGCTTAGGTCTAATCTTGAACCCAAAAGTAAGGTCCATTAAGGGGTGTTTTGTACCCCATATTTCTTGGACCTTGACCCTATTGTAGACCCACCTTGAAGGGTTGGCACATGGCTTAGGTTTCCATGGCCTGGGTGGCCCTTGGAGGTCGTGGGCCACAACATACAAATTTGAACATGATAGTAAAAATATGTGGTAAAAACACATATCTATAGTTGGGTAAAACACTTGCAACGTATTTATTGCATTGGGATGAAATGCAAATTGTTTTTTTATTACATTTTGCAGCAAGTGTAGTGTCATGCCTTGGTTGTAGCCTAGATTTAGTTGCACATTACTACCACTTAGCTGGTTGCCTTACCTCCCAAATTGTTTCCTTTAGCAGAAGCAACCCATTTTTGGCCATGTACCCAACCTTTGAGTGTCCTATGTTTAAATGCTTGGTATAGGGAATAAAATCATCATGGGTAAGCTTGTGGAGGTGCCAATTGAGCAGGAAGGGTGTGAATTGTAACATGGTGCACCACTTGAACTCAAGTTGGAGCCAATAAATATGTTCCGTATCTTCGTTTTTACAATGAAAGTACCCATTAATAATAAACATCGCACTATTGCTCTACCTAATCTAGTCCGGGTGTAGGATTGGTGCTTTTTGTCAATTAGAGTGGCTTGCATGCTTTTCATGGTTGCTATGTGGTGATTGCATTGAAAATAATGTAAGGTGATCATGCTAGTTATGAGTTGGTGTCCTCGGAGAGAGGGAATTATTATATATGAGTGTAGTATCTCTCATCCATCCAACATAGAAACTTGATCCCTTATAAGTTTGTTGTTGATTCATTTGGAAAGACATCGAATCTTACACTAATTTGGAGTCTTTGAAGCTAAATCTAAAAAAATCAACTCTAAAAAAATACCCTCTAGACTGCATTTTATTTTAGGGCTTTTATGTTGGATGAATGAAAGATGCACTCATATACAATAAACTCCCTCCCTTCGGTGTCCTCCAACACGCCAATAGTGTAGTCACTACACTAAATATCCTATTTAGTGTCACCAATTCTAGTTGTCTTGCTCAATACTAATTGTAAATTGCCAATCTAGTGTCACTAACACTAAATGTAAACCTAACATTAATTGTCATTCCTTGTAAAAAAAACACTTGGGCATAAAAGATTTACAGTGTTGCAAATATTTTCACTTACTGAGTGATTTTTCATCCAAATTACAATCCTCCAAGACACTATTTCATTACAAATTTATCAGGATGGAGAATGTCCCAAAATTTGGAAGTATTTCATTACGTGAACGTAAGTTGAATCGACAATATTTGTAAGCTTATTCATAAGAGTTTTCATTAGAAAAGTTACTACAATGACATAAAGTACCATACGACACTACATACAATGTTTAGTGTAGTGTATCCTGAATAGTTGAATGAAGGGGCCAAAAACTTTGATTTGGTCTTTTATCATGGAAAAGCTCACACTGATAAGTGCCTAAAGTCGCTCATCTAGCCGGACAACACTTCCAACAACAAAAATAAAAGAAAAGAAAAAGGAACGTCAATGTGTCGCTTTGTTTACGGTGACATGCAATGTCCGATCATTACCTCCCATGCATGGCACTTCCAACAACAACAACAACAACACTGCTTCTTCATCTTCTTCTTCACACAAAAAGGAAAGGGACAGAAATGAATAACACATTCCAGTGTTCATGCACATATGTGAATAAGAGCTCATTTACTTTACACCGATTGTGGTGATACACAAGTGGGCCTTACCCTAGCATTCTTGTCCCAGTGAACATGGCACTAGGATGAATGGAGGGGGGCACCCATGTAACTGGACCCCAAGGTGCCGACGAGATCCAGCGTACGTGCCCTGCCTATCCACACAAAGAGCATTCCATCCATAACCTCTAGAATCTGTCCGCAAGCAATTATGCCATGTCTCATAAATGACTTAAATAGGTCACTATGTCATTGCTAGTTGTTATAATTTGTCGTCCACTCTCTTAGCGTTTATGTAGTCCACAATCGTCCTTGTAACAAACATAGTAAGAGAAGTAGAAGAAAAAGAATATTGCCATTTACAAAACATTTACACTATGTGTGGATGATAATTGAACTGCAACTACGGTTCACTAGAAGATAAAAATTTCTATGTCTTGGTGGCCATGTACCACATACTATAATTCACATGTTGGCCTTGGAATGTTAAAAGTGTTTTGGTTAGAGCTTATGATGGTACTAAAAGTGCATGGACGAAGTCACTTGACTATTAAGATGCTTCCATGTCAAACTCACTTTGTTTAGTTTTGCCCTTGCTTTATTACAAAGCTCATAATTGAAGTGCATCACAATCGAAGCATAACCACATTTGAATGTGGATTATATCTAGTGCCTACAACGTGAGGACAAAATGTCATGCTATGGTTTCAAAGCTTGCTAGAATCGCGCTCATGGCATAGTGTAAACGCTAAGGTATGCGGCCTTATGGTGGGTAGTTCAAACTCCACATAGACTATTGATTGTTGAATTGAATTGGGAATCATTTCGTATAGTCGTGCATATTGTCAAGGCATGTTTTTACCAGTGACCACGGACCAGGGAAACCCCCCCCCCACTTGCCAAATTCCTTCATTGGTTGAGAAAATAGTAGCAATTTCAATTTTGGGTCACCAAAAAATAAGATTGATCATGGTAAAAATGGATGAGGAAGTTACATGAAATCATGCATGTCCAAAAGTGGACAATGTTTGGTGGTCACCCCAATTTTTGAGACTAGAGAGTCCAATTAGGTTGTCTTAATGTATAACGAAGTGATCATGTAAGAAAAATCCTATTTTGACAATGTATATTCCTAGCAACATATATTGTTAGCATAATTATTTTTGACATCTTACTTTTAGTCAATTTGGTTTGTTATGTTCGTATTTAGAACACCACATCTTTGTCCAAGTGTAATTTACACTATATCACGTGACCATGGCTTTTGCAATGTGACGTGGATTTATCTTGGTCAAGGCCTTCAGATTGCCAATTATGGCCACGAGAAACCCTAAATCATTTTTTCTCATGGCCCTTGGTCACGTGTGTAAAACGGCCCTCATTCCAAGTATCATAGTTGAAAGTTGAAATGCAAATTCATGGGAGGTCAAAGTGAAGACTTTGTTTTTTTTATGTGATCACTTAGGCTCTCCCAACTCCGTTACCAATTGAACCTATGATGGTTAATATGTTTTGATCACATCAATGAATCAAAAGACTTGGCTACTACATTGATTATCCCAATTAGTATGTGTGATACTACTTCCCGAAAGACGCATTGTTTTGCCAAGTCTCAAAATTAGTGAGGGTTGGAATTTTTATAGAGTGATACTAAATTCATGAATGCATGCTCATTTACCATACATTTCAAGAAAATTAGTGTGTGCTCTAAGATGCTTGTAGAGTGATTTAAAAATTATATGCAAACACATGCTTGTCAGTGAATAGTGTTGGTACTTTTTGTGAATACTGCTGTTATGAATAGTATTTTCAGTTAATAATGTTGGGATGAACAATGCTTCCTAGATCTTTTGGTGACACTAAACATATCATAAAGAAATTTAGTATCACCTTCGCTAATTTTCCTCCCTCACTAATTGGGATAATAAGTGCAGTTACATATGTGTTGGTTTAATTATATTTTTCAAAATCTTGTTTTAAAATTAAAACTTTGGGGTACCCGTTGAGTTGTATTTTGAAAAACTCAAAACATGTTCCAAGTAAACATGTTAGGAATGCTCCAACTTTCTCAACGAGCAACAAATTGACATTGAAGGAGTAAGCATTTTAATTGAGTTGGTTCAAATTTTCTCCATGTTCTATAGAGCACACAATCCAATCTCATCGTAACATATGTCTTTTTGGTGGTCAAATCTCTGTCTATACATAGATTGGTGTCTAATCAACACTTGAAAAGTGGACGGGCATAATTCATTCACTTACCTCAATTGGACACATAGATGTGCATTTGAGTGGTGCGTGGAAACATACACTAGAACACATGTGTTTAAAAGACGATCGGACCACCTAAATACTCAATTTGTTTCAACCATTCAAGACTCATGAGTAGAAATCATTGGAGGGGAGCGTGTACGATCATTTAAGAAGACAGAGGAACTCCAATTAAGTAATATTGATACGTGCAATTAGGTTGCCTTCATGATTAAGCTGCCCCTTTCTTACCTTGGATCAAAACCAAATCACATAAACTTGTAACTTTGTTTATTCATTCAATTAACAACCACAATACATAAACAATCAATGTGTGTTTTGTTACCGTGGTACTAAATATTCAAATTAGTGTGAGATGCCGATAAATTAGTGTGGGACCACCTAATTGCACATATTGGTGTACTTGCTTACTATGGCCATAATGTGGATTTGGTCTCCCTTAGAATCATTGTTCACCTAATGCCCTCCGTGAACCGTTTGGGTGGAGCAACCATAATCGGTCAAAACCCTAGTGTTTCCAAGTCCAACCGGTTACATGATGTGATCCTTGGGTTTAGCTTGAGGAATATTCACATAGATTCCTCTAAAATGACGAGTGATTTTCCTGAAGTCTTGATGAACTTCAACCGGTTATTTCTGAAGCTCAACCGGTTCATCTCCCCGTACGTTATATCACACAATTGAATTCATGATGAGAATCATGTGGATGGTGTGGGAATCCATGCATGCATGCATCCATCCATCCATCCATGCAGTGAGAGGGGGGGGGGAGAGGTGTGCATGAGAATCCATGCGCCATGATGATGATGGTGAGCCATCCATGCAAGGACAGCATTCATGGCCCATCGGCATCAACATCATCATCATCATCATCACCATCATCACCATCATCATCGTCTCATGACCATCATGACCATCAGCCAAAGGATGATCCGGGCACTGATGATACAACGTCTCCTTCCTTTTCTGTCAGGCCGCCATCAATCTCAGACACAAAATTATGCACCCGCAGCAGCAGCGGTTAGTAAGATCAAAACATCGCAAAAGAAAGAACGCAAAGGGAGCCAAGAAAACAAACATATTACAAAAATTACAAACACCAACAAAAAGAAGGAACAACACTGAAGCTTCACAGCCTCGTCATTTGTGCATTCAAGTTTTGTGCGGAGGATTGCAAACGAATGCGAGATGGTTTGAGAGAGAGGATAGAGAGAGAGAGAGAGAGCAGTTTTGTGAGTGATTCTTTTGTGGGTTTGGGAAAAACTGGGTCTTTGGTGAGAGTTGTTTGTATTTTGTTGGCTTGCTGATCGAGGGTTCATAGGGTGTCGGTTGGGCAATTTATGTTTGAGAGGTTTTATAGGTTCTGAGGCACACTGTTGCTTTGCTTGAGCAAGAAGCAAGAAGCGAGAAGCAAGAAGCAACTTCTTAATGACAAATTGGTTATTAAGTAGTTTGAGTTGCAAAGTAGTTTGAGGAGGGTGCAGAAACTCAAGTGTGGGGGTGGGGGGAGGGGGGTGTAATTTGAGATTCCTGTGTGTTTGAAGGGATCAATCATCAGCAGGAGAAAGAAGTGAAATGACTTGCTGATTGGTTGCAGGAAGCAAGAAGAAAGGAGTTAGCTTCTTAGCAGTGTCAATTGTTGGGCGTGATTTGAGGTTTTGTGAATTTGGAGGGATCATCAGTTGTGGAAGTATTGTGGAGTTTTGTTACTGGAGGGGAAAATGTGGGGAGTCACAGTGGTGTGAGGAGGAAACAGAAGTGAGGTTTGGGTAGAATTTGGAGCGTTGGCAATGGCGATGGAGGTGGTGGTGGTGGTGATGCTACATGCTTAAAGCCGAACTAAGCTGACAGTCTTTAAGTGTGTGATGAAGTGCATGCCGAAATGGTTAACCCTGTAAAGTATTGTCCGACACCACGTGCAAATTCAGCTGTCCAGATATAGGCGCAGTTTCGATTCGAATGCTTGAGTGAGTCCGCAAATGTGTCTGCGGAAGTACAAACGTGTGTCCTCTCATTGGCATGCTTCTTCATCCAAAAATTCTATGCATGAAGAGTTTCATGCAAATCGGACACAACCCAACTCATGAAAAGAAATGGATTGTTGTGGAGCAGTACAGAGCTGTGCAGAGATGGTTGTGGGTAACTCAATTTGTTTGTGAGTAACTCAATTTGTTTGTGAGTTTGTTTCTCAAGAGGTGACAGGAGAAGAAGCTAGGGATTTGTGAAGTTTATCCACAGATGTTTTTGTCAGGTATGGGCCTTGGAAGCTCTGAGTACACCATGGAGCGTGCCAACTGCTTCTTCCAGCTTAAGTAGGGTTGAAGCCACAAATCCGTAAGCAACTTCACGACTTCCTTCAATTTCTTGCTGAACGTCGATGTCTGCAACAACGTGGGTGTTTGCTAAAAAAATTCTGAAGTGTCGAAGGCAATTTCATAAGCTTAAGTACCGCAAGCAGCGAGTGCGAAGAGGCTATCTCCTGCTTAAGAGTCTGTCCTACGTGTCACTCCATCCTTGATAGACCTGCGACCAGGTTAACTTATAATTACCTAAAATTTCGGCGAGCAAGTTGCTGCAGCCTCCACGAGCTAACTTGCTGAAGAGAGCTGTAGCGGTGGGGAGGTGGGGGTAGGATAGTAAGTTTCTGAACATGTGAGGAGGAGATAGTATATTATGTATCTGTGTTGTACATTGCGAGGATCCCGGCCACGTGAAACCATAATTTTAGAGTTTGGAATTATAAAGTGGAGACGAGCCTTACTACATAGGCCAACAAAAACATGGACTCCGATGTTTGTGTGGTGGATCTCCGAGAAAGACGAGGTGACACCGTTGGCCACGGGAGGAATTTGGAATTAGGAAGGAAGTGTCTGTCCATTCATGATGAGATGAGATAACTTAGTTGCAAGTTTCCAAACTTCCAAGTTCAATGTTTGTGCACCCCAATTCTCGTGGGCTGCTGATCACTTGCCATTTGGTGCACCGGTGGTGGCCGTAGGTTCAGCTTATTAGTTCCAGCAAGTTTCTCAACGACGAGTAGTACTTAACGTAGTTCAATCTGAGCCAGTTTTCGCTATAGAAATACCAACTCCGAAGTTGGAAAAGCAGAGAAGGAAGTTTTTAGTCTCAGAGGTGGCTATGGAGGAAGGACAGAGGCATTGGTGCCGAAGGTTGCAGTAAGAGTGAGGATTGCAATAAAAATGCTACATTGCCATATCTGCCACGCTCCAACTACTCTGAGAGATCCTCCAGAATCCTCAAACCAAGCCAGCCAGCCAGCCAGAGAGACAGACAGAGATACAGACAAAGGAAGAGAGAAGAGAAAGAGAGCTGAGAGAGTCATAGGTTTGGTGAATTATTGACGTTCTCTGACACTTGACAAACCAAATCAGTGTCAGAGTGTTTCGAGAGATTGAATTTGGGAGGTTCATTTGTGCAGCAGATTCCTCCCTCCACCTCCACCGCCAGAGCGATCAGACAGGGTGTTGGGTGTTGCGGCAATGCTCTCTAAAGGCAGGGATAAGTTTAGTACTCATGGAAATAATACTTTAATGTTGTTGACAGGGATGCAACTACCGAGGCTCCGAAGCAGAGAGGGGTAGTCACATTCTGAGTGATCGGCTACTCCTACTACCTACCTTAGTGGTGCACTAATATTATTACTCTCTGGAGGAGTAGAGTTGGAACTTGGTAGCATTGGTTCCATCGGCAGGAACAAATACATAGATACATAGATAGATAGAAACGAAGATGGTGGCAGAGGATGTGAAAGTGGGATCGACCGTGAAGGGCTGCAAGATGATTGCAGGTCGCAAGCTTTTAGTTGGCATGAAGCTCACTACATCTTGCAGAGAAATGCTCACCTGGACCATCGCCAAGCTCGCTCAGCCTGGAGATCACATTCTCGCTGTTCATGTCTCCTCCCTTCCTTCCTCGCAATCAGGTAGGTTCCAAGTAACCAAAACCTACCAAACCTCATTCACACCTTTTTTTCTTTACAAGTTCTTCTTCACAACTTATCATACATATCATATCTTCTTGCTTGATCTCCCTCTCTCTCTCTCCGAGCCCTCCCTCCTTCCTCTGTTCGAGCTGGTTTCACTGTCTACATAACCTACCTCTACCTTCATACATTGAGGTTGTGGTCTCTTCTACTGGCTAATTCTTCCCAAACTTCACGAACGATCTTTGTCCTTGATTTTTGCGAAGTTCTGAAATCGCCCGCAAGTTATGTTCTTTTGATCTGCATCTCTCCCTCTCTCTCTCTCCCTCCTCTGTTGAGTTTCTTCTACCGCCTAATTCTTCCAAAACTTCACGAAAATTCTTCGTCCTCTCACTTTTGCCAAGTTCTGCAATCCTCACCCTCAAGCTATGTGCTTTTGATCTACATCTCTCACCGAGCCCTCCTGTATTCGAGTTACTTCACTAACTCCACCTACCCCTACCCTCATACAAAGATATCATTCTCTTCTACTGTCTAATTCTTCCCAAACTTCACGAAAACTCACTATTGCCAGAATCACCATCTCCGAAGTGGTGATCACGAAGCTGCTTCTCTCAGACTTCCTTTTGATCCTCTCTCTCTCTCTCTCTCTCGCTGTCTCTCTCTCTCCATTTCCTGTGGAAGTTGGTGCAAAATTTCCGAGAGCTTCTATCATCTCCACCCTATCATCTCAAGTTCCCAAAAATTGCCAAAAAGGGATGGAAGCATCATATATAGTAGAGGAGCCTTTGATCTTTTCAGTAGGCGAGGGCGAGAGAGACAAGAAAGTGACCCATACATACATACATACATAGATAGATACATAACCCAGCACCACCATGAGACCTGCCGAGTCCGTTACAACGGTACAACAGCCCTGCGATCTGCGCGTGTGTCCATTCCGTGGGACCTCATGACTTTGCTCACTTATAGCTCCTCATCGGACAAGCTTTAGGAGGACCCCACGGGCAGCATGATTGGCACCATGTGCATATTCTCTCCTCGCCCTCGGGAATCGTGTTGAAGGGGTCAAACGGTTTCTCCCATCTCACTTTTTTTGTTGCCTTTTCTTCCGGCTCACCCTTCTTCACCTGACACATACCATGAATCATCATCACCATCACCATTCACCATCATCATCTCTCTCACATGTCCCTTTGTTTGCTTCTCCATCAACATTTCTGGTGGTTGTGCTGCTATTGCTGCTGCTGCTGGAACCGTTCCATCCATTAATGCTCACCAACTTAAAGTTAGAAGACCTGTGCACACGAAGTCCATTCTCCACAAGATATCTCTGCCTGTCTGTTTTTCTTATCCTTTTCTTGTCTGGCCTGCCAAATTCTTCTTGTTATATCTTTCTTTCTTTCTTCCCCGCTAGTTTATACACAAATGTTTGTGAAGAATCTTCCTGTCCTGCAAGGAAGAAGAGTTTAGCACGTCTCTCTCTCTCAACTCTCTCTCCAAGTGTCCAATTCCTCTCAAATTCTTCATATGTAGTGTTAGCCTTTGATGCTCATAACTCCACTTTTCCACCCAAGTGTGATCCAGTACTTGAGAGAGGTACTGGATCACACTTTTCAATTCTTGCAATCTATATATTGTGATTGACTTGATGATCCCCATGATCAATCTGTAGAGGATTCTTAGTGAGATTCTTTGGAGCTCCAAAGCTGATGACGTTCTTTTGGATGTGTGGTGGTTGTTGCAAATAGGGGAAACTGACAAGGAGCAAGAGACACATATTAAGCAGCTGGCCAGCACCTTGCGTTGTGTGCTCTCTGTCTATGAAAGCCTTTGTAGTCTGAAACAAGTAAGTGGGATTCATCTTCAAGTCTATGTAACTAAATCTACATGATGAGAGTGAGTTTACTTATGTGAAGAACTGCAGGATACATCATCCTTGATGTGATCTCTTTTTTAACCTCTTCTTCATCTCGGAGAAATGACACCTTTCTGATTTGCTTCCTTCCTGCATAGGTAGCAATTTATCTGAACTTCTTATACCACAATCGATGTCTAATGGAAAGGAAGGGCCTTGCTTGAATTGGATGTTGTGTGTCTTCTAACTTTTGAAGTTCTTTCATGGGGAAAACAGATCAAGTTACAAGTGGAGATTGTGAAGGGCGTGAAGGTGAAGAAAACGCTGGTGGAGGTTGCAAAGAGTTATGATGCCTCCAAGCTTGTTGTGGGCAGCAGTGACAAGCACTTCTCTGTGGGGTCAGTTGGCAGTTTCTCGTCTTTCCCCATTGTATGTGAGTTTGGTTTTTTTCCACTTTGGTGAAATCCCCATGCAGTCTATTGAGGTAAAAGTTATATGGATGTATGCAACAGAGGGCCTGCAGCACTTGGAAAGTATTGCTTGAAGCGGCTGCCATCCACTTGCACTGTGGTCATCCTTGAGCAAGGAGAAATAATATTCGACAAAAAGGGAACTCTTGGTGGCGACATGGCGAGTAATGCTCTTAAACATCCTTGGGTCATCACACAAGAATAATGTGTTTGAAATTCTGCTTTGATCGCATTGAGCTGTAAACAAAATTCAAGGCAACAGATCCCATGTGCATTGTGCGACTACATTAGAGTTATCCTCTAACCCGAAATGACTTTTGGTCAGAGTTGGTGGGTTTGCATACAACACCTTCTATGTTTGGTAAGTTTTTGGTGCATGCTTGTTGGAGGTAATGTGGAGGTTTGAGTGAAGAACAACATACTATAGAGGTTCATTGAGGGTCAAACTCATTTTAGCATGCCAAGAGGTGCTAAAATGAGTTTGGCCCTCAATGAACCTATATAGGTTGCTCTATTTTCAAATTCAAACGCTAATTCTGTGCATGCACCATCACGAGTGGAAACAACTTATTGATATTGTATGCAAAACAACCAGTGAAAAATCTTAGGGGACCAACTCCCAATGAGAAATCCCATCAAGTTAAAGGAGAATTCTATTTTGCTCCACCATTTCTCCCCTCCTCCTGCAGTAATGTGTGATCTGAGGCCACTTTTTTTTCATGTTCAGGGATGGGAATGCTCAAAGTTCTACGGAGCATAAGGAGTATAGGAAGGAGCAAGAAGGTGGCAAGTGGTGGATCAGAAGAACCAGATGACGATCCAGCACGGCCGAGTGTAACCTTACAACTCACAATATCTGAGAGAATTCAAGATCAACAACAAACAAAAGGATGCATGGACCAGTCAAGCTTTGATCTCGACCAAAGCTTTGGCTCATGCTCATCCATCATTCATGAAGAGTGTTTCAGTTCACCAATAAGTGTTCTTCCTTCTTCGGAAAGGCGTAACAGCACATCGGGATTTGAGGCACTTCGAATGTCATTTTCTAAACGGCGTGCACAAGGACTTCGAACAGGTGGAACTGCCAGAGTTTTTAGTTCAGATTCAGTAGGAGTTCATCATCAGAGAACAGATATGTTTCTTCTCGGCCATGACCGAACTGATGCAGACTCAGTTACGTCACCTGAAACCACTCTCGATTCTTCTTCGATCAGGTCTACAAGAATAAATAATACTGAATTGCCAAGAACATCATCATCCGATGATGGTCTTGTTCCAGGATGGCCCCTTCTTAACCACACAATTGGATTTGACAAGACGAAAAAATCATCAGCCCCTAGTTTAGATCGGAACCTGTCAGTTGTGAAGTGGGCTTTGCAATTACCAGAGCGTGGGGGCCACAAACCGCCGTTGTCACCAAACTCCTTCACAAAGGACCCTTTCAATGGCGAGCATTTCAGACATCATAGTACAGGTCACGGTTTGACGTTAGCACAACGGGTGGATTGCCTTTGTTTGGATCGACCATGCACTTCATTTGCATATGAGGAGCTCAAGTATGCAACATCGAGTTTCTCACCAAGTAAGTGGGGCCATCTTATCTTCACTAATTGATTGGGTTTCATATGCATTTGGCAAGAATACTAGAGTTATCCTCAAACTCAACATGACTTTTGGTCAGGAGTTGGTTGTTTTGCTTACAACACCTTCCGTGTTCGGTATGTTTTTGGCACATGCTTGGAGGTAGCAGTGTGGAGGTTTGAATGACGAACATTCTATATCAGTTCATTGAGGATCGAACTCAATTTGGCATACAAAGATGTGCCAAAGTTAATTTTGGACCCTAAAAGAACCCAAATAGGTTGCTCTTCACTTCCCTCCAAGCTTGCACCATCACAAGTGGAAAGAAATTAATGATATCGTTTGCAAAAAAACTAATGAAAAATCATAGGGGACAAACTCCTGTCAAAAGGTCACATTGAGTTAAAGGATAACTATACTATTGTTTTGCATTTGTGGGTGTGAGTAAATATGAAACTCCAATCTGATTTTATTTTTCTGCACAGGTAATGTGGTGGGACGTGGAGGTGGAAGTGAAGTCTTCAAAGGGGAAATGTACGATGGGAGGTTGGTGGCAGTGAAACGCTTAAACCAGGGTCCACAAGCCGAGGAAGAGCTTTTAACTGATATTGAAATCAACACTTCGCTATCGCATATTCATATCGTATCCCTGCTTGGCTACTGTGTCGATTCCTCCCACTTAATTCTCGTCTACGATTTCTTGCCTGAAGGAAACCTGGAAGATCATCTCCATGGTAAGCACCCGAAATTTCTCAACGTTGGTCCAAAATGGACCATTTTTGTGAATTTTTTTTAAGGTTTTGCGACCAAAATATACCTAGGCTGTAATTGCTGATGAGCTGATATGCATGGACGCTACAGCAACAGGAAAGGAGGCACCAGTCCTACAATGGGAAGTGCGCTACAAAGTAGCAGTTGGTGTTGCGAAAGCTCTGGACCATCTTCACGACGGCTGCCTCCGGCCAGTGATTCATAGAGATGTCAAAGCTTCTAACATACTTTTAACAGCCACCTTTGAATCTCAGTTGTCGGATTTTGGGCTTGCAAAGTGGGCTCCAAGATCAGCTTCACATATCAAGTGCAACGATGTTGTTGGCACGTTTGGGTAATTACATCATGTTCCATTCTTTACAGATGATTAAGTACGTAGTTCCTTTTTAACAGTTCTCTTCGAGTTTAATTCTAATTTTTCCAGTTGAGTTTGACTTTAGGTTTTTTGGTGTGCTCAATGAATTTGATCTGTTCTTCCAGATATTTGGCACCAGAGTACTTCATGTACGGAAGAGTCAACTACAAAACCGATGTATATGCATTTGGCATAGTGCTACTTGAACTTATCACTGGCCGAAAACCGATAGACACAACGAAACCCAAGGGCCAAGAAAACCTTGTCAATTGGGTATGCATCTCTCCTCGTTCTTGTAACCTGACTCGAATACTTCTTTAAAAGTGCCCAGTTTCCTTTAAATGTACATTTACAAGCAGATTGCGTGAAAACCTGACCTTACCTCATGCATATCAAAAACAGGCGAGGCCTCTGTTGGAGAAAAGAGATTTGGACAAGTTGTTGGATCCACGACTTGAAGGTGATTACAATGTGGATGAGATGAACTGTATGATACTTGCAGCGGCTCTGTGCGTCCGACAATCTGCTCACCATAGACCAAGAATGAGTCGGGTATGTATTTGCACTTCCTGATTGACCAACGTTGTCTACCAACAGAGTCATACCGCAGACCTTGGCAGGAATTGCAGATAGATAATAGAGTTATCCTTCAACTCAAAGGGACTTTTCGTGGGGGATTTGGTTGTTTTGCATGCAACACTTGTCATGTTTGGTGCATGCTTGGAGGTAGTGTGGAGGTGTGAATGGAGAACATTATATATTGGTTCATTGAGGATCAAACTCACTTGGCATGCAATGAAGAGGTGTTAAAATGAGTTTGGCCCTCAATATACCTCACAAAATAGGTTGCTCTTCATTCAAATCTTTACTCTACCTCCAAGCATGCACTGTCACAAGCGAAAATAATTTATTGATATTGCATGCAAAATAACCAATAGAAAATCGGAAGGGACCAACTCCTGACGGAAAGTCCGTTGACTTAAAGGATAACTCTACTGGCTTCTTGTTTCTCAAAATGAGCTCTGAAGTGAAATAAAGATTTTGCCGGTATTGACATAGGATTTTCTTGTATAGATACTTCGATTGCTCTGTGGTGACCATGGCGAGAGTCCAAGCATTTCTGGGATGCATGAAGATACCGTGTCCATGGACCTTGAAGAGGAGGAAGATAGCAGTGTCGAAGGGACGACGAGTCCGAAAACATCCGAGGAAGGTGAGACTGACTTTCAGACACACTTGGCCCTTGCAATGCTTGGAGTGGACGGTGACACGACGTCACAAGGGAGTGTTGAAGATCATTGCAGTGTAGACTTGCAACATTCGAGTAAGTACCTTGAAGAGTATCTGGAGGGACGGTTCAGTCGATCAACCAGTTTCAACGACTAATTTTAAGTTTCAGAGATGCACATGAATCACTCTGTTGATTACTTAGTTTGTAAGGTAAATGTCTAGTGTAACATATAGGCCAACTTCCTTGGCGAATTCTTTGTTTGCCTGAACTCGAGAAATAGCTCTTTTCCGCCGTCTTTGATTCAACAGAGGTCAGAGAAGGAGCGGGAGCTGAATATACAGGCTATCCTTTCAGGAAAACTTTTTTCTTTTCTCTTTTTCTATTTTTTGTACAATAATGTTCAGGGCTTCGATTAAGCCCTGAGGATTAAAATAGGTGCTTCCAAGTTAGATATGGGAGGATTGTCATTCCAGACAGGGTTGAAGTTTAAGTATTTTTGTATTAGTGTACTACAAATTGAAAGTGCGCCACATATGCCAGAAAATACCAACAGGATTTTATTTGTTGAAATATCCTGCTTGGGAATTCATGTTAGAACATTCAACTGATGCCATTGAGCTCATCTGTTCCATTGTATCCATAGTTTTTGTACTCTGTTTCAACACTGAAAAGTTTTGTAACACATTCACAGTTTTCAAGGCTCAAGCTGTACTGACAATGTATCCGTCACTCTGGCTGTGAAACTCTTGTCTAATGTGCTGGAACTCTTGTCTAATGTACCTGGCATATTTAAAATTTCTCATCATTCTAAACTTCATTTGAATGTGATTTTAAAATAAGTATGGCAGCATCTTTAGGACTGTTGGGTCGGGCTTTTTCTTCTGCAAGAGTACACTTCAATTCCCGAGGCTTCTGAAACTTTCACTGTATAGACATAGATTCGGTCCGCTGTCTGTAAAGGTCAATGGCATGGGCAGGGAAAGTGCCATAAGTGCACTATATTGACAAAGTTCCGTTACAAAACAATAGAGCAACAACATCAAAAACCGAGCTGCGAGGTCTACAAACGTCGGTATCTAGACAAACTCAACGTATAGTGTGGTAAGATTACATTAGCCACATGGTTTCAATGCGCAGATCCAAATGCTACACATGCAGTGATAGTGAGAAGATGACATGTGGTAGACCTTGATATCCTTGAAGAGAATAACTCAGCCGGTCCTTCCTCCATAGATATGATACAGTTCTAAGTAGCCTTTGTGAAAAATTCAAGACTAACAATCGAGGAAACACTGAATAGGTATACATTTAAACTTGCGCAACATGTGAGGTCCTCGGAAATGACGATGTTGTTATAGCCTCTCACTAACGCTGACCTATTTGTGAACCTAACATTTATCGGACATTGGAGCGACATGAGTCATGAGCTGCCAATTGAGGCACCTCAAATGGTGTGCGAAGATGCAATGCGAAGTGGTCTCGCATCACAATCAAAATTAAAGGGGAATTGTTGAGTACGAGCATAGTTCTCAACCATCCAAATTTAAATACTTATCCCGTGTAGGTGTGTGGTTCATTCATCTCAAAGTGGGCCTTGACTTAATACTTTGGGAGTGTTTGAAGCTAAGTTTGATGTCATATTGAATAAGAGAGAGTCATTTTCATTGGATGAATGTATGCTCACATGTAATGATTCCCCTTGGCCTTCTCAAAAGGGTGCATGTGGTAGAAGGCAATGGACAATAACAATACACACGGGGAACCAAAAAAGGGTCCACTCAAAACAAACCTGTAGTGGACCTTCTAGACAATGATTCGTCATTATTTCGGAATGAATGAAGTGTAAGTAACACAATTCAACACTTCACCCTTGCTACTAGAGGTGTGAGCCGGAGCTTTTCAACGGGTGTTGTACCATAAGGGCACCCTAAGTGCTCCATGAGAACCATGATTTTTCGTGGAGCTAGTGGTGGCCACTATAGCGGTTCGCAAATCGGGTTTTGCTACAATCAATGACTCTACACGCCGTGAAGGGCTTGTGGGTAGTCGCTCCACTCGGGTGGTGTTGCTAATTTCTCTACTCGGAGATGGACTTCTTTTTGAATTCAAGAAAACCGTCTTGGCCTTCCACGGCCAACTTTCGTATAATTTGTCAATTTGCTCAACGCGGTACCTTGCTTTGTTGATGTAGTCACTATTTGTCCTTGATTTAGACTTCAAGGATTTGACTAATGTTGGGATGGGTGTGGCGTTCTTGCTTTGGAACAAGGGACGCCTCTTGATCGTGAAATGTTCGTGGCTCCTTGGCGTTCGGGGAGAAAATTTAGTCATGTGGGCCATTGATGCTGGGAGGCTATACCCTTGGATTGTGAAAAATGCATTATTGCGGACGAGCTCGGGGAGTCTGCCATGGTAGCGGCGGGTGACCATTAACCGGTCCGGCTTCTCAATTGTCTCAATGACCTGCTTGAGAGGTTGTTGGTTGACACAAATCTTGAGTTGATTTGGGATTACAAGTTCATTTGGTTGAGGATCCGGTAATAGTGACTTGCACTCGATGAGAGGCTTTGGAGGTGGTTCCCAATGAAGCAAGAAATCAGATGAGGGGCTCGGGATAGATGATAACTTTGTGTTAATCTTGCGTACCGGCGGCAATTTCAATGTCATGATTTGTTTTCCAACATTTTTGCTTGGCTTCTTTGCCATCAACTGCCCTGCGACAAAATCCCCAACATGTCAGGAGGTTGGTGCTTGATAAAAACTTAATATATTGCATGGATCGCATGAATGAAGAAAGAAAATTAATTGTCACAAAGAAAAATGCTTTGATTCATTGGGTGCAACACATGCTTAAGTTTCACACCAAAAAATTATATATATATATATTGTCAATGTAAGTGACATTGCACTGGTTGTGTTTATTTCTCAAGGATGTGCTACAAGCATTGACGACCCGAGAGCAAAATGAAAGCTCTTGATGGAACTTGTAAATGTACAATCATTTCCATGACATTGTAGTTGTGTGGATCCATATAGTTAGTTGTTTAACTCTTTTATAGCTATTGATCTATCAAGTATACAACAAGAGCATTTTATAATGAGATGTTCCATGGTAATTTTCTTCAAAAAGAATTCACATCTATCAATCAAAGGTAATAGATCTATTACCTCTTTCTTTGCAACAAACACTTGTCACAGATTGGCGCCCATGAGCCCTAAATGGGTTGCTACCTTCTTTTTGAACATTCACATGGCGCATGGATCTTCTTGGGGGAAGTCTCAAACCTTCAGGTTTGCCTCTAACCCGAAGACTTTTAAGTCTAGTTAGTTGTGGTTCTTTGGACAAACATTCATGGTTGAGATTATGTTCTTGTTGATGTGCTGCTACTTGCTCCAACAATAATTGCTCCTCACCTTGCCCTAGCATGAGAAGCATATCACTATCGGTTTTCCATATCCGCTCTGTGGGCACTGCATCGTAAAGACTTTCTTTGTCATCCAAGACCGCATCACTTTCCCTTCGTTGGCTCAAGTCCAAAAGGATAGCTTCATGTGAAGCCCCAAAACAACCTGCCCAAGGAGGTCATTCATATAGTTTTAGAGATTTACATGCATTTGACTAAAGGATGTAGATCATCTAAGATTTATGTCCAATATTCAAAAATCATATATGTTATTCTTTTTATATTCATAGGGTGTCCTGACTTAAGCAAGTGACACACAAAATGGAATAAGAGTGACCCTTGTGAAGCAACCTGCTTGATTCCAATGCTCAACTTTCTCTTGCACTGTCATCTCCGTCATGCTATCAAAGTCTTGAGTTGAAATTGACCCCAATGGTGTGCCAACACGCTCATGCATGCAACCAACTTGTTGAGGATGATCAGACATTGTTTGTCTTTGCTCTAGATGTGACCAATCTGTTGGCCATTTTTCTTGTTTGTGCTCCTCTCTCAAGCTCTTGGGTGAATTGATATTGGCTCGAGTACTACCGTCCACCTATAAAGTGCAATCATATGAATGAAGTTAAGCTAACACACCTACAAGTGGTCCAATATGAAAAGAAACATAATCACAAAAAATCATGTTATGCATGTTGGATTTTGATTAATAGGCCTTGTGGAAGGAATGTGCCACTAAGTTGATAGATTTTAATCTTAGGATTTGTTACACCACCTCTTTTGCTCGAGTGCGCTCTGAGAGCAACACATTAGTTGTCAAATCGTTCAAGGTAGAATAAGTTTTGGCACTTGTAGTAAGGGCTGCTAAAGCAACGGCACGTGCACTACGTTGAGCTCTTTTGCGCATTTCTTGTGTCGCCCTAAGTCTTCGTTTCTCTTCTTCTTCTTTTGCAAGTTGCTCTTGTTTGCGGTCCTCACGCACCTTGGCAATTGTATCCTTCACCTTCATGTCAAATGAGTGTTTGAAGGCCGATTCGGACCCAGCTAAGAGGATGTCGTACAACTCTTGTGTCTTCCTATCATCATTCGGGTAAATACGGTCATACTTCCCCATGTTCTTCGCCTCATGCTCCTCAAAGTCGTGGTTGAGATGGAACACCACATGTCGGTGATTTGGGGGCTTTGTCCTTGGTTTTTCATGAGGGGAATTGCGTCCATACAATCTATTACGTGCACCTTTCCTGTCCTGCATCCATTCTTGCAATTACAAATTGCTCGATTGTTGATTGGGCAATTATGACATGTAAAATTAAGTATTGATTGCTTTCAACTTCAAGCAATCAACTTCAATAATTTAAGTTGGATGCATCAAATGTATTGTGGCAAAACTGCAATTTAGCAAACACATCCAATGTTTCTTAGGCTAGTTGATATTTCAAAATTATATATCATAGTAGGAAGAACAAATTAGGGAAAACATCCAAATGCAAGCAACAATAATAATAGCAAAATTGTGGAAATTCACCAATATTGGTTGGGTGTTCGTTGCATTACAGTCTTTGTGATTGGGTGTAGTGTTTGGCTTGCATGTGGCTTAAGGATAATATGTTCTATGTTGATGTAGCTATTGATTGAGGGGTTGGAATATGTGGGTTGCTTGGCACCCATATATGGTTTCACTAAAATTACACCAGTGATATATTCTTGGGTGAGTTCCTCCACATTGGAGACCTGTGACGCAACTTGCATGAAGTAAACCTAGAACTTTGCAATAATACAATTGCCATAGTGAGGCTTGAGAGGTAACCCTAATATTTTGACATTATTGGAGCCTTTGTGCACCAAACATAATTTGTTCGGTGTGCATTTGTTATTTCTAATATTGACAAGTATTACACACAAACATAAGAATTTATAACAACCATGATTTTTTGAACTGAAATTACTTGTGTTCTCAACTTTGAATATCCAGAAGGATCCATACGCACAAGCTTTAGTGTATCGGTGATGAGACTCTCCTTTACTTTAAGGTCCAAAGGTGTATCAATTGAGAAAGATGGTGAGTGGTTCACCTATACATGCATCAAAATTTGTCATGGTCAATCAAATCATATTCGTGTCTTAGAGGGGCATGTACAATAAAGTAACACCATTTAGAATTGAAGCTTAATATCGCTTTTTGGAGCACTTCAACTAGACTCATGATATACATCATGAAATGTATGCAATTAGCAAGCATACATGAAGTGCATCAAAAATTAAGGATGCTTCTTTTAGGATGAACATTACCTTATAAAACTTTAAATTAACACTCATAGTTCTAATCAAAGTGGCTATATATAATTGTAAATTGAGAATATTCTTATATTTTGAAACCATTTATATTCACTAACATTCATGAACATCTACATTAGGGAGGGGGAAAATCAATCATTTCAAAATGGGATATGTGAAGAAATTATGGTGTCAAAGAGGTGTGATACCTCCAATAGCCATGGGGTGCATTTGTTATCAATCAACACATCCATTCCTAGGAGCTCAAAGCATGCTTGACCTTGATCATCTTCACCAAGGTAAGTTTTATAATTGTGTTGGAGGAGGGGCACAATGGGTATGATAGTCATCACGGCAATTTGACTGATTTTTTGGTGCAATTTTGCTACATCGAACCCTCGAATTGATAAAGCTTTGAATAAAGAAGTCAAGGTCCATTTGTGGCCTTGGTTAGTTTGATTTGCATTTGTGTTAAAGTGAAAGTTGGAGTTGTATTTGTTGAGGGCGTAATTTGTCAAGTGCATACAACTTGTTGACAAATTCCCTGGTCCGGGCTTTTGGTACCTCTCAGTGCAAAATCGTGCAATCCCCTCTCTACACAAACATCACATGGTACATCAAGTAATGTTTATGTTCATGCTAATTTCATATTTCACATACATGTTCATATTTATCCATCCAAATTTGAAAAATAAAATAAGCTTATGTACACTGCCTAGATGCACTATCAAATTGAATCTATTCCAAATCAGGCAAAGACCGTATAAGAAGAATGTTGATAGAGTATCTAGGCTACACTATATATGCATTAGTAAACCTGACATAGTTAGGCTTGGGGAGGTATTTTCTTTTCAGCATTAATGACTTGATGTCTTTGTGGCATTTAGATTAATTCAAATCCGAACTAAAATTATTATTTGCTCATTATTTTATACCCTCCCATCAACTAAATTGTTGATCAAACTTGGATGCATGTGCATTAAGAAGGTCTTTTTTTGGTTTTACAAGCATGATGAGTTTGCTCTCAATATCTTTTGTTATAGGGGGATTCAATTGACATAAGATCATTGCATCTTGTTCAAATTTGTGTCGGAGAGCAATAGCTCCTTTTGGGAACATCTAAATCAAGGTGGCGTTGTATATAGTTTATGCCTCAAAGGAAATGTTCAATATGAGCTGATATTTTAATTCATTTGCAATTGGATATTCATGTTTGCTATAGAGGCTCTATAGAGTGGTGATTTCTTAGAGGTTCATCAAAAGGTAGGAAGAGCCTTGGTGTGAAGAGATACTCCAAGATTCTAAATCACAATTCTCTTCGTATCATTTTTCATTCAGTCATTCTTTTCTAATGGGGACGTACAAATTCATGCAGAAGGAAATAAGGTGAGAGTTGGAACCATCATGTACATTGTTTGACTTGTGAAATCCTCTCCAAGTGTAATTTTTTTGTGTGAAGGCATTGAAGCAAAGGAACACCAAGGATAGACCAAAAGTAAAACCTGTAGAGATAAAGGCGAAGGGGATCACATGAGAGGATAAGTACATATATGCGAAGGTCAAATTTGTAGCCATTAAGCAGCATTGGGCTTGCCAAATACTTTTGGGCCAATAAATTGGACCCTGGATACCCGTCGATTGCATTCCGAATATCTGCAGCACTTTGGGCTAACACCACTCCTCTACCCTACACACAAAGCCCACAAAAATCTCAACTCTAATAAGGCATAATTACACACAATATCATTCTGAACAATAATGTAGATGTCAATTTCATGAGGAAAGATGCATAAATTAAGAGCTTCTATGTAATTCATTTGCATGCTAATGATTTTCCAATGACTGGACTCAATGACAAATAATGGCACAAATCGTATTGAACACAAGAATAATCAAGATGTTCAACCAAACTCAATTGGAGCATACCTGACTACCATTATCGGGCTTGAGAATATATGTCCTCACTTTGCTAGTGCTCAAACATCCAAGCAAATCAGACAATTGGTTGGGTAGAATAAATGCTCGCGGATAGAACTTATAATGAGTTGGAAACAACCTGCCAAATCAATGTGCAAGCATTTACGTACATACCATCATACCATAAGATATTGTGCAACAACTCAAAAACAAGCTACAATCACAAACAATGAAGATTTTGGAAATATTGATATAGCAATTAATGTCAATTAAATGAAAAATGAAGCAAAAGAATACCCATGTAGCATGATAAGAGGAATAATAGTTTATGACAAATACTAGAATAAACTTTGGGTATAAGCAAAGTGAAACAACCTACATCTACTTATTTTATTCTTATGTAGTTTGACACCACAATTTATATGAAAAACCTTAATTTAGTCTAGTGAACCATAATGTAAACTCAATTATCACAAATTAACATTTCACCCCCATGATAGTTATTAAAGAATATAAGGGAAACATAATCTATTTATGAGTAGGGATGAAGGAGGATGTCTATGTCAAAGGTTAATGAGCATACTTGTGCATTGTCGAGAGACTACGAAATAAAGATTTTTTCCTACATATTGCAAGCATTCCATAAAAATGATTGATTTTTTGTCCTTTTTTCATAGTCATCAATCTTTCAGCACCAACCGACAAGTCTGCATGGTGCACAAAAGACATTGCATGCATATCAACAACCAAGTTTATCAATAACAAAGCTTGACTAGACATTCAACATCAACTACTTACAAACTAACTTTGTGTTTTCTTAATATTTATAATGTAGAGGACACTTACTACCAATAACACAAAGACATTTCCTTCATATTTAATCATATTTCTTTATGCTCAATATGTGCCATACCAGTCCAAATGAGGTGGCATCTCTTATCATCCTCGCCACCTTCATCCCATCCATTTTTGCGGAGAACAATTCGGAGAACCTCGTACTTGCAATTGGAGAGATCAACCACAGGAACATCTTTTCTAACCTTTTTCTTCGCATATGAAGAACCTAGCCTCTTTTGTGCTACTTTCTGCAAGTCCACATGCAACAATGTTTTAGCAAAAAAACAAAAACCTCCACCAAACCAAATTCACTTGCTTAAAACCATTTATATGATAAAGTCATCACAAAGAGGTCAAGTTCATAGAATTTTGGAACAATATATGCAACATATGAACAAGGTGGAGCACTAAAACCACTAACCCCTACAATGATGGACATGCCTACAAAGAGCAAATCAAATTCTATTTTTCCTTGTGTGTGTTTGTTTCCTTTCCAAAAACATGGTATTATTTTTGTGACTCCCTGTCAACAACAAGGAGGCAAAAACACTTTTTCTTCACATTAGTCTTTGTAAAACCGTATTTGATCTAATGATTCATGGAATTTACTTGTTAAAATGATGAGAACACTAACAATATAATAAAATAATACAATGTTGGGTTCTTGAAGAAGCAAGGATGAATGGAGAGTTTCTTTGCTTTCATGCAATTACCACCTTTCAGCGATGGACACAGAGTACATATGCTTGACATGGGTTGATGTTGATGCACAGATAGGCACCCCAAATGTAGTGGTGGTACTTAACATGACACTAATAGAATAAAAAGTCAGCACCTTAGAATCAATATAATATCTACATTTAGAAATATCATACAACAATGGAAGACTCAACCAAGAAACATGCATCAATCGACCCTCACCATAAAATTTGGGAAGGTATCCCCTTCAGGAATGAAGCCTAAGTTGGTTGCATTAAATTTCATGTTTTGCAGTATACCCACATCCTTCATCCACAACGATAACAAGTGGTGCTTCTCTACCAATTGTGACTTCCGAAGGTTCACATTTGGAGCCCTCATACCCTCGATAGATGCAAGTCGCCGCTTTTGCCTCTCCCTTTTCACCCTTCGCCTCCATTCTTTTTTTTGCCTCTCTTCTTCTTCTCTCTTACACACTTCCCTCACTTGCTCCGGAATCAACACCAACATTGACTTATGTCTTCTCATTGTTCCTCACACTTTTGATATTCTTCTTTTGACAAGTTGTTTGGAAATACTATGTAACCCTAATATTTTGCGGCTATGGGCCACACATTGAATGCTAATCTCCAATCTCTTATCTTCTATTTTACAACATAAAATGTGATGTTCTCGTGGATAAGCATCACTCCAATTTGTATACAAGACATCGATCAACCATGTCCACAAGTAAAATGTCCCTCTCACTTGGATTATCATTACTTTCTCCTCTCACATTGTTTTATCTCATATTAGGTCAAATCACATTAATAATACACTAACAATCGTTTGAACCCCATGGGTGTGTGATTGTTTGTTGGAATACAACTCAAGCTCTTCTTTACATTACTAACTACAATGACAAAAGCGTTAGATTGTTCCAAGTCAACAGTGACGAGCTAAACCAATATGCAACCTCATTTTCAGTTGAGCATGATAATGAAAAGCTGAAAATTTCCACAAACATTGTAGATAGATAAGAAGTATGAAAGATTTGATTTATGAAAGGAGCTTGAGGTGGCAAGCATGAATGAAGAGCATTTTTGCATGTAGGCTATTGCCACCTTTTAGTGGAGGCCTCATGACACACACTAACATCAAATTTATGACAATCTTCCAAGAAACCCACCTCAATGGCAGTTCTTCCTTTAAGTCTTGTGGATTTCTTTTTCTTCTTTAGCACCCCCTTGCATCCTTCGACCTTACATGCCATCTCTTCTCTTTGGATCTTTGCAACGTAAACTATGGGGAAAAATAAAGAAAAAAAATGAACCTTCTATGCTTTAACAAAACAAAACTTGTGCAACCTTGTGAAATTGAGTGATGAAACCTACTTCGTGGAGCTAGAATAATGACATCTAATTGCAAAACCACCGGAAGTATGAGTGTGTAAGTAGAGAGTTGAAGGGGCACAAACACATGTTGATGAGATTGCAAGGGATTTTGAAGCAATTCATTTCCATATTACAAGGAACGTACAAAATTTTGCATGGCATACTTGGGGAGACTCCTAGAAATGCGTAACTTGATGTGGCAATGTTCACGCATTGTCTTTTGAGATGACAAGATACTTTGTTGTATGAAATAAGGGTTTTAAAATTTAAAGAACAAATCACAAATAGATCTATTTGTTTATTTATTTATCTTTCAAAAAGAAGGTATGTACTAGATTTAAATATTAATCATTGCATAATGTTGCCTGCAATTCAACTTCTTTGAGTGCCATTAAGTTTTTTCCACATATGATTCAATGACTAAAAAAATGGCATTTAAGACTAAATAAATTTTGATAGTTTGAAAGTTGTGATTATTTGTCATGGCCAATTGTGAATCTAAACATTATAAAAATTAGACTCTTTCTCTCATGGATTCTTATCTAAAGAGCTAAAAGACAAGGTTGGAACTGTGTTATCCTTTGCTAAATGCCTACTCTATCTATGTATGATGCAACCTCGATTCCTAGAGTTTCAACATAACTAGCCCCTAGTTGACTATGTAGTTGGGGCCTTAGATTACTAAACCCCTCAAGCTCATAGGTTGGGCCGACCACCACTAACAAGGTGGTATTTGGCCCACCATCTCCTCCGGTCTCGTCATTATTATTTTGGGTTTCCTTCCCAAACCCTAGAAAACCGTAAATTGTTTATAAACGATGGAGTTAAAGATCACATTTTTTAGTTATGCTCTCATATACCTATACCTAATGATCTTAGTAATGGACTTAAATGAGACATGAGTAAACTTAGCGAGGGTTGCAAATGTATAGATGTCTAAGCGAGAGGGAAGTGATTTCTAACAACTTCTTTTTTTGGTGTAAATAATTTGGGAGCATTGAAATTTTTCATCTCTATTTTCAGAGAACACTCTTGGAACTTTGGGAGTTAACCCCGTTGAGTTCACGTCAATTGAACTCCGTATGTTTAGGGTTCCTTGTTTTTTTCCTCACCCTTAACATACGCAAATGTTATTCTTCATCATGAACTTGTATTTGAATGATGAATGGTCAGGTGTCAATCTCAGGGAGATCGCTCCATTGTCAAGTTGAACACCACGTGCGAACAAAGTTTTCTACCCCTATATTATATGCATAGATAATTTTAAATTCTATGATATTTTTTCTACATATACATAATCATTGATGGTATCTTTTGTATTTTTTTTTGGAATTTTTAGTCATCTTCATATTTTGTAGTAATGTTTTTAGTTCAATTCTACATCATTCTAGTTAGAAACGGTATGTTTTTATAAAAAAAAACAAATCATCAAATTTAGTTACCATTATTTACTATGTAATAGGTACCATGTATATCTACTCATGAAAAAAAATTGATAAAATTTTGACCCATTTTGGTGATGCTTTATGTACATTTTTTACATTTTTTACATGTAAAAATGAGCGCACGCGGTTGTTCAACTTTACAATGGAGTGATCTCCTTGTGGTGTCAATCTAAAAACAAACTTTATAAAGACACATGTTTATCCAAATAAGACCCATGCCATACCTTATAGAAAAATAAATGAAAAAATGAACAAAAACACAAAAGAAAAAAACAAATTGGAGGGTGTTAAGATGTGCCAAATTGTTGACACTGCTCTATTGAAATCGATGAGATGCATTCTAACTCTTTAACAAGTGATCACTACATGATCCACTCTCGCCCTATTCATGACACACCCAAAAAACCAACAACCCACATATTTGAAGTTATGATTCAATTAGGCCCCTCCACATTAGAGTTATGCATAAAGTCCCTCAAAGAGAGTTGAAATCATGGGTTTTCAATCCTTCTTTGAAAGACAATTATATTATGAGCTCGTGAGGTTCTTGTTTGTCAGAGCCTATTCAAAAAGTTCAATGAAATTCTTTGGACCTCCTCTTATCATCCCAAAAACTTTGAGATTTTTTTAGAATCTAACTTTAGGGTTTGTCCATGGGGCTTGCCATCCTATCCCGGATTGGCCTATGCAAGGCTAGCTTGGCCCACCCATCCCAGTATGACAAGCTAGAAATCCGATTTTTAATATGCTGACATCACTCTTCAAACATGTTAATTTGAACCTTAAAAAATTTAGGGAACTTCATAATTATGCTCTTAAACTCATGGTTTAACCTACTCAACGGGAGCTCGATCCCAAGACTTTACGCACAAATCTATTAGGCCAAAACAATCTCCCAAAAGTCAACTACTTAACTAACTTGATACTCCCTCCGTCCCAAAATGATTGTCCTACCCCCCGGAGTTTTCTATCCCAAAATGTTTGCAACTTTCAAAGACGTTGAGATTAGTCAATTAGACCAACCTAATCTCCCAAAACTTGACTACTTAACAAACTTCATTCATTTCTCATCTTCCAAAGAGGTGGAGATCAATCAAATTAGATTGAACAATCTGCAAACACTCGACTAAAGTAAGTGGATCCAATTCAAATTCTTCTTATAAATGACCACCCATATTTGAGTGGTGTGTGGTTACGTGTGAATCTAAGAATGGATACCAAAATACACGTGCTTAAAAGAAATTAGACTACGAGTCCAAGATTTTGTTGACCATTCTAGGGTTGATAATCAACGTAATTGGAGGGACCTATACGATCACTCAAAGAGAAAGAGAATCTCAACTTGATAATGAACAAGATAATTCATAAGAACTTAGAAAATTATGAGGAAAATGGCCACGGTCGTGATTTGGATTTGCTAATCATATTACACTAGTTGTGTGATTTGTAGCCTACAAAAGTGGGCGGAGAGTGGAAAAAGGCCTATTTAAGGGCCACAAAAGGTAGATTTGATATTAAATGGTTACTATTTTTTTATTCGCCCATTTCTCCTAGCATATGAAACACACGATGAGTACGAGATGGTTAGCAAATCCAAATCAAGGTCGTAGCTACTTTCCTCATAATTTTTAGAACTCACATGAATATCTTACTTTACATCATAGTGAAGATTCTTGTGCTCATTAAATGGTCATAAAGGTTCCCCCAATCAGGTTGACTATGGAACCTAGAATGGTTACCATATTTGAGCACGTAGTCCAATCTCATTAAACATGTGTCTTTTTGGTATCCATTCTCGGAGTCACACCTAACCATATACCACTCAAATCTAGGTGTCCGATTAAGGACGTATTCATATTAGGTACATCTACCTTACCTTCACCAAATTGATACATTCCACATCTTCGGAAGATGTTGAAATCGATCAATGAGTGCGGAACCTTATAAGTTATTCCTAACTAAAAATGGGCTCCTTCAGGCACCAATAATTAATAGACTTTAGACACTCATACAATGCTATCCTAAAGTCCAGCCAACCCTCAAGTTCATGACATGGGCCCATCACCACCAGCCACGTGGACCCACCATTCTCACCTTCCTTTCCTTGTCAGCTTCCCCAAACCCTAAAATCCTTCGTTCCGACATCGTGAAACCCCGAGCTCACCATCGCCATCGCCAAGCCATCCGGTGAGCACCTCTACGCTCGCAACTCTCCCTGACATACACTAATTATATTTATTTAACAGGACCACTTAATTCGTGGATAGTCATTTGGGAATTGGTAGGCCTCGGATCCGTGGTGTATGGTTCGAATTTTGGCTTGTTGGTCGTTGTTTTGATCGCCGTAGCCGCATTGTGAGTATCTCCTTCTTTTCTAATTTCCATCTGGTTAGGTACTTTTTCTGCGCAATTTTGCTTTGGGAGTTCATTTCTGGAAGGTTTGTGCATTTTGTAGACCTTTAGGTTGTGTCTGTGGTGCAAATGGTGGTTTTTGGGTTGCAACGGCGTACCTTTTGAACTCTTTGTAATTTTATAAGAGATTCTTTCTTGTGTGGATTTGGTGTAAATTTTGTTAGTGTGCTTTTGCGACCTTATTAAGAGTGATGGCTGCGGGCTGAGAATTGTGAAATTAATGCCAAGGAAGATGAATTTCATGAACCTAAATTCGGACCGAATTTGCTTTCTCTCACATGTTTTTAAAAAAGAAGATTTCGAGTTTGAAATTTCAGGAAGGATCGCAGTTACGTTTCACACTGTTGGTCAAGCTACTACCATGTAAACTGCAGGTTAGTTGCAAATTCCTTCTTTAAGAATGTGTAGCCATCCGCGGGTTATGTGGAGACCTAAATTTGGGGATGACTTGGCAGTTTAAACTAAATTTGGACTTCGACAAAAAATGTGGACAAAAAATGTGGACACAGTTCTGATGTGATGCATTGTTACAGAATTGTAGATAAATTGCAAGGAAGGGAAGGAGAGAGTTTAATGGGGCTTGGTTGAGGCTTTGCGAAACACAAATTGGTGTTTCAAAAAGTCGAAAATCGACCATGGAGTGCCTGAGATGGACCTGGATGGCTGTGGCTCTGGTCCTCTGGAGCAGCACTTTGACGACTGCAAAGTTCAGTCCTCGCGTACCTCATCTACTCGAAACTGGTGAGAATTTTGGGCTCTCGCACTTCCTCATCATATCTGTGACTTCATTTTGCATCCTTGTTTTGTTGCTATGATTTTGTACCTCAGAATTACAAAGCTTGATGTTTTACTTCTTGGGTAACGGGGTTGAGTGCTTGGAATTCGTGATGGAAGTCAAGACTCACAGATTGATACTAGAGTGAGGAGAAATTGTGTCTTTTGTACTTCTGCTTTTTCACAGAAAGTGAACATTGTGATCCTATCTGGAGAATCGGGTGGTAGCTTATATTTCCTGTAATTTAAGAGAATGTCGAAGCAGTTCATTTACTGAATCTTCTGGCAATGACTGGTTAGGTCAACTAACGTCCACTTGTGTCCAAAGGGGTTGTGAACTGCCAACAACTTTACATCATTGTGGGAGTTATTGTGTGCAGAGTGGAAGAATATGGATGACATTGAAAAGTTGCTGACAACCGCGGTGCATCTCCCATTGCACTCACAAAAAATGTTGCTCAAAGAGATTGGAAATGTATATGCAAAGGTTGATGAGCATCGTTGCAATATCTTTGGAGGTCAGATGGCATGTGAACCTATCCCCTCAGACTCCGACTATGCAAAACATTGCACGGAGGCCAATGAGAAAGTGGATTGTGCATTCAAATTGGCAGCCACAGAACACATCTCCAAGGATCCTGAAAAACACTTTATGAAAACACTTGAAAAAGAAGGTAATACCAACTCTAATAGAATAATGTCCTGTTGTAGCAACATCATCAGTGACTTTGGAGAGCTACAGATGAGTGCTACATGTTTTAAGTTTATGATTTGTTTTCAATCTGGTTGTGATGTATTCGTACACTAATGCAAATTTTTGGGAGTTTGGAGGCTTGTTGGGTGGCTGGCTTCTTCGTAAAAGACACAAGCAGTTGGGACAGTGATGAATTTTGTATGTGTATTTGGCAAGGCAGTTTAATTGATGTTGTTGGTCTATTTTTCCAGGATTTGGTGAATGCCATGAATGCTACAAAAACATGCACCATTTCTGGTGTGCACAGACTGTACCCACATGTGGCACATTTGACAAGGTCGTCGACGAAATTCTGGTAAATTTCGCAACACTCGTTGCAATCTCTTGGATTGTTCAGCATGAGGATGTAATACTATCCCTTTTTATTCTTTGAAGAAATATATCACATGAAAACATCGGGGCTACATTGTACTGATGATACAATTATCCTTGAGAAGTGTGCTTTTTGAGAATTCAGTACACAGAATATCACCATCAGTGTGGGTTGATGCCATGCTATTCCATATTCATGGATGATTAGTGTAGGTTTTATCGATACAATATTAATATTATATTGATCTATTGGATTGGCTTTAACAATATAATATTTCTATAATAATATAAATTCCACACCAAGTCGTTATTTACAATCACTGTGGGCCAGAGTGATGGCGATATTTGGTGTAGCAAGGTCTGGGTCATATTACATGAAACAGCTATGACATTTATTCAAAAGGGCAGGTCAAATGCAGAAACTCATTTGTCCTTTTGTGTCAATTTAGCCCCTGTTGGCAGCTGTTGCCGAACGAAAGGAGAAAGCATCATTGGCACTTCAGCAAGTGGTGCCTCGCATGCTGCAGGCAGCTAGTTTGGGTCTTCCTTGCAAGCAGATGTGTAATGCCATCACGGATACTTGTGGTTGTGGTGAAGCAGCCAATTTTGGAGAGGTAGGTGTTTATTTCTCTTGCATCTCTACCCTCTGATAGTGTTCTGGGGTACTGGTTGCTGGATGGAATCTCCAGATGAAATGTTTAGTAATTAAGAATCCAACCCCTTAGATTTGAGTTCTTGCATTAGGAACATTCACTCTGAGGAAGAATGATGAGAGTCACATGGAAATTCCACTCACAAATATAGCACTTCCATGAGCGATATTTTCAAATTTACATCCTAAAATTGTCAGACCAGCTTTTAAATGAGGTAAAACACTGTCCTCAAAATGTCTGCAGGTAATGGTATCTCTCCAAAGTGGCAAACATCGAGACATGTACAACACAAACATGTCACTGTCAACAGCCAAGGACATTTTTGGGAAAGTTTGGGACAAGCCTGTCTGTGATCTGTTTGCAGACAAGAATTTGCCAGGGTTCACTGGAGTATGCAACGTGCCAGAGTCCTCACCTCAATGCTCATGGTGCAAAGGTAATGCTGCAAGGCCGCAGTTTGTTCACGAGCAGATTGTTGCTCAAATGGCCCAGAGCATTTCAGGTCTGATGCAAGTAAGTTTCCACTCCCTAACACTCCTGAATAACGAGTAACTGTCACTGCAGATAATAGAGTTATCCTCTAACTCAACATGTTGGTTGGGAATTGGTTGTTTTGCATACAACACCTTTCATGTTCAGTAAGTTTGCGGTGCATGCTTGAAGGCATTGTGGAGGTTTTACCAAAGAACATTCTATATTGGTTCATTGAGGTTCAAACTCATTTTGGCATGCCAAGAGGTGCTAAAACGAGTTTGGCCCTCATGGAAACAATATGGGTTGCTTCATACAAGTTTAAACACTACCTCCAAGCATGCACCACAATTGGAAAGAAATTATTGATATTGTATGCAAAACAACCAATAAAAAATCATAGGGGACCAACTCCAGACGAAAAATCCCGTTGAGTTAAAGGATAACTCTAATATTTCAGGTAATATTCTAGTCATATTACTGTGCTGCCACAGGATCACACACAGGTACCTTGTAAAAATCTGGAAGGTGACAATTGTTTCTCTGTGGTCTTGCAGGGTGGCTTGGAGGAGATCTTGGTGGCGGCAGGTGGCGAGAAAATGAAAGAAGGAACAGGCTGGAGCTGGATACAAAATGGGGAAAGTGGGAAAAAGAAGAGCGGAGGTCACACTGGCTTGTGGACTGTTCTCATCATCCTCATGTTCATTGCAACAGGTGCATTTGTTGCTGCCGTCAAGATTCACCGCGACCGCCAGAACCCGTCTCAATACGTGGATCTCAATAGCATGGGTTACACTCCGCCCATTTTGTAAAACATATCAACAGGATGCTATGTTTTTTCCTTCACTCCCCATTGTGAAATCAGGTAGACTGCAATTCATACATACCTCTTTGTTTGGCAGGTTTTGCTAGATGCCATTTACAAACCTCACTTAGCCTGCGATCCCTTGTTGTCAGATGTAGGATTTTCTTTAGATGAGAAAGTAGTGGTAGAGCTAACAACATGCACAGGGATGCACTTCCAGATTGCCAAAAATCAATAATCATAAGTCTGTAAATATGACAAAAAAGTCTAGTAAAAAATCCGTACATACAGGACTCCAGCAATCAACTACCTCACACCAAGACTTTTCATCATGGGTTCTTCAATCATGTTAATACAGCTTCTTCTTTTTTGTGCTTTCTGTTTGCACAGTGTATCCATTTAGTTAAAAAATAGGTAGGTTTAGGCCAAAGTGTTCAACCCTAAGAGGTCCAGCATATTCTCTCATTTGAATGTCAAGATGACATTTGTCTTCATTCCTTTAATGCATATTGATTGTTATCATAGCAACATGAAATTGAAATCAATAATTTAACTTCTACCCTATTCGACAAAGGATGGTAAGTGTGCCAATAGGCAAGAAGACTGAAACTAAGGTGGCGAACAACCTAATTTGATGCTTTTCCAGGAAGCCCTCTCGGTGATCTTTCTTTCTCTGGCAACTAACATGTAATTTTGTGAGCTCCCCAGTTGATCAGTTTCCTACACATGCGAGCAGCTTTTGAGTGGCTTCTAAATAAGTGAGCTCATTAACCCATGTAATATGGGCGTAGACCTGAATGAACTGTTTACACATAACCTAGTATTGACCCATAAGATGACTGTCATAAAACTTGAGTTTGGAACACTAAATATATCATAATCATTTGGCACCTTGATGGACACCTTCATTTTCGAATTTGTTGTTGAACAACTACTTACGTTTTGCATTGATGCCCATCTCTTGCTCACGTATCCGACAGAATGACTCCATTTAGAGACCAGTGATTTGGGAAATACTTTGAAATGTGGAATATCCTAATTTCCAGCTGTGAACTTCCATGATCGGATGGGGCTGGATTATACATCAATGTAAGTTATGCACTTGGTAGTTGCTTGTGGCTTTGGCTTCACAGTATACTAGACTATTAGATTCTAGACTGCAGTGAGATGCAGCAATCATAGTAGGCACTCATGAATTCGGGATGTGAGAATGAGTCTATAATATTATATGAGGAATGTGAACTTGTGAAGAACTTAGGTTAGACTTGCCTAATTCGGTTACTTGTCTTAAGATTCGGATACCTATATTTGAGGGGTATGCAGTTAAGTGTATCCAAGAAAGCACACCTAATTTTACATTCCACAACACTAGATGGGATGCTAGGAAGGTGAAGCAAATTATTTGGCAAGGTCTTCTTGACTATGCTAGAATTGTTAGAGAAAAAGCTCTCAAAAACTCAAAGAGGGAGGTCATCTTTGATGATATCCTTGTTAAGTTTGATGCTATGCGGGTTGGCAACTACCTCCTCTTGCATGGGTTGAACTCTAAAATCATGTGAAACAATCGGGTGCCCAATGTTGGCTTAGTTATCATGCTTAGGTTGTTAGCCTTCTTGGGGTCTTGTGGATCCATCAAGTGTACCCAAGAAAGGTACCTTGCTCTATTTTAAGGTCCGGTGGCATTGTATGTTTTTTTGACAATGGATTAAACTTCGTTTGTTTGTCTCAAAAAAAATTAAAAAAAATTAAAAAGCACAACAAAAAGACATGTGGTCAAATGCGCAACATGCTCCATATAACATGTTAATCAATAGACTCAATAGTCAACGTAAAGTGAAGGGACCCACATGACCAATTATGCAATGAGCACAAGACTCTTCTCTTTGATAATGAATAAGATATTCATATGAGCTCCAAAATCTATGAGAAATGTGGCTATGGTCGGCCACCTCAATTTGGATTTGCTAACCATCTCGTACTAATCACATGCTTTTGTATCCTAGGAGAGGTGGGCCAGGGCTAGACACCCGCTCTCTTTGAGTTGGGCCCCCACCACCATTATTGAGGTAAAAGAAACCTAATTAAAAACATGACCCCTCATGGATGAATGTGGTTATTTCATCTCAAGTAGCACCTTCCAAACTAATTCAGGGTCTCCGATGCTAATTCAGAGGTCAAATAGTCTTTCAAAAGCTAAATTTAGAATAGAATATAGTTGACTGCATTTTCACATTGGGTGTCCAGCCCTGGCCGGAGAGGTGGGCTGGTCGGGAAGAAAGTAACCATTTAAGACCCATCCCCGCCTTAGTGGCATCGAATCCATGACATGCTTAGCAAAAGGATACTATTTACCGGGCCACTTATGCTGGCGGCCGGCAGATCAGTGCACGAAAACAGCAAACAGTTCATCGAGTTAGCTGTTTCTGTGCCATTTTTGTTGAGTTAAGAATGCCATCCTGCCAAAGCAGGCGTGCACAATGCAATGCAAGTAATCATCTGGAGCCGATCCAGTCGCCATGTGCACTGGCTCTATATTCGGGGGGGTCAACTTAACTTTTAAGCCCTCAAACATTTAAATAATACAAAATCCAATAATTCCTCATCAATAGCTGAGCGTAACATGGAGTCAGCAATTCCAGGAAAGCGATGCGATGATCCGAGTTCGTGGCAACTGCACTCAGCTGTCATACAGACTCAGCAGAAAGTTTGTTTGAATCAGTCAGCAACCGATTACCAGTTTGGCGAACTTGACATGAGTTGTATATTACAGATCTCATAGCCGTGACTCGTGTTTACATTGAAATTAGCTCTTAGTTGTTGTTGTAGTTTTGGAGGGTCAGGTCTGGGGACTGGAAACATGCGCACGATGGGGTTGTGTTATAATGCCGCATCAATATCAATGTTGCTCCTGGTCACAATGTGGATGGGATCATCACCTAACAGTCATGTGGAGGCCCGTAGGTCTGGCAGCTTGAAGTATGGATTCTACAAGAAATCGTGCCCCAATGCAGAGAAGATTGTGTTCCGGGAGATGCAGGAGGCATACGCCAAGGACCACACCGTTGCTCCTGGAATTGTCAGGCTCATTTTCCACGACTGCTTCGTGCGGGTAAGTAAGTTGTAAACCCATTTCCTGACTGGACCTTCATCGGTACTCATCAATTTCTGTAAGGTGTTAGTAGGTAGGCCGCGATTCATCACAGCATTTCCATATATATATACATGCCCCGAGAAGTAATTTACCACGTAAGATTCAACAGTGAGTCTTCACCAGTGTGAGAAATGGAAACCTCTTCCTCAGAATTTAGATTTTCTGTGTCCAACCACACTTTCTACGTCGGGCGGTTGTGGGTAGTAGGCGATCCACAGCACTTACATGATGGATTCAGTGGAATGGAATTCATCCCATTGCCCCCCGTAGAGTGTTTCAATGTCTGGTTCAACACTTAGGATAGTCCCCAAAAATAATAGGCTCTTGAGCAATGTGAATGACAGGTGGTAAATCGCTTGGGGTAGGGTACCATAGAGCATAAGTTGTTCGCCCTGATCCATTCTTCATTCTACTGATATCTGTGGACGCAATCCACCTCTGACCCAAGCCAGAAATACGACGGTATAAGGTAGTCGTGTCTGAAGTGGAAAATTTTCTGAGATTGAAGCCCTCTAGTGGGGATCTCCACCAGTTGAGGTACTTGCAAAGATCTAATACTGATTTAGAGTACGTGGGTATTTCTAAACAAAAGATTCATAAATTAGCCATGTGTGTTGTCTCATGGAAAACTTTTTTGTTGGTTAGAATACTCTCTTTACCACTTCCATGTTGATCAGCCGCATCGAAACTGTATTTTGGGTGCCCATTCACCCTGAATATACCACCGTATGAGAAATTTGTGTGATTGGTGGGCGTGTCCACTTTTAAATGTTGTTCCATGGTCTCATTCTAGGCTGAAGACGATCTTGGAAGGTGAGCAACCCGTTTAATGACGTTGAGTGCCACAATTCAATCTTGAAGTAGGTGTTCCATTATCGGAGATGTTGGATTACAACACGTCTACTTTAATTGGTGTTTTAACATTTGGACCGTTTGAATTGAGAGGAAAGATCTCACCTTCAACAACATTAAATGGGATGCTAATAAGATGAAGCAAACAAGTTGGTAAGGTCTTCTTTACTATGCTTGAATTGCTTGGGGAAAAGCTCTCAAAGACTAAAGAGGAGATCATTTATGATGATGTCGTTGCTAAATTTGATGCTACGTTCTCCTCTACCACAGGTCGAATTTTAAAATCATGTGGAACGATCGAACGGCCGATGTTGGCCTAGTTGATCATGCTTAAGTTGTTCACCTTTCTTTGGGTTTCGTGGTTCCAACCGATGCACCCAAGAGAGTTTCGCTGCTCTCTTCTTTAGGTTCCTGGTGGCCTTCTATGTTTTTTGGCAAAGAAATAAATCTTGACATTTCGTTTGTCGCCGGAAAAAAAAATTTCAAAATTGGTGTCGACTTAACTGTAATGATTTCATGTCAGTGGTTTAATCGTAATGCCAGGGGTGCGATGGCTCGTTGCTTCTGGACGGAGCCAACTCGGAGAAGACAGCAGTGCCCATCAACGCGGGCCTACACGGATTCGACGCCATAGACACAGTGAAATCTGCACTGGAGAAGGTCTGTCCCGGGGTGGTATCCTGCGCAGACATCTTAGCCTTCGCCAGCCGCGACAGCGTGATCCTGAGCGGAGGGAAAGGATGGCAGGTTCCGTCGGGCAGGAGGGACGGGAGAATCTCCAGAGCTTCAGAACCTCCCTTGAACTTACCCACACAGACTATGAACGCATCGCAGCTCATCTCCGTGTTCAACCGCAAGGGATTGAGCGCCAAGCAGATGACCATCCTGTCAGGGTCACATACAATTGGAATCGCTCATTGTTTCTTCATCTTCAACAGGCTCTTCAACTATCCCAGCTCCTCCCACACCGACCCTGGGCTTCCGGAGGGGTTTCTGGATTTCCTGCAACAAAAGTGCCCCAATAACTCCACCAGCGCCATCAACCCCTTGTCCTTGGACGTGGAGACGCCTGGCAAGTTCGACATTCAGTACTGGCGGAACATTTTAAAAAGAAAGGGGTTGCTCACTTCGGATCAAACGTTGCTGCATGATAAGCGGACCAGGCCGTTTGTTTACAAGAGCTTGAATGCGGGCTACTTTGGGCGTCAATTCGGGGAGGCGATGGTGGCCATGACTAATGTGGGTGTCTTGACAGGGCAGAAGGGGGAGATTCGTAAGAGCTGCCGATTTGTGAACACATGAAAGTAGGAAGGATCTGATGATCTGTCGCGGAAGACTAATTCAGCTATGACAGGATCGATGAGGGATTGTTCGGAGATCAATACTGAATTTGTTTTCCTTAGACGAAGATGAAGCATTCGTTGATTGGGTCATGATCTTTTGTGCCCCCTGACGCATGAAATCAAAACAAGGAGAACCAGTTGAACAAGCTATGAGTGTAGGATCGATTGAGGAGTTTTCAGAGCGAGCGGTGTTCGCAGATGTAATCATTCATTTTTTTCATTTTTTTTCTTAGATGAAGATTGAGCATTCATTGATCGAGCCATGGTTTTTATGTCCCCTACCTCATGAAATAAAAACCAAGGCAAAATGGGCCTTTCATGTACAAGAGCTTGAATGTGGGGTACTAATCCAGCCATGAGTTTGGGGAGGCTATGGTGGTGGCCATGTTGAATGTGTTGCCGATTTGCGAACCAAACTTTAGGTGATTGTGATCCATCACGGTAACTTCAGCATTAAAAGGAAGATTGAGCATTCGTTGATTGGTTGGTACATGTGAACCTTATGGCGGGACCCAGGCCCCGCATAGACTCCGTCTCAAAACGTCATTAATTATTTATTTTGTTGGAGTGCTTATGTTGCAACATAAACCTAAACATGTAGATGTTGGCTAGAAGTCATTACTACATCTCGCAGAGTACCGTTGGATCTCTCTTCCTCTCAACTAAGTTTCCCTTTTAACAAAAATTTGTTCTTACTCATTTCTCCAAAAATCCATTTAAAAAATGAGCATGATACCCCTAAAAATGACTAATTGCATCACCATTAAAAGAAATTGATCTAAATGTCCCCATGTAACTCATGATGCAAGTAGTCTATTGCCGCCTTCGTAGAAAGAATCAAAGTTATATTGACGGTACTACAGAGTTTATGTGAGAGCCAAGGGCTGATGGGATCCCGAGGTCCCCGCCATATGGTTCATGTGGCCATTGATGAATCCCCCAAGGTAGAGGGAGCTATATGACCAATGCCCAAGCCAAAACCAACACTTAACTTATACATGTCTCCTAATCCTATAACTGGAACACACCTTCAATCATTCAAATGTCTTCGGTGTAGAGTGGGGGTGGATTTGGGTGAAAAGTGGGGCGATTTCAGGAGAAATGCAAGGTTGGTTTTGGATGGAAGTTAGATTGGATTTGGGCAAGCATTGGAACGTAGCTAGGGATGGGTTACTGCTATGATTTTTTTTATCAAGAACTCGCATGCAAAATTTATGAGGCTCCAAATTTATGTTTGGATGGAATGTTGGTGTTAGTGTGGGGATAGTTTGGACAAAAGGTGGGGGACTATTGTGGGAGAAAATGGGGTTGGTTTTGGACAAGTGTCAGGATGGTTTTGAGAGGTGTTTGTAGGGGAAAAGTGTGGGTCTAAAATATTCAGATGCCCTAACCGAGGCTGAAATAAACATTCTTATTGGACGATCGACTGTAACCTCAAAGCTATGTTACGGAAGTCTTATATGTGCACTTGCATAATAGGTGTACATGTATTTGTTGATCAAATATGCCTAGAAGAATTTCAGTGCAAAACATAATTTGCATCAACACTCTCGAAATGACGTTGTACTCTGAGATTGACATGTGCATTTTCTTCTCGCTATGGACATTATAATTGATAGAATCCTTTTTGAGTAAAGAAAAATGAGGAGATGGTATCCTTAATCCGAAGTAGTTTTGTTGTTGGTTAGCTTGATAATGACATGATTAGGTTGATCAAATTGAAATGATATATTGTCATCATCGTTCACAAGTCAACATCACACAAGTGTGATCTCATTGTGTAACTTTGCAAGGAAAAAAAACTTAACTCGTAGAATCACACAAGTTGATGGTGCAATTTGTAAGTTCAAGGAACTCTCTATATCCATTCATTAAGGCTCAAACTTAATTTGGCATGCCAAGAGGTGCTAGAATGAATTTGAACTTTGACAAACCGATATAGAAAGTCCCTTGCTCAAACCTCCACACCGACTCCAAACATGCACTGAAAACTTTCCAAATATGGATAGTTGCATGTGTACAATAACCAACTCCCGACCAAAACTATGGTTGAGTTAAAGGATAACTATGTTATGTCCATCACCCGCTTTTAATATTCAAAAAAGCAAGAGCCTATTGATAGAGGGGAGGGGCAACTATGAGAATCAAAACTCACGACCTCTCACACCCAAAGCGAGATTTGTACCACTAGACCAAGCACCCAATTGATTTGGCCAAAAGCATGTGTGAAAGCGCCCCGGGCATCAGTTAAATTGTGGAATACTCATAACATTATTGAGCGGTATGAGTTCGTTTATGTGGGCCCTAAGAATATAACCACAAGATGTCCCAACCTAGTGCAAATTCAAATCTTATTTGAGTCTCCTTACACTAGGTTGGGGCATCCCATGGCAAACCCTTTGGTTGTCACCCAATACCTGCAAGATCACTTACATGGGTTGATGATAAACTAGTTGGGTGACACTAGAGCAAATATATGGAGGGTAGCTGAATTTTTTTGCATGTTATGGAATTGAACTCATTGCCTGATGCATTGATTCAAAAAGAAAATCAAAGTGAAATTGCATTGGATTAAAATAATAATAATAATAATAACTAACTTTCAAAAAATATTATTAAAAAAAACACACACACACACACACACACACAACCAAGATACAAAAATCTTGTGGCAGAAAAGGGGCCAGGTTGGAGATCCTGACCAAAGGACTAACGGCTGGGGCAATACAACCCGTACACTGGTTCCTTGGAGGCAAGGGTTTAGGCATCCAACAAGGCATGAGTGTATGGGTTGGTTCAGGACTTAACTTGGAGCAACCAAGTAACTTTGAGCTGTCGAAGAAATTTGATACTCCCTCTATCCTAAAATGATTGTCCACGTTTGTAACTTTGGCGAGATTAACGCCCGCTGACCATTGACCGAGTAGTTGTAAGTATGACTCTTACAATAAAAACAACAACTACTCCGAAACGCCCCCGGCAGTTGCGGTGTCGAAAGAGTTCTTGATATAGAAAGTTTGGCGCGAAAATATTTGACTTTGAGCCTCAAATTTCTAGCCGCGTAGATAAACCAGACAATCGTTTTGGGACCAAAAAATCCAGGAAGTAGGAACATCGTTTTGGGACGGAAGGAGTACCTGAATGACTAAAGAGTTGAGGTGACACCCAAGGTAACCTAGCCATTGGGCCAGCCTCAAAGCACATAACATGACTCAGTTGATGAGTTTGTGTTCAGTTGCCTTGAGTTCAGATTCGGTTTGAAGAAGTGACATTCTGACATCTGGAGTCTTTATTCTCGAATCTACTGTTGGGCCCATGAACATAGCTCACCAGTTGAGTAATTTTTGGCATGTTAAACTTAGAAGTAACCTAGAATGTCGAAATTGAGAACCATGGTTGTATTTTGAATGTCAGTGATGATCTTTTGGCAAGCTTAGGGATTGGCCAATTTTCTCAATTGATGAACAACGACATATAGTTTCTGAAATTCATGTTTTGGTTGGTGTACAAAAAGTTTCTAAAAAAGGAAAGAAAGAAAGACAACTCCGAGGTTGCCATCGGCGTGATTTAAAAATGGTGTTGGCAAGGCCTAAGGCCAAGCTAATGTCAGCTCATGCCTCATGAAACTCCAATTTGCCAACACAGTCCATCATTACTGACTATATCTTATTATTACACAAAATTTGCATTTATTGTCACCAACTCTATTTGTCTTGCTCAATGCTAATTATAAACTGCCCGTGTAGTGTCACCAACACTAAATGTAAACCTAACACTATTTGCCATTCCTTGTAAAAAAAATGGGGCATTAAAGATATACAATGTTGCGATCCATTGATGTATCCAGATAAGTAACTTTCACTTATTAAGTGATTTCTCATCCAAATTTCAATCATTCGTAACAATACTTGTAAATACATTCATAAGAAATGTCATTAGACAAAGTTACCAGAGTGAAATAAAATACCATACGTGTAGTACTTATAGTATCATGGCCAAGGATTCGTGGCACTCACTTAAAATCATCCATGCGGATGAAAAAAACGTAAGAATCATCTAAATGATTATTTTTAGGCAGTTTGATTCCGGAAATAGAGTCAAAGGCCCCGAATTAGTCTAGTGATGTCACATTCGAATGAATCGGCCCTCAACCCCATAGGGGGGCTTTTTTTATTGGAGCCACTTCATCCACGATATCTAGGATGGATGATTTTAAGTGAGTGCAACGAATCCCCAGCCTAGTATCATCTGAGTGTACAATTGTGAGAGTATACATATGAAGATTCACGCCCCCGATTTCATGGGTTGCACAAATCTGGAGATTGGCACACTTCCCGAAAGTCCACGGGAAGCGAGACTATTCTAACTTAGTCTTTCTTTATAGTAAAATAGCCTAAGATCTTCACTATCTTAGAATAGTGAAATAATTGACAGAAACTTGCCAGGTGGTCAACTGCCTCCTGTGCTTTGGCGTTGGCCTATCGGCCTTCTGTCTCAAAAAAATAGTAAAATAATACGGCTTGGAATTCGTGGTGTCTACATAAGTTCATCCATTTCGGAGGGCTTGGGATTTGTAGCATCTATGTAAACTCATCCATCGTGGATGAAGGGATTACAACAACAACAAAAATCCCCCCCTACAAGAATGAGGACTAATTCATTTCAATTCGACACCACTACACTAAATATAATATTTAGTGTTCGATTATATTTAATGTTGTTACCATCTTACCCTGCTCAACATTAGTTTTCAATTCCTTGACAATTAGTGTTAGAAGATATGCTGGAATTTTATTTTTACCATTGTTATTTGTTTTTTCATATCCTCACTAACACTAAATTCAAACATGTAACTTCCACATATTACCATAGCTGATATTTAGTGTTTGAGTTTACATTTGATGTTACTTACTTTCATGGGGCTATTGACATTTAGTGTATGCGTTCGTATTTAGTGTGTTAAACACTAAATATCCTATTTAGTGTAGCTTAATGTGAGCCCAAAAGGGTGCCCACATTTAGTCTTAGACCCTTGAAACGTTAGTTGATGCACTTTGAAGTAGCATGTTACTTCACAAAAATATAAAAAGAGTGAAATGTTAGTCTTAGAAGTACCATGTTGTAAGAGGCTAGGATGTGAGTTGTTATTGTGTTTTTACCTTCGGAAGGATTTGAGTGAATGAGGATAGGTAAGGAGAACTTGGATTGAGTAGTTAGTGAGTAGGCTAGTACAAATGGATGGAGACAACCAAAGTGACTCAAGAGGCAAGTGCATTCGAATTGGGATGAATGGAGGATCACATGGAGCGCACAAGTGGACCACCTCATCATGGCCACTTAATGGGGAAGGTCCAAGGAAGAATGCAAGGTGGAGGATAAGCAAATTCTCAAAGCACCAATCAAATCACGAGTTAAGCATCGTGGTTTGAATTAAGTGGTGAGCAACGATTTGGGAAAGTAAGGGGAGAAAGTTATGGCGGCGGAAAGCGAAGGAGGCTAAGTTTGGGTTGAAGCATCCCAAGTTTGGTAAAGTGTGGTAGGTAGAAAGCCAAGGCTAGTTAAATGTTCGAATTAGGATCCTTGTTGATCATTTGAGGGAGGAAGGCTTAGAAGATAGGATTGGCGCCTACTAAGTAGGAGGAAATCTCAAGGGCTTATCGTGAGCCTTGAGGGTGCTCACCCCCTCAAGCTTACTATATAATCCCTCATTCTTCCCTCACTCATCCTCTCTTTCCTTTGTGCTCCAAGGCACCCCACGAGTTATAAGTGTGGGTGTGGGAAGCCATATTGGAGCACATGTGTGTGCTTAGTTTTTAGTTTGAGAGCCAAGGCTTGTTAGCCTTGAAGAGGGCTTGACCTCTTGGTAGAATTAGTGTTGACGTGAAGGATTTTAAAGTTAATTCATGATTCCAATTTGTGGTACTTAAAGTTCATGTTTTGAATACACGTGGTTGCAAGTTCCATGTTTAAGAGTTGAGCACTTGAGGTTGTGATGAGTGCAAAAATATACTTGTGTGGATTAGTTAGTCTTAGTGAAGTTAGGAAATTCTCTCTCCCCCTCTCCTCTCTAGGATTTTAGGATTTTAGGATTAGAGAAGAATTGTGTGATTAGAAAGGGGTTGTTAGTAGAATCAGGAAAATTAGGTAGGAAGATTAGTTAAGGGCTTGAATAATTAGTGAGGTAGTTGGGGATTACAACTACAAAGTTGTGGGTTCATGAAGGAGCTGGGTTTATGAAGGAGCTGGGTTCATGAAGGAGCTGGGTTTATGAAGGAGCTGGGTTTATTTAGTTAGAAGCTAAGGAGTTGGGTTCATGAAGGAGTTGGGTTTATGAAGGAGTTAAATCCAAGACCACTTGAAGGGTGAACCTTGCACTATGGACTCATCCAAGTCCAAATCCAATACCGCGGAGGAATGTGAGCCCAAACCCACTACTCGGACTACGGACGCTTAAGGGTGGGGGGTTTGGCCTCACATAATTGGTGCGTCCGCCGGGAGCGAAGCGGAAGGTAGTTACAAGACTTGGAGGCAACTAGGAAAAATTGGAGACACAAACTTGAGAGAAGGGAAGGAGCACCCGAAACTCGGTAAGTATTCTCTCTTTGGGTTACATTTGAATTCATTGTATTTCAACTATTCCTTGGAATGAATTGCATTGTCAATTACGCAAATTCATTTTTGAGGAAGGAGCGCGGCGAAGGTACGTCCTCAACCTTTTTGGGGATTTGCTAAGAACTTAAAAAGAACCTATAACCGAGTAGCTCATTAAAACATTAGAGGGTAAATTCACCTTAGGACATTGAACTTTGACACTCACCTCGGGGTGAGTCTCAAAGTTTTGGGAGTTGTCATTTCATGCTCTAGATTAAATTAATATTTCACAAAGTTTATGGTGTTGTTACATTGAGTCACGATTGAGGGGAGTGCTAACTCACAGGGGGATGCGATTGCTCAAGGTATGTTTATTTCTTCAAAGTGAACTCATTAACTAATTAAGGAATGCCTTTTGTACTCGTGATTGTTGTTATCCGTTGTAGAGGGTAATTCCCGAATTGTGGATGGTGTGAGAAGTTGAAGGGTGAAGCCTCGACTTTTAACATAATCTACTCGGAAGGTCACCCCCTCACAATCGGTATTGTGGTGAGTGTTAATTTGCGGGAAGGTGCGGAGGTGATGCTCCGACTTAACCAAAAAATTAACATGAACATGCCTATCCCCTATTGGGATTCTTTCACCTAAGTGGGCTTGCAGGTTCTTTTCCTCACCTCCTAAAAAAATTATAACCACACCAAGACAAGTGAAAATATTAAGAGGGGAATTGCTAGGATTATGTGTGGTCAAGTGAGGGTCGATCGATTCTTATGGAATGCAAGATAGGACTCGCTCACAAAAACCAAGTTTGATAGTAGGACTAGAGAAATCTACTCGAAAGAGGCGGTCCTCTAAAATCAGTGATAGATTAGAACAAGATAATGTTAGAATAGAGAGTTGTTTGAACGTCGAACCTAGGACTAGGTCAATTCTAGACACCTTAGAACTTGGAGCTCAACTTGAAGAGGAGATCACTCCCTCCAAATTGAGTGGTGAAACTTCTTCGGAAAATTACACACTTAGAGAAGAATTCCCGGTAGAAGTTGATAGGGGATTGTTGAATAGTTCACCGGTCACCATGGCCGAGGAACGGGGGATGGATCCACCACCCATACCCCCAATTCCGCCCATACCTCCTATACCTCCAATAGACCCATTGGTTAGGCCAAGAGGCCTACCAATTGTGGTTCCACAAAATTTAGCGGCGATGGATATGCCATCTCATCTCCCTAAATTTTATGGGACCAAGGATGAGGACCCCTCTCGGCACATGGAACGGTATATCGAACGGTTGGCTAGCTTCCTCATAACCGACCCGGGTTATTGGTTAGTGTGGTTTCCTACCACTCTAGAGGGGGAAGCCTATGAATGGTATCGGGATCATGCCGAGGGACATTTTAGGGGATGGGAACAATTACAAAGGGAGTTTCTTAACGAATTTAGGCCGGAAGTGGGTCAAAGTACCGCATTAAGGGCATTGTCGTCATTGAAGCAAGGAAGGGAGGAAGAAATTTCGGCTTACATTAGGAGGTTTGATTTAGTGTGCACTAGATTTGTGGGTACCATGCTCAACGACGACACGCTAAAGCAATTTTTCATTCAAGGGTTTTTTAAGTCCGGAACTATTAGGGGTGTTCTAGAAAGGAATCCCTTGACCTTGGCGGATGCCAAGCGTGCGGCTAGAGATATTGAAAACTTGGATAAAGATCACGAAAGGCTATGGAGAAGGGAGGATGAATTGATCCCACAATTCATCCCCATACGCCCTAGGGTGGTAGCGGTAGAACCCGCTAAGTATGAGAACCAAATTCCATATGCCATTGTGGACACCGGCCCCCGACCTTTAGCGGTTAGGGAACCGGCACCTCTTTTGGCACTACCGGCCCCTAGAACGGATCCACACTTGGAGGAGGTTGAGAGAAGACTAGGTGCTAGCCAACTAGGATTCCAAGAGGCTATGATAAAACAAATGCAAAGCCTCACGGATCAAATGTCATTAATGATCCGGAGTCAACAACCGGGGCCTCCACCCCCGGTTGAGTCGGGTAGGCATTCTTCCGGATTATGGTGTGTCCAATGTGGCCAACCGGGCCACACGCGTCAATTTTGTAGAAGTGGACAAAACCGTGACCAAAGAGGAAACGGTAACCCACCTCAACAAAATCAACGAGGTCAAGCGCCACCTCACTATGGAAATGGAAGCAATAGAGGACCACAACCTAGAGGGCAAGGTGGCCAAAATTTAGAGAAGAAGGAATTTCATCCCTTTTGTGGAAGGTGGCACGCTCAAGGACAATGTTGGTCCGAAGGTCAAGAGTTTAATTGTAGCAATTGTGGAGGAAGTCATCCCTCGGATACGTGTCGCCAACCGGACAAAATAATTAATGTCCCTTACCCGGTGGCTAATCCACAACAACAAGCAAGGGATAATATGCGAGGTGCTAGGCCACAAGGAGTACCGGCCAATGAACTTAGGCCACCTAACTTATACTATGACCATAGTAATGCTAGGCAAACTTTTCATCCACCGGCGGGCTTGCAAACTACAACCGGTTACATTCCAATACAAAATAGACAAGGAGTTCCACCTAATGGTAGTAACGGGAGACAAGCGCCTCCAACGGATCCGGGACCATCTAACTCCCAAGATGTTAGGTTCATGGATGGAGTGTTGGAGGCCACATGTGATGACATGCTTCCTCTCCCAACGAGAATTGGAAAGGAGCAAAGTCAATGGCCTCCTCACACCAATGCTATTACATATGAGTTAGTGAAGGGTAAGGGTGTGGTTGAAGAAGCACCTGCACTAGCGGTAACTACTAGGGCTAGGAGAGGGGATGCCCCGTTGGAGGTAGGAATAGGAGAGCAAGGAAATTACTCTTCGGATGAAGAGATTAATCTCTCCGAGTTGGATAGGGTAGCTAGAAGAGCTACTAAGGATGTGGAGAGGGAAAATATAATTTTACAAGATAGGGAGAGGACTAATGCGGTACATGACTTGGATAATAGCGATGTGGGTGAATGGGAAGGACCGGGGGTTCCCGTAGACGAATTCGACGTAGTGGGTAATTCTAAGGTGGAAAGATCTACCGGGTACGACTTGTGGGCGGACCTTAGTACACTCAAGGCGGATATTACTTTCGGCCAACTATTGGAAATTTCACCCACGGCAAGGAAAACATTAAAGGAGGGAATGCCGGTACACAAGAGGATGAGGAAGGTGAAAGCTAAAATAGCCGCTAGGATCCAATCACAAGGTGGAAGAGACGTGAAAGCTATAGAAATAGAAGTTGTTATAGTAGATAAGGTGGTTCCTAATGTGCTAGTCGACGGAGGGAGTAGTCTAAATATACTACCGGAGGATACTATGAAAAAATTGGGACTTGGACTCACGGGGCCTTCACCTTTGGTCATAAATATGGCAAATCAAAGTTCGACTACGCCTTTGGGGATGATCAAGGATTGTAGAATGACTACGGGAGGCGAGGAGTACTTGGTCACCTTCCATGTCATTAAAATGCACTCCAACAAGGACACCTTCCCCATTTTGCTAGGTAGGCCTTGGTTGCGGATGGCGAATGCTATGGTCAATTGGGGTGGACCTAAACCATCCATCACTTATGGTCCGGAGGGTAATAGGGTCATAGTGTCCATTGGTTCATTAGAAGGATGGATGAAGAAGGAGATGTATTTGCCATTGGAGAAGGAAATTGATGACTTAAACGAGAATGAGATTGGCAAGGCATTGGTGGGAGTCGTCCATCCCGAAGGTCAAAGGGTTGTTATAGATTCGGGCTCGGGAAGTCTAGGTCCTAATTTTTACAATTATGGGGATAATGGGGATTATGCCCAATGGCTAAGGGAGTACCCCGAGTCCGAGGTTGATGTAATGGTTACATTTCACCAAGTAGGCTTAGGGAGTGAATTTCCTAGTGTTAGTTTAGGAGAGGGCTCATTGTTGGAGCCATGTGAGGTGCTCACCGAGGAAGAGTGGGTTAGCGGTGGGTTAACACCTTGGGTAGATGACGTGGAAGAGGGTGAGGTTAGTTTAATTCATGTAGATGGGACTCAAGAGGAGGATGTGATTATTGAGTCATCGAAATTGGAAGAGCCTTTACATTTCAAGACCACGTATACGGGGATAGTTGTAGGTCAAGATGTGAAAGATTACCCCAATGTGCCTTCCGATTGGTATCGGAACAAAGAGGAACAAGCACATGTGTCGGAAGCGGATTGGCGGTACGTGGATGTGAAATTAAAGAATGGAAAAACCCGACAAATGAAGATGGGTTCCAAATTGGGGGAGAAAGAGGTTAGGGAGTATAGCAATTTGGTGGATGAGTTTAGTGATACTTTTGCATGGTCCTACGATGAGCTTAAGGGAATTCCTAGGGAAATGGTAGAGCACCGGATTCCTTTAATTCCGGGGGCGAGGCCAATTAGACAAAAGGAGAGGAGGATGAATCCTCAATTGCAATTGTTGGTGAAAGCGGAATTGGAAAGGTTATTGAAGGCCGGGTTTATCAAGCCGGTGGAAATCACGGATTGGGTTTCTCCTATGGTCTTAGTAAAGAAAAAAAATGGGAAATTAAGGGTTTGTGTCGACTATAGGAAATTGAATTCGTGCACACAAAAGGATCACTTCCCCTTACCTTTTATCACCTTGTTGCTTGAGGAGGTTGGAGGTCATTCGCGATATACCTTTATGGATGGGTATGCGGGTTATAATCAAATTTCCATAGCCCTCCAAGATATCCATAAAACGGCTTTTACTACACCTTGGGGTACTTTTGTGTGGGTAGTGATGCCATTTGGGTTATGTAATGCCCCGGCTACTTTCCAACGATTAGTAATGTATATCTTCACCGACTTGTTGTTCAAATCCATGACCGTCTTTGTGGACGATTTTAGCACACAAAGTAATGTGGACGATCACCTACATTGTGTTAGGGAGGCATTGGTTAGGTGTAGGAAGATGAGGTTAGCATTGAACCCGGATAAGACATTTTTGGGAGTGAATAAGGGAGTGTTGTTGGGTTATGTTGTTAGTGAGAAAGGTAGAGAACCCGATCCGGATAAGATTGCGGCCATAAGCGACTTGGCAACTCCAACCAATTCCAAGGGGATCTCTAAGTTGTTAGGACATGTGGGATGGTACCGGGAACTTATTCCTAATTTTTCAAAGATAGCGGTGCCCATTACCCATTTGCTCAAAAAGGATGTCAAATTCGAGTGGACGGATGCTTGTCAAAAAGCCTTTGAGGAATTGCGGGATAGGTTGAGCACCTATCCGGTGTTGATACCACCCAATTGGGGTAAACCTTTTCACGTCTATTGTGATGCTAGTAATGTGGCAATAGGGAGTGCGCTTTGTCAAGCAACGGGAGAAAAAGAGAATGATCAACCTATAGCTTATGCGAGTAAGCAATTGACCCCCGCCGAAAGAAACTACTCTACAACGGAGAGGGAGTGCCTAGCCATGGTGTTTTCCGTTAAAAAGTTTAGGCATTACCTCATGTGCAACCCGGTTGTATTTTTTGTTGACCACATGGCTATCAAGTATCTAGTTAACAAGGCGGAGTTAAGTGGTAGGTTAGCTAGGTGGGTTTTGTTATTAGAAGAATTCGACTACACGGTGGAATATAAACCGGGTCGTATGCATTTACAAGCGGACCACTTGTCTAGGTTGTCGGAGGAGATAGGAAAAAATCCGGTAAATGATATGTTAGTAGATGATAGCCTCTTTGTGGTCACTTCTACACCGGAGTGGTATGCGGGCATAGTGGAATTTCTAACAACCCACAAGTTGCCCAAAGAGTGGACAAAAGAAGACAGAAGGAAGGTGAGGGTAAATAGTAGGCAATTTGTTGTAGTGGGCCATAGGTTGTTTAGAAGGGGGTCCGATGGTATTTTACGACGATGCGTGTCAAAAACGGAGGTTGAAGCGATTTTAATCGCTTGCCACGATAGCGCTTGCGGCGGTCACTTCTCGGGTCAACTCACCGGGCAAAAAATACTTAGAGCGGGCTACTTTTGGCCTACACTATTTAAGGACGCCCATGACTATGTAAGGAAATGCGACGCTTGCCAACGGTATGCCCGAAACGACCTTAGAATGGAGATGCCTTTACATGTATCATTACCCTTAATTCCTTTCGAAAAATGGGGCATCGACTATGTGGGTGAGGTCCATCCCCAATCTTCAAAAGGAATGAAATATATTGTGGTGGCAACCGAGTACCTCACCAAGTGGGCGGAAGCCAAAGCGGTGAAGACCGACACGGCGGAACACGCGGCAACATTTATGTACGAAAACATAATTTCGCGGTTCGGGGTGCCGAAGATCCTAGTAAGCGATAGGGGTACTCACTTTTTGAATGACTTGATTCGAGAGATGACAGAGAAATTTAAAATTGATCACCGGAAGACTACTCCCTACCACCCACAAACCAATGGACAAACGGAAAGGGTTAACGGAATTTTGGTGAGTATATTACGCAAGACGGTTATAGACTCGAAGCGGGATTGGGATACGAAACTAACGGCGGCACTTTGGGCATACCGTACAACCTATAAGGTAACTACGCGTGCTACACCATTTTCCTTAGTCTATGGTCTTGAAGCGACACTACCAATCGAATATGAAGTCGAGTCACTTAGGGTGGCCGTGAGTACGAGACTTACCGAAAGTCAATCCTTACGAAATCGACTAACCGATTTGGAAGCACTTGACGAGGGGAGGAGAATGGCGGCTCAACATATTGAGGCAATCCAAAGAAGGAGAAAGATTACTTTCGACAAACGACATAAGAGAAGGGCCCTAACACCGGGAATGATGGTCATGATTCAAGACGCACGAAAGCTTGAATTTCCGGCGAAATTCGATGCAATATGGTTAGGACCTTACCTTGTCTATGAGGTCTTTCCTAATAATTCAATTCAATTGGAAACGTTGAATGGTGAGCTCTTTCCTACCCGTACATCGGGAAGTAGATGTAAGGAGTACCGAGCTTGACTAGGCAACTTACCCTTGGAGCAAGAGATGTTTGGATTCATCCCCCGATGGCCGCCAATTATGTGAGCCCAAAAGGGTGCCCACATTTAGTCTTAGACCCTTGAAACGTTAGTTGATGCACTTTGAAGTAGCATGTTACTTCACAAAAATATAAAAAGAGTGAAATGTTAGTCTTAGAAGTACCATGTTGTAAGAGGCTAGGATGTGAGTTGTTATTGTGTTTTTACCTTCGGAAGGATTTGAGTGAATGAGGATAGGTAAGGAGAACTTGGATTGAGTAGTTAGTGAGTAGGCTAGTACAAATGGATGGAGACAACCAAAGTGACTCAAGAGGCAAGTGCATTCGAATTGGGATGAATGGAGGATCACATGGAGCGCACAAGTGGACCACCTCATCATGGCCACTTAATGGGGAAGGTCCAAGGAAGAATGCAAGGTGGAGGATAAGCAAATTCTCAAAGCACCAATCAAATCACGAGTTAAGCATCGTGGTTTGAATTAAGTGGTGAGCAACGATTTGGGAAAGTAAGGGGAGAAAGTTATGGCGGCGGAAAGCGAAGGAGGCTAAGTTTGGGTTGAAGCATCCCAAGTTTGGTAAAGTGTGGTAGGTAGAAAGCCAAGGCTAGTTAAATGTTCGAATTAGGATCCTTGTTGATCATTTGAGGGAGGAAGGCTTAGAAGATAGGATTGGCGCCTACTAAGTAGGAGGAAATCTCAAGGGCTTATCGTGAGCCTTGAGGGTGCTCACCCCCTCAAGCTTACTATATAATCCCTCATTCTTCCCTCACTCATCCTCTCTTTCCTTTGTGCTCCAAGGCACCCCACGAGTTATAAGTGTGGGTGTGGGAAGCCATATTGGAGCACATGTGTGTGCTTAGTTTTTAGTTTGAGAGCCAAGGCTTGTTAGCCTTGAAGAGGGCTTGACCTCTTGGTAGAATTAGTGTTGACGTGAAGGATTTTAAAGTTAATTCATGATTCCAATTTGTGGTACTTAAAGTTCATGTTTTGAATACACGTGGTTGCAAGTTCCATGTTTAAGAGTTGAGCACTTGAGGTTGTGATGAGTGCAAAAATATACTTGTGTGGATTAGTTAGTCTTAGTGAAGTTAGGAAATTCTCTCTCCCCCTCTCCTCTCTAGGATTTTAGGATTTTAGGATTAGAGAAGAATTGTGTGATTAGAAAGGGGTTGTTAGTAGAATCAGGAAAATTAGGTAGGAAGATTAGTTAAGGGCTTGAATAATTAGTGAGGTAGTTGGGGATTACAACTACAAAGTTGTGGGTTCATGAAGGAGCTGGGTTTATGAAGGAGCTGGGTTCATGAAGGAGCTGGGTTTATGAAGGAGCTGGGTTTATTTAGTTAGAAGCTAAGGAGTTGGGTTCATGAAGGAGTTGGGTTTATGAAGGAGTTAAATCCAAGACCACTTGAAGGGTGAACCTTGCACTATGGACTCATCCAAGTCCAAATCCAATACCGCGGAGGAATGTGAGCCCAAACCCACTACTCGGACTACGGACGCTTAAGGGTGGGGGGTTTGGCCTCACACTTAACTTGGGGTCTCTTACTCAATTTTGGAGTCAACTAGTCTAAAATAGTCATTTATAGGGTTATGGTATAATTCGTTGCATTTTCATCCTCGCAATGGATGAGTTTACATAGACAACACGAATCCCTGGCCATTGCGGAGGTGAAAATGAAATAAAATATTTTATAATATATTATAGCATGTATAAGAATGTTTTAAGAAAATTTGACTCCATAAATAACATCAGAAGGCTCGAATTAGACTAGTGGAATATACCTAGATTAAATTGGTTCACTTTGTAGGGAACTTGTTTTTACTAGAGCCCCTTCATCCACGATGGATGAGTTTACATGGACACCACAAACCCCAAGCCCATTGTGTACTAGAGGGAGGGAATTATCACATATGAGCGTACCTCTCATCCATCCAACATCAAAACTTGATCCCATGTAGGTTTGTTGCTGATTTTTATCTCAAAGGACTTGGACTAAACGAATTTGAGGTCTTAAAAGGCTAATTATGGTGTCAATTTCACTTAAATTAATATTTCCAAAGATTTTTATGTTGGATGAACAAAAGGTATGGTTGTATGCGATGATTCCCTCTCTCCTTTGTATATTAACCATGCCATGAGTCCCACCGAGGTTGTCCATTGAAGGTAACAACGTTGGAACTCAGTAACCTCTTCTCCTTTGTACACTTAGGTATTTAAGGTAGAAAATTGGAAAATAATGAATGACCACTGTTGGTGCACTAGACTAGGAGTAGAGTGGACTCAAAAGTGGCCCAAAATGGTTAATTGTAAAAGTGGTGGCCCGAAAAGGGTTGGGGCGAAACAACCCGTATACTGGTTCCTTGGAGGCAAGGGTTTAGGCATCCAACAAGGAACGAGTGTATAGGCTGGTTCGCCCAAATCCCCGAAAAGGATGCAATGATTCAATGAAAAGGTTGCAATGATTGGCCAGATAGGCCATGTTTCACGCCGCTTAGGATCGCTTTTGCGTGCCATTGAGTTAACCAATTTATGTGCATTCACATGTAGAGTAGGATGTTTTGATGCCTCAAATTAGGGAGGCTCTACAATACAAGTACGGGGTTTGACTTATTTGCCTCTTTGAGAATTATCTACAAGGTACAATACCGTAACACCATAGCAGGTTCGCCACCTGGCGAACGAATATTTAATTTTTTTGAAAAAATAAGGTTCGCCTCTCAAAAACTGAATTTCTCAATTTTCGTTTTTTAGCAAAAAATAAGTAAAAATGACCCTAAATAGCTTAGAAATAGCAAAATATTTCAAAAACTAATTTATTCTATTTTCATTTTTTTGTCTTCAGAATTTTCTAATTTTTACGTTTTTTATTTTTAGAATTATTTTGGGACGAACCTGCTATGGTACTACGGTATAACTTGCATTCCTCATCATTTCCTTCGCTCCATCTCTAAAAACTATAGCACACATTTCAAGCCACTCTTTTTGGCCGAATCAACTTATTTTCACTGTTTTCGATTTTTGTACCTTATTGTAGTTGACTTTGGAGCTAGCATTGTAGACAAGCTATCTAGTGAGATTAAGTTGGAACAAGTCAACCACAAACTTATAGGAGCAAGGGTAAGCATGCATATATGATTTGGTTACCTATATTATGTCTCTCCCATGTCTTACCATTGATTGTCATTAACCAAATCCCGTCACACACAAATTGTTTCTATTTTGTTGAATTTAGATCGATGTCACTAAAGAAACGAGTTGTTGGATGCAAATTGAAAGTGTTGATGTCCTAGTAGTATATGGAAAGAGGGGTTATGGCTAGAAGGCGCCCGTGTTGAAGGATCTATCTCAAGAATGGTGGGCAAAATTGTTGAATGGTGTCATGCTCCTTCATGTTACCTCAACATTTTCTATGAATAATCTCCATATAGCTATGTCGCCGCAATGACATTGTCATTGTATGCATGCACTATGTAGAGTGTTGCATGGAGCTAATATTCTCATTTCCTTATTGTACTTCATTTGTTTTGTTCCTAAGTTTTTCCAAACAACATATCATGTCAATTACAAACAAAATTTAATCATATTTTAAGAATGTGGGCAAAGAAAGTAATGATAATTGCTTCAAGATGGTTGTTGTTAGTATAATTTTTGTATTTGTTTGTTTGAATCTTTACAACTTTGGGGTAGAGTATGTTATATTTTGGCTATGGGAATTGAAACCCTAATTGACTCTATGATTAGGGCGCGAGCATAGTCATGTACACAACTCCATTACCATGCATAGGTTAAGTGAAAGTGATTCAAAATTATACACTAACTTTGAGTTTTGTGAAGGAAAAAATCAAAACATTTGAGAAATACATTGATCTACAAAGCCAATCAATTTATGTTAGCAATTTTTTTTTCAAGAAAATTATACATATTTTCGACGATGGTACAAGTAGTGTGCAAGTAGGTATATTGAGCATGTAATGGCCTAAATATTGTTTTAAATATGATAAAATTACATTAAAATGGATTTTTTTCTACAAATTTTTGCAATGGTGCCCTCAAGTTTACAATGAATTCAAGGAATATGCAAAAAGAACCAACTTCAAAATATTTAAGGTCATGAAATCTACATCCAAAACCAACTTTAGCCATTTCCTTTTGAGTAGTACTTTTAATGATAAATTATGAAGATCTCATCTTGATATTCTATATTTGAGTACCCAACACAATAATAGAGGGCACCATGACAAAAAAATCGATTTCAACAATACTTTGCTACTACTTTTAAGCGTTTGAACAAAAAAAATGATGGTTTTAGTATACCGGAGCACTTTGCCATATAGTTGACCGTGCTTGCTCCCATCACAAGGAATATTAGCTCTAAAATATTGGTCATAGATACTATGTTCCCCTCCTTTTCCTTTTTCAATACTTCACCTATTTGATCATTTATGGTGCAGCCACAATTGGACAAGTTGAGGGGGGGGGGATAAATAAAGATTGACATTGCCCATTTTGGAATGTGTATCTTGGTGTTTGTAGGCTGGGGCGAAACAACCTAAGCTTATACATTGGTACCATGGAGGCATGGATGCAGTCATCCAACAAGAAACCATTGTATGGGTTGGTTCAGCCTCCCTGTGTTTGTAGGGGTTGAAACTCAAAACTCAATCTTACAACTTGACATTATTGTAGTGTTTATGTTAGTAACTTACAAAGACTAATAACTTACAATACATGGAATTTATTTCAAAGTCTAACAATTATCTCATGATTGTGCAATGCCCATTTTCTCCTTGTGTATACTAGATTGTGCTCCCCCCCTTGTGACTAGTCTTGCTATAGGTGCCAAAATAACTACAAATTCGGTGTGTGTTTTTCCTCATGCACCACTTAGTGAGAGGTCACTCCTTGTTGCCTAAACTTTTGATGCTTATCGTTGTGGTGGGCTGAGGGCCACTTCACACATGAGCCAAGAGCCGTGACCTTGTAATGGTGAGGACCCTTGACTCTCATCCAAAGGCCGTACCATGGATGTTGGGAAAGTTGTTTTATGTAGTCACGGGCCCTCAAGCATAGTGTGAAGTGAGAATGGACCATGTTGCGGGACCATTGGATATTTTGTTGGCGAAAAAGGAGGGGAGGATTTTGTTTAAAATAATATGTCTCAAACTCTATCAATTTAAGAGAATTCTTTGGTGGTGTTTGTATGTCCTATAATTTGTTTTGGAATTTGCCCTGCAATCTATCATGAAATCTGTTCTGCTGGAAGAAAAAAAGTTCAAAAAGTCATGGTCTGCCAGAATTTGCGTCAGGCCTACCTCTTGGAGGTGGGCCTGATGCAAATTCCGGTAGACCATGCACCCTTATCCACAACCTGCCATGTAGGACTCCATGTAGACTTTTCATCCACGAATTTTTCTTTGGGCCTTTAGGCCTTCACCACCTAGTGTGAAGTGAACTTGGACGGTCTCCGCCTTTTCGACCAATGAGAGCTCTTACATTGCCATGGTCATGGGCCTTCAGCCTTATGTGTGAAGTGGCCCTAATGCACAAGGGTTCATTGGTGCACACAAAAAGGACAAAATTCCATTTTGACTATATAAGGCGGCTCATTGCTTTGAAAGCAAGAAAATTGTTTGTTAAACTACGATAATTTATGGAGAGCATTGCTGATATTGGCCTCCAAGAGCCAGTGAGATCCTTTCCACTTTGCAACTTATTTCAAGACTGAAAGTAAGCATAGCATTATTAAGCAATGTGTATTCGTTCATGTGGGCCCTGAGAATATAACCATGGGATGCCCCAACCTAGTGCAAGGAGACTCAAGTTAAGTTTGAATCTACACTAGGTTGGGGCATCCCATGGTTATATTCTCAGGGCCCACATGAACGAACACACATTGCTTAATAATGTTATGAGAATTAAGAACTGCGTTGTTAATATAACTGCGAAGGTAAATGCATGATTCATATGGCATGTTGTCACTCAAAGACACTTAGAGCGTGTGTTTCTTTAAACCCTAATGTCCAAAGAGACCACATCACGGTTAACGGATGTAGGGGCTAAGGTTGATAGGCTTTAAATTCATTTCAACACATGTTATTCTTTGTTGTCCAAAAACTTCAAAGCTTGAGGGAAGTGGTTGTAGACCTCTTCATGGTCTTAATTTCCTATATGTTAAAGGCATCCTTAAGTAAATGTTTGAAGTGATTTGTCTCGAGTTGGTCCCTGCTTTTTAGTGAAGGTTTCTCTTTCAAGTTCAAGACCAAATTGGAAAGCTTTCAAAGTCAAGTTCAAGCTTCTAGATGGATTGATCGAAGCTTTCGTTTCCCATTTCCTTCTAATGTGGTGTATGCACATACAAGAGTCCAAATTCTCTTCCATTGGCCAACCAAGCTTGCAACCTTGAATGTGAACTCAAGTATGTGTGAAGTGAACATCATTGACCATGTCGTCTTCTTCCTCAACATTTGGATACTTGAGGGCATTTGAGATGTTTCTCTTACTTGCACCGGTAGATTGATTTGGTGGAGGTTGGCAGTTTATACCATGGTAATTTTCAAGATCCTCTAGTATTGGCATGCTTCACTTAGTAACTATATATGTTATATGAATAAATCCTTAATTAAGAGCCTTATAGTTTTATTGTAAAGTTAGGGCCGCTTCACACTATGGCCGTCCAAGTCGAGAGGCCGTGGGATTGAATGGCCAAACTTTGTTGAGAGTCCAAAGAAATGGGCTGAAAATAACCAATAAAATTTAAGAATTGCAGCTTTCGGCCGGGTAAAGTGTGAAGCATGCAAAGGTCAAGCCCAAAGTCCAAACCTTTGGCCATGAACTACCACAATCTCTCTACTTGGATGGCCATAGTGTGAAGCCTCCAAAGGAAGAAGGAGCACTCCACTTTATTCCCTGCCCAAAACAACCCCTCCAATCTAACGGCCAAGATCTTGTTTATTTATTTTTATATTTTTTATGGAAAAAATCGACAGCCTCTCGACCATAGTCTGGGTTGCTGTTCATGTCTGACTCAAACTTCCTTCGAGAGTCCGTCGCCTTGGTCAAAAAGTACTGCCATGTAGGCATTTTGGAGAGTGACGGCCTTTGGACTTTGGCCTTAGTGTGAAGGGTCGAGAGGCCAAATTCTTGGTTTCTTGCAATTTGATTGGTGGAAATCAACGGCCTCTCAACCTTCAGACATAGTGTGAAGCGGCCCTTAGTAATTTGGCAACTCAATCCAGAGTGCACCAAACATTTGATATTCATCAGTGCAACATTTGGTCAAAGGGGTCCTGCTAGACTTATAAATTTGTTGAGTAATTAGCCACTTCTAGACTTCAATATGTCATGTCGTTTAGTAGTGAGGTAGTTGACTGCATATCAAATTATAAACTCATGGCCAACTTTAGTTGCTTGACAAAGCTAAATTTGCAGTATGCTACTCACATAACATTATTCAGACCATAACAATGTTCTGTGGGACTTGACAATATTATGCAGAATATTCCCCACATTCAACTTGAATGATGAAATATTCTGCATAATATTGTCAGTCCCACATAACACTATTATGGATCTGAATAATGTTATGCATGTGTATGCATTTTAGTTCTTTCCTTTATTTGTCTTCTTCTTACATTTGTCATTCTAGTTTATGTGTTGCCAATGTTACGTATTTTTGTAGCTACACTAGTGTTGTTGTTGTTGGCTTTTTTTATCATGTATTTTAGGTCATTTTGCTTGCTCATTGCTTGCACGCTAGTTATTTCAAGTGTTTGGCACCTATTGCTGCAATTATATTTTGGTGTGTCGCATATGCACATTTTGCCATGTTTTGTCATTGTGTTCCATGTGTTGGTGACAATGACAAGGCCACACAGTCATCCAAAGAAGGATGTCCTTGTGGCCATGGCGATTGTCTTGTCAAGAAAATGGAGGATGCTCCACAAATGTTCAATGGTAGCAATGTAATTGGTACTCTTGTTCCAAATCTTATTGGAGGTGGTGTCCAAATCATTATCAAAGTTGTCGCTCTTGTTGTTTGGATTCCATTGAAGGCAATGTTTCAAGCATTGCCAAAGTTAACCTCACAATCTCCCGAGAGGATTGCAACCCTTGAGATAATGACACATCAACCACTCAGCCTACTACACACTACATTGTTTAAGGCATCCTTTAGTGTTGTGCCAGCCTAGTACTGTCACTTACCCTATTATGAAGTCTATGCTAGGTTGCACTAATGGTCAACAAGTAGATGATCAATATAACCGCATGCCATGTGGCATTAGTGTGCTGAAAATATGACGAGGCCTATGCTTAGGTTCCATGTAGTCAACCGAGTAGATGATCGGTGCAGCCACATGACAGTTGGCACCCACTTGGCATTAGTGTGCTCATTAATTATTATGGAACATTGTATGTTTATTCATTTTGTTATAGTACCCACGATGGCAATCACCATCGTAGGAATATTTCTATTCCATGACATTACTTGGATAGAATGTGATATTCAATATACTTGCAATGACAACCCAAACTCTTGTTCGTGTAGAATTTGATAAGAGGAACGGAACTTGAAATTGTACATAGATTTGTTGGGTTAAATGCTTCTCATCAACATTGCAATTATCTCTTGACTTCTGAGTTGTCTTCGGAGTCCAACCACAAAGACACTAAATCTTCACCACACGGGGAGGTCACTCCCTCTTTAATTTATGCATACACGTGCGCTCAGGACCTATTTATCGGGGGGCTATTTACCTTGCAGAAAAGATTATAAGGTATGGTAATTTTCAAAATAAAGGTAAATGCTTGTATTTTAATACACCCTATCAGTAATTATAATGTTTTGGGGGAATCATTTTAAAATACCCTATTTTACTTATACTACATTTTTTCCTTCCCGGCACGTGGGTAGAGACCATTGACTCCATATTGGAACCGTTGGTTTAGTAACATTCAAGCAAGCCAACCTGCGAAGTCATCCATCCAAGCATTTTCAACAGAAAATTACCTCTTTTCATCCACTAGCACAAACCCTACCCTAGACCCGCTACCCCTAGTAATTGTTTCCACACTATTTTACATGTACTGACTTGATAAAAGAGGCCATTATATGTGATGGTATTTTACATGTAAACATGTTTCACTATTTTTAAAACCCCTTTATTATATGTACATTTTTTGCAAAATTTACCTACAATGAATATACTAGACCCTATTTTTTATCGCACGTTGTTTCTACAATTTTCGCTAGTGACCTCCCCGTGCTTCACCATGAGGGAGGAGCTTCATGCCCATCCAATGTCCAGGGAGAATTTTGGGCATAATCGGTTGATATCCTAGTGTTTCCAAGTCCAACCGGTTACATGTTGACATTTTTGGTTTTTTTACATTAAAAACCATGTACATTCTTTAAATTCCTTTCAAGTGATCAGTAATTTTCCAAAAGTCTTCAACTTGAACCGGTTACTTCTCAAACTCAACATGTTCATATGTAACTAGCAATTGGTTCTCCCTGTTCATTGTGCCTGTCAGGCGGGTTGGGTAGATGACTATGACACTAGTTAGAGCAGAGGCGCCCATAACCGATCACTTAAGAGATTATGCGTCATATCTAGAGAAGTATAAGGCAATGCAAAAAAACTCCGTGCAAATTTTTTCGGTAATTTTATTCCTTGATTTGAAATTATTGTATAATTTTGAAGCCATAAGTTGGCTTGGACATATTACCAATGTCTAGAGTTTTAAACCACACATATTACCAATGTCTAGAGTATTATACCACACATAAATTTATGAAAAGCGGGCATTCAAGAAAAAAAAACTTGGGCTAACTCATTTGAAAAAAAAGTTAGTTAGCATTAGGGGTATGGATGAGTTAAGATTTCTTCACAAAAACAAGGTCCCAAAAGTTAGCTAACTTGTATTAATCTAACATAGCTATGATATGGGCTATTACATTTGAATGGTGTGTGGTTAGATGTGGATTTAAGAACATACACCAAAAAAATTCATGTTCAAAAGAGACTAGACTAGGTGTTCATGATATGTTATTATTCTAGGCTCATTAGGCTACATAATTGAGGGTGGGGGGAAGACACTACATGACCATTTAAGAAACATGAGAATTTTCATTTTGATAATCAATAAGATATTCATATGAGCTCCAAAAACTATGAGCAAAATAACGACATGCTTGATTTGGATTTGCTAATCATCTTCCACATTTATTGCGTGTTTCATATCCCAGGAGAAGTGGGCACAAAGAAAATAATTTTGACTACTTAATATTAGTACACCTCACTAGTAGCAATGCAATTGTAGTGTTTAAATTTCAAGCAAAATCAAGTAAGAGGGAATTATTGCATATGAGAGTACAATCTAACCTTCATACTATGACACTTGATTATACAACACCTCGGCTATATGATGCATTTCCCATTGACCAAACTTTCTAGTGTTAATTTACCTCCATACTATGGCTACGACGCTCATACTACGACATGTTTTAGACTTGATTTGTAATGCAGTAGAGGTAATTAATGTGTGTGAGTGGTGGGATCCACATGTATTTCAAGGTTCATATATGTGATTAGCACTTTGGAACATGTAGGGGAACCTTGAGAAACATTGTGAACCTATTTCTTCAATACAAGTGGTTTTTTCATTATGTATACAAATTTGAAATTTTACGCTGAAATCGATAATTTCCTTGACAATCCTTGATAGTACGACATTTGAGGTCAAAGTGTCATATTATCGAGATTACAACATTCGGATAACACGACACTTTCTTGTGTGACCAAACGTGTCTTACTAAAGAGGGAGAACAATGCCTCTCATTCATCCAAGACAATGAAAAACTTGACCCCTTATAGGTTTGTGTCCGATTCATCTCAAATGACTTTGACTAGATTCATTCAAAGTATTCAAAGCTAATTCCGGTGTCATATCAACTCAAAAGGGCAACATCTAGGCTTTCAACTTCCTCAGGGCGTTTATGTTGGATGAATGAGAGGTACCATCGCATGCGATAATTCCCTCCCTCTCCGCAAAATCATCCTTTCTTGGATGGATGAAAGTAGGCCATGGCCAGTGTCTAGTAAGGAGAAGTTTGGTGCCAATGGCTATGGCGATGGTGATGACAATTCCACTGGTGGGTCCGCTGAAATCCGCAATTTCACATGGAGGACGTTAAACTCCCCACACGAACTTTTCGGGGGAGGTAGATTCGGGCAGGGGCAGCCGCCCGTCCAAAAAATCTAGATTTTCCGGACCCAACCGAAAACTGTTGCCCGCCCGACCGACTTCGAAAAAACCATTGCCCTTGCATTCTTGAAGGCCACTTATCCAGTAAATTAAATCACGATTAATTCTAGTAAGTAAAATTTATAATTAAGTAGGCTTAATTAATTTAGTAAGCATGCTTTTTGATTTAAGTGGGTTTAATTATAATTAATCAAAATTAATTAGACTTAATTACATTCAATCACACTTAATTAGTTTAAATGCGTCTGGAAACTTTGTTGAAAGTAGAAGGTATTAATTAAAATATTATAAAATACCAAAATACTAAAATTAAATCACTATTTTTTTAGTTTCATTTTAGAATGACAAAGACCCTTTCAATGGTAAGTCATAAAAGTTATAACCTCAATGCTAATGAGAGTTTTGTAATACTTTTGACTTCCAAGTTAATTACATGCTTTATTGGCGGTTTCACTTTGAAAATGAAATCCCAATCAATTGCTTACTTACTCAATGGAAGTGAACACACACACACACACACACACACACACACATATATATATATTGGATTTTGAACCTTGAAGGTGAAGTGCACTCAATATGGGATTTGTAGATAAGTGGCCTTCAAGAATGCAAGGGCAATGGTTTTTTCGAAGTCGGGCGGGCGGGCAGCAGTTTTCGGTCGGGTCCAGAAAATCTGCATTTTCTGGACGGGCGGCTGCCCCTGCCCGAATCTACCTCCCCCGAAAAGTTCGTTGGGGGGGGGGGTTTGATGTCCTCCATTTCACACTGCCCGAGGGAGCGGAAAAGCAACTTACCACTGTGAGAATTGCAAGCAATTTTTTTTCTGGATTTCGGGAGAGTGTGAGGCTAGGTATGATACTAATATAGAGTGGCCATGTCGGCTATGGCGGGGTGGGCCCCGGGAATCTCCATACTCCCGGAGTCTTCTTCGGAACTCACAAACTTTTCCTCAACATATCTCATTAGGATGTTGCTTCCTCGACTTGGTGTATTACAGCACATGTGCAGCACTGCTCCTCGGAGCCCGTTGACTACGAGAAACTCTCCGAACCAAGTCACACATATCCGGAATTTGGTGAGCAATGCTTAGAGCTTCAACTTCAATCTCTTCTGTGTGCTTGCTCGATTATCACGAGCAGCGATCTGAGCACTTGTAGATCGAACACGAACCGGTTACATGCTTTTGTACAGTATTAAAGATTTTTCAACAAATTTCTCACAAATTCTCCGGGTTTTGTGTGCACAAGGTGCACCGAAGAAGAGTGCAAGCAGGTCTCGAACCTGCAATAATCTCTCTTCTGTGACTTTTGCTCGATCACGAGCTCCGATCTGAGCACGTGTAGATTGATCACGAACCGTTTACTTGTGTTTAGGGTTAATGGTTTATAACAAATTTCTCACAAATGCTCCGGGTTTTGTGTGCGCAAGGTGTGCAGAAGAGTGCAGAGAAGTGCAAGAAGGTCTCGAAGCTTCGGACTCTGAAAGATGGCTACGAATGGGAAGGGTAAAGGCGCAGTTGCGGAGGAGGGATCATTAGGAAAAGGGTCAGGATTGGGGTCGGGGTCAGGCTCAGGATCAGGAGCAGGGGGAGGTAGTAGCGGTAGCGGCAGTGAACCGCCGGCTCCTCTTGCACCCCAGCTCTCCAGTGGGGGAGGCAGCGGCAACATCGCTCGGCCGCCTCGAGGCACAGCCTCCAAGTATGACTTTGTGAAGGTAAGAGAAACTGCAAATGGCAGCAAAACAATGCATGCTTAGAGTTTCTGGGGTTCATCTATCGTTGGGAGTGCTGTCTTCGCATGTCTGCATGGAATTATGAACCTCAAACTTGCAAAGAGATTTGCAGAATTTAGAGCTGGAACAATTGCGATAAGTGAGTTTTTGTGGATCTACTAAACCTCTGGAGTCAGTTTAGGGTTAATAACATTCACCGACCATGTGAAGAAGGTGATCAAACTGCATGAATTCCTTGCGTAGACTTTGGATTGTAAACTCGTAGACATTCCAATACCTTGAGTTAAGAGGTGGAATATTATTGTCTGACTTGGAAGATTGTGATAAGCGGGCTGTTTTTGATCATACTAAGCCTCTGGAGATAGTTTAGGGTTAATTCCATTCATCAACCATGTGAAGAATGTGATCAAACTGCACAAGATCCTGGAGTAGACTTCGAATTTATAAACTCATGTAAGACTCAGTTTAGTGGTGGAATGTTGTTATCTGACTTGGAAAATTGCGATAAGTGAGTTGTTGTGGATCATACTAAACCTTTGGAGACAGTTTAGGGTTTATTTCATTCATCAACCATGTGAAGAAGGTGAACAAACTAAATGAATTCCTCGAGTAGAGATTGGGTTTATGAACTCATGTATGTTGCAATATCTTGAGTTTAGAGGTGAAATGTTGTTCTCTGACTTGGAAAATTGCTATAAGCAAGTTGTTGTGGATCATTAAACCTCTGGAGACAGTTTAGGGTTATTTTCATTCATCAACCATGTGACAAAAGTGATCAAATTGCATGAATTCCCTGAGTAGAGATTGAATTTATAATCTCATGCACATATTAATACCTTGAATTGAGGTGAATATTGTTGTCTGACTTGGAAAAAATTGTGATAAGTGAGTTTCTGTGGATCATACTAAACCTCTGGAGACAGTTTAGGTTTAATTTTATTCATCAGCCATGTGAAGAAAGTGATCAAACTGCATGAATTCCTAGACTAGAGATTGAATTTGTCTTAAGGTAACAAAGTGCCTCTCAGCATGACTTTGTCAGGTAAACAACTGCAAATGGCAGTGTAACAAAACATGCTTTGAATATGTGAGGTTCATCCATATTTTGGAGTGCCATCTTTGCATGACTGCATGGAATTACGAACCTGCAAATGTGCAAAGAGATTTGCAAATATTTACAGAGTTTAGAGCTGGAACATTGTTGTCTGACTTGAGAAAATTAAGATAAGTGAGTTGTTGTGGATCATATTAAACGTATGAGACAGTTTAGGGTTGATTCCATGATCAAACTGCACGAATTCCTCGAGTAGAGATTCGATCTTGAAACTCTTGTACTTTTTAATACTTTGAGAGGTTAGAGGTGGGATATTGCTGTCTGACTTGGAAATTTGCGATAAGCAAGTTGTTGTGGATCATTTAACCTCCATGCAACCAAGTGAATGACGTCTGCAAAGTGTTTGAATCCATCAAGTAGATATTGAATTGCTGAGTCTTATGAGGTGCAATCCACATCTCGTTTCTCTAAATGGCGTTGCAATGGTTATGAAATGCTGATATGTGGTGGTTGGAATGGTGGACAGGTGAAGGTGTGGCTGGGCACCAATGCAGATCATTACTATGTCCTTTCGCGGTTCCTAGTCAGCCGCATGCTTCTTGTCACAAAGGTGCGTACTTGCAAAGAGAGCATTTCAGATTTCAGTACTCAGGTTGTGTTATGAATTGCAAATTGAGCTAGACCTCAAGAAAGCTTTCAGGAACAATGCAAAGAAGATCTTGGCAACAATCTTTTCAAGAACCGGGAGACAAAGGTGTTGTAAGAAATTAGTTGGTCACTGAGGTGCATACTTCAGTTAAAGTCTGCAGATTTCAGTGTTACAATCTACTGCAAATTGTAGAAATGGTGAATAGATGTAAACCACTAGAGAGTTTGAGGGTAATTCCACGAAAGTGTTTGAAGGGCTTGTGAATTGTTTCTGCAAAGCCCATTGAGCAATTGGTGGCTTTCGTGGTTCCTGGTCTCTACATCAATTTCTGATATCTTGTCATGGCTTGTTCTAAGAAAGACTCTGGTGATGACATCAGATCCCGAATCATGTGGCTATCAAGATATCTCTGGAGCTCAAGAAACTTCTCATTGATAACAGCTTGCTAGATGTGTAAGAATGTGTTTTTTTGTTGCTGGTGTCGTTATTCATTGACCCTTGTAGTTTCCTTCAATTTGAGTTGTTGCTTTTGCTGCTTTCCTGCCCGTTCCCTTGAAATTTCCCTTGAATGGTGTTTTGGCTTGGATTAGGGTTTTGCTCCAATCATTAACATGTCATGATTGTGATCTGATTGCGATGTGTTGATGTTGGCAGATCCCAATCAGACCTTGAGGCTAATTTGTTCAAGGTAAGAATCCACCTCCTTTCTTAAGTCAACTTGTTGCAGACAAGATCTTTTGTAAGATTTCATAAACTGAACTGAACGTTTGTAAAAGAGGATTCTACAGAAGTATTAGTTGTATAAGACCAATTGGTCCCTGCTCTGTAGATGTGGGTTTCACTTGTACCAAGCACAACCGCCATGTTGTGGCAACTTGTATGATTTTTAGTTGGACAAGAACAGAATGTAATTCTTAAGATGCTTCACTAAACTTCGTTTCATGCAAGCAGCTCATGGAGCGACGAGGATACGGTGCTGAATACATTGAGCGATACAAGATGATGACCAGGTTAATTCCATAGTCAAGACATTTCACCTCACATTAGATTTTGAGCAAACACATTTTCTATCAGGTCATTTCACATCGCTTTGACTTCTGAAATCAGATTCTCCTCGTGTCAGGGGCTGGATCATTTCAACTAACAATTTTTTTATGACACAGGTTCCATCATCAAAGACTGCCGCTCATCATCCTTGTATGTGGCACAGCATGTGTTGGAAAGTCCACAATTGCCACTCAGCTTGCTCAGCGCCTCAATCTCCCAAATGTGTTACAGGTTTGTTTTCTCTCAGGGCTCGTTTCCTCATAAAACACACTGAACATTAATTAGTGATCTGCACCAGATAGTACTGTGATGTGCTCATCGTCCACTTTGGTTGTATTACTGCAGACAGATATGGTGTACGAACTCCTCCGGACGTCAACAGAGTAATTACCGGTCATCCCTTTCACTTTTTCTGCAAAGACTCTGTCCCCCAGTTCCAGTTCCACTATTTCCTTTCTTTTCGAGGGTTTTGAGATTCTATACATTTTTGTAACAATATTTGTGGACTTGTGACAGTGCCCCTCTTGCATCAACGCCTGTGTGGGCGAGAGACTTTGCGTCACCTGAGGAGCTGGTCACAGAGTTTTGTCGAGAATGTCGTATTGTGCGCAAAGGTCTTCTTCACTGCTTCTATTTCCAAATTTGTCACTAGTGCCACGTTGTTGCTATTTTATGTGCTCAACATGTCAGGTAATTCTCTGAAGAACTCAGGCTGACAGGCTAAATCTGGGTAGTGCAGGTCTTGATGGTGATTTGAAGAAAGCAATGAAGGATGGCAAGCCAGTCATTATTGAGGTTAGGTTACGCTCCCTCAAGACTTTGTTTCTCATCTGTAAACAATCAAAGTAGTTCCAGAATAAGAGGGTTTACTTCCTCATGCATAGTACAATCGTCTCTGTTTGATCTCAATCCAAAAAATCAAGAAGGCACAGTATACTAACTTAGTTGGGCTGGTATTTAGGGACTGCATTTGGATCCATCCATTTATCTCATGAATGAAGAAAGTGGAGGCTTTGGAAGTGGTGCAATTCAAATGAAGGCCTTACCCTCAACATCTACTGATACAGTAGCTGTGGCTGCTATTGAGAAAGAGGACAAAGCTGATGCCAGCAGTGGTATGTAACTGTTCCACGTTTTCCTCCAACTGGAATAATGTTTCCCAATACTGATACTAGAGTTATCCTATACCTCAATGTGGCTTTGTTGGGAGTCGGTCCCCTATCATTTCTAAATGGTTATTTTGCATACAAAGCCAATAATTTCTTTCCACTTGTGTGTTCTTGGAGGTAGTGTTTGAATATATATGGAGAGCAACCTATTTTGGTACATTGAGGGCCAAACCCAATTTAGCACCTCTTGGCATGCCAAAATAAATTTGACCCTCAATGAACCGATATAGAATGTTTTTCATGCAAATCTCCACACTGCCTCCGAGCATGCACCAAATTTTTTACCGAAGATGGAAGGTGTTGTATGCAAAACAACCAACTCCTGACCAAAAGTCCCATTGAATTAAAGGATATTTCTGCTGTACTGCCAATCTCTGCATTGCCTGCTATATTTACCTATCAAGGTTGAGACATGACATTTAACTTGAGAAAGGTGGAGAGCACTATATACAGATAGCTCACATCTTTATCTATGTCATTGTCTGTTTCTAGGAATATCTGGAGAAGCTGTGGAGAACAAGGAAGTAACCAAATCATCGCCAGTGAAACCAGCTGCACCAAAGTGCATTGTGGTACCCATCGTACTCAAGATGGCTGATGTTGATCACCAAACGCTACTGGAAGAGTGGATAGCATGTCGGGCAGCAGAAAGTGGCAACAGTACTACTTTGGAGGTACATCTAATTCCAAAACTTTTCTAAATTTCCTCAAGGTTCCTTGACAAGACCACAAGGGATCCTTATGTCTCAATCTTGTTGCATATTGGTTATTAAAAGTTGAGAGCTCTCTGCTTTGTGCAGGATAAAGATGCTTTGATTAGAAAGCTCCAAACAATTCAAGAGTACATCACCTCTTTTGAATCACAGGTATGTGTGGAGCACTTTGACGCTCTTCTCTAGCCCCAGTCATATTTGTAGGAATCTGGGATACCAGGTGTTCAAGATTTAAAAATGGTTTAATATTTAACACCCTTGGATGCGATATGCAGGGATTGACAGTGGTGAATCTGTCCGCAACAACTTTCCCACAAACACTTGATTGGTTGCATAGCTACCTCTTGCAGGTAACTTAATGGCAGCCCCTGACTCACTGAAATGAGGTCTATATGAAATATTTGCACGTTTCCTGCAATTTCAACTTTTAAAATAAACAAAGTAGCCAGGTGGCCAATTTCTTATCCACTGATCCAAGCTTGTCTTCTTGGATTGCTTTTGTGCAGTGTATCGAGCAGGGGAGTGGTGGGTCACCCAGTCCTCGGGCTGGTTCATAGTCACATTTGAGGACACTGGTTTCTGTTTCAGGTACTTATTGAAGTCCAGGGAATCATCTTTCAGCTTTTGTAGTATAGTAGAACAACTGTGAGATAAACTATCTGCAAATAAGAAGTGTTGAGGGAAAACAAGGCATGGACTTCAACATCCAGGTACTTTAGTTCGTTTACACCAAGGTGTATGAGGACCACAAGAAGCATACACTTGTATTTGTTTTTCTTTTCAAATTTCTTCAGAACATACATTCCTACTTCTGAAGCATCCAAGACTGGAATGCAATAGGATATAGGTCCAATCTCTTGTCAAAGGTGATGTGAACCTACTATGCCAATTTGGGTGAATGTTTACCATTTGAGTTGTGCACATCTCCAGAAATTTCTTGTTACTGGTGTTTGCTCCAATTCAATGTCAATTACTCACCTTGATATCCTCATTGCTAATTGCTCATGTTAATTTACACCTGATCATCATTACAAACTTCAAAATTCATTGAGAAGCCATGCTTTGCAATCATCAGAGTGTGCATTTGGCATCTCTTGCAACAGTTTCAAAAGAATCAGTGAATTCTTCTTAACATTCAACCCTACAAGCTGATTATGTTGTGAACATGAGATTAACACCCCCTGAAGCAAGACGTTAGGCATCTATCTGCCCTATATCTCGAGTCACCATTGATTGAACTCATTACCACAAGAGTTAGCAGTCAACATTTGTACATTGATCTATTTTGACTACATTATCAACTGGATTCTTACATGCAGTTTTGAATCCTTTGGGTTGGCTGCCTCAGCTCTTGCACGCACTTGGGCACATGAAATGAAATGCAGTTCCTAGTCACAGTTCAGGTGATCCTTGCTACTGAATGGGTGAGCAACTCCTTGGGTCGTCCTGCATACAGAGGTGATATGCTGGGCAGATTTAATTGAAAAGAATGCTTGGTTGCCAAGAATCCTAATGCTTTTAGTAAGAGGATAAATATGATTGAAAAGCAGCACAGAAACTTGCATTTTGGGTGAACCTGTTTGTTTTGTTACCCTGCTGTGAGCCTATAGGCCCTTTCTGATGCCCTGTGTGCGTACAATATGACAATAATGCCTGTCAATCCTGCACCCAAGGTGAAGGCCACAGCAAGATGAAATGCACCATACAGTCGCTCGTGCAGAGGACCATCCTTGTCATCAACCCAGGTCTTCAAGAGATTTTGTGTCTTGAGAACCACAAGATCAGTAACTTCCAGTGGGGAAGGTATGTTAACTGTGTCATGGATTTGGCCATCGTGGTTTCCAATATATGAAACTGTCATGAGCCTCTTTGTGGCATGGAGCCGAATGTACCCAAACTCAAAACTTCGGTAGAGCGACCAAGCTGGTTGTGGAAAGATAGGTGCATCAGGCCGCTCCAGCCGTGGCTGGTCAATTGGCTGCCAGTCTTGCCCTCCCATTCCAATCACCATGTGCACAGGAAACGCCCCATTGTGTTCCATACAGGTAAAGTTTCGCAGTGGACATGTTCGCTCATACTTATGCACATGACCCCAAAGTGCTAAACTTACTTTATTTTCCATGAGCAATGGCTCAAGATGCTCGACCATCATCTTTGATATCTGTGCCTTCATGCACCTATTGTCAGTTGAGTACATGGGCCTGTGACCTTGGAAGACGATGAAGGGGGTTTGCTGCCGGTTGGTGGCCTTCAAGTCTTCCACAATCCAATTGTACTGATCACTGCCTTGCAGGAAATCTGTTTCCGTTGAAATGTAGATGAAATGCACAGCTCCAAAATTGAGTGAGTAGTATAGATTCTTTGTCTCTGGAACGTCGGGAACATCGGTTCTGACAGGTAAAGATGATGTCCCTGGCATTGTAAACCTCATGCTATATGGGATGCCACACTCGCCACCACTATCCTTACCATAAGGTGCCCAATTAGGTTTCCAAGGCTGAGCAGGCCAATCATACTCATGGTTACCTATACAGACAAGCCATGGTGCATGAGCCGCAATTGGCTCAACTTGAGTGAAAAAAACGTCCCATAACCACGAGTAGCCTCGTGCATAGCTGATGTCTCCAATGAGTGAAACAAAAGTAGGTTGGTTTCCAAGCACGTCGAGGTCCCGTTGCAGCCATTTCACAGTGTTGATGCTCTCGTATTGCACCCAGTTGAAAGTTTTGTATGGAACATATGTGCCCATGTCACCGAACAGGAGTGCATTCGTCTCTGCCGCAGCCACTTGAGAGGCCACAAAGCTGTACATCTTGCTCCACCCAGTTTCTTCACTTCCCACCTGTCAATTTTACCACATCAATCACACTGGAAGACAAAATCTAATACCTACCTTGGACCTCCATCACAAACTCAAAGAGATTCCAAATCCCACAACAAAACAAATGATCAAAGGACATGATATGCAAAAAGTCTCTGAAGTGAGAAGTAGCTCCAGTACGTGCAGATGAAAAGCATTCCATTGCATATCATCCAATCTTCAATGAACACTCACACATCGAGTTCCTGCTTAAATATGAGCCTGGATTCATCTACTTCATCCCTTCTAACAAGTCTTCAATTCTCGAGACAATCTGCTACCGGAGAAAATTGCTCACCTACATGACAATGACCATCATTGGACTGTCATGGAGCTCTGATTCGAAACCCTCTAAATCAATCCGATGATGCTTAATTACAGATTATGAGCGATCCTTAATTTTTGTATCAGAAATGCATCGACGTCAACTATTTCTCAGAAACGGACAGCAACCGTTGGCTCCGTATTGAAGATCCTTGTTCACAGATGAAGACAGATTTCTCGGCCGTGGAGAAATCTGCAGAAACACAGGTGAAGGGCTTGCCTGGTAGAAGTATCGCTCTCCCGGATTAAGCTCCACCATGACAGCAGAATGAATGTAACCCGGGTCCCGCCACCCAAGCGCTGAATTAGCTGGTGCATCACACATGTCCTTTTGTTTATAAGTTCGTGACTGTGCACTGCCATTGAGGTCCAATTTGTCACTCGCCTTTCCATACCTAACGGAGGCCCCAATTGGGTCTTTCGTCACAAACATCACAGACATCTGTTTCGGGAGTGAGGTCAGCGATATGTGTACTTGAGTCGGTTCGTTGTAGTTTAAGAATTCCACAACTGGGCTGACAGCCAGGAGTGTCTTTGAGTTTGGCAATGGCTGGCGATCTTCGTCAACTGCTGTCTCTTCGCCGGGCGAGTATCCTCGGAACAGGCGAAACTCGTATGGTGCACGCATATTAACTGCCAATGGCAAAATGCAAAAGTAAACCAAAAATAAAATAAAATCTGAACATGCAATTTGCTATGACAAGACCGTTGCTCCGAAACTCCAGACTACTACTCTGTTCTCCTAAATCTTAACACAGAATCCACATAACACACATATCATACGCTTTGCTGCTTCTGCAGCATATTCATCAGCAGTAGGGTTACCTCCCCTGAAACTGGCTTTAACTCCAGCATCTTTAGGTGCAACACACATAAAATACATTGTTGAAGTGCAAGATATCCAACCTGTCCTCAAACTCAGGACCACAAATTTCTGGGGAACAGGTGCGAATCCGAGGAATGGAAGTCACACATACAGAATTAGGTCACATCAAGAGTTTACCTGCAGGAAATGCGAACGAGCCATTCCCAGTTTCCCAACCATCCACTGAGGCGAGAAGGACATAGCCGATGTAGTTTTCGTGCGCAGACTCCGGAGGCATGTAAATGCCAAGCCAGTCGAGATTGGATGGGGAAGGCACATCCGTCCATGAAATGACGAGGTTGTCACCTGAGGTTTTGATTGTTGTGGGAGATGGTTCCAGTGTGATCGCGCCAACTAAACCCTGCATCAGGATGACCATGGCGAAAATGGGGGGAAGGCACACATGCACCATTCTGATGCCTGCCATGATGCCAGCCGTGTGCACAAATAACATTATGTCACATCATAAGATGGAAAAATTGATTCAACCCTTTGCGCACCAAATGCAAAATCAGCGAAGAATGTTCCGTGCATATTGCTTCTTCTTGGCAAACCCTAAAGTGTGGTTTACTCTACCTTTATGTCCAGTCCTAAAGCCCTGCTGAAATTGGGTCCAGCTCCAAAGCCCAGATTCCTCTAAACTTTTTCGAATTCTCGTACCACTCCTACCCTCCAAGTATGGAACGCAAATCGACACCAAATTGCCATTGCAAATTCACTTCGTAAACACCAGGAGCATCCTCTCGAGACAAAACAAATGTTGATAGGCAACTTAAATCTTTATTTTTTTTGGTCTCACTGATCAGGTCGTGCAAAGATCTTCATAGCAGCTCATTCCTCAATCTCCAACTGAAAAGAGAAATTTACTGTACTTCGCCATTGACCAAATTTGACTGCAACTAGCAACTCATCGGCCTGAACAAGTATAGATTCAAGCATTGCTACTTTGGTGCAATCTTCGACACTTGTTGCCAATTGCAGAAACCAAGTGACAGACAGGATGCATAGCACAGCGTTAACTCCGTCATCTTTTCCGGAGGTGAAAAATTGGGTAGGACTGGACACCTTCCGAATTATGTCATGCCGCCAAATCTTTCCGCCCTCTCCTCTCAGAGAAGACCAAGGATTGAACATTTTAGAGATTCAACATCATCGGGGTCCAAATAAATGTTCCAGACCAAACACAGAATGCTTTGCTTGAGCATTCATCATGCCCAGCTCAGTGATGCTTGCGACATAATTTGAATGCGTGATGCAAACTTCACGAAACTAAGTTGTTTGTTCGTGATCCATATTTACATGTTCGCAAATAAGTTCTCAACAAATTGCCTACTCGGACAAGTCTGGCGAACTGTAACTCTCCTGTTCATTCCTCTCGCCAAGTTACCGATTCAAAGAGTACAAAACCAGCATACTCCGAATAATTATTGAATCCTCAGGTTGACAAGACTGCAACAAATGAGTGCCTTCGAATAATTGTTTTTAAGGACACCGAGTTCAATTGAACGTCAGTAACTCAAGATGGAATTTTTTTTCTATATTGAGCACACTATCTTAACCCGTAAGCATCTGAGAGCCCTAATCTGGGCCTCTCCATGCACGAAAACTTGTATTTGAGTTATATGCTTCCATTTCTAGTTAATTGTGTCCAATGGGATCCTATTTGTAATCAAACTCATTCATCAAGTGCACTTTTTCAATCGGCTGAATACCTTAATGTAATTGAAGCTTGGGTTTCAAATACAATTCATAGACCTGTCTTGAACTCTTGTATGCAAATACATATATTTATTATAGTGATCATCAATGTGACATATGTCAAACATTAGTTTACATATTTTCTTCTTAATATACTAAGATAATGGAGTAAATAAAGTTCCAAACCCATGAATATAGAAAATATGATTTTAATTCTTAGTGAGGACTCATAGGAATCGTGTCCAAATGTTCAATTGTATGTACATCCCGAACATTCAACTCCTTTGACCTATAAGGGTAAAACCTCAATTTTCATGTAAGAAAGTTGGTTTTAGGTTAGTGCCTTAGAAAATTCTTGAGAGTTGCTCTAGATTATCTCTAAGCACATGATGATGCCAAGTAAATAGACCGGTCCTATTCAAACATTGTCAGGCTTCTTATTCAAAAAACCCACTTTTGGATGTGAATTGGTTGATGTTCTCCTTAAATGAGTTCAATTCTAGTATTATTGCAAGGTTAGTTAGGATAGTAAAATTTTTTTTTAAAAAGAATTCCTAACTATTTAGTGCAAACACCTATAGGATGTCCACCTTCAGAAGGTGGCAACAGTTATTAGGACCCCTCTAATTCTCGTAATGCCCGTTTCAAATTACATATAGACTTAGACCAACCAACTCGAAAATGAAGCAACACCATAATTCATGCCGATACGTGACAACATCCGAGTCGCCTTCCTTTCTTTTCTTTCTTACTCGACTCGATGTCATGGTTGTATACACAGTTGTGTGTATATTGTGGTGTTGACTGCAGCAGTGGCGAAGGAGCTTTTTCAAACCAATGTCACAAATTTCACATCGAGGCCCATGCGAAAATGTGAGTTGCATTGGACCATAAACACGGGGAGCTACTGATCAAGTACTGAGACTTTAGTACTCTACATATATGCATGGTCCATATAAACGGCAGCTGCGGAAATTGTGCACCACCGAGTTGTTCTCCCCCCATCCTTAGACCAGAAATTGATGCAAACAGCAGAGGTTTGCGACATGATGAAGAGTCTCTTGGAAAAATCACGACAAGGAACCATGGTTATAAATCTGAGACTCACGTTGTATATATGGTGCGACTGCCAATGACATGAGCAGCATGCTCACCAACAACCTCGGTAAAGTTTTGTATAAACATTTCAGAAACTCGTACTGCAATTCTATGTTTCTCACCAGTGTTGGACCGGTATCGTTATGTTGTCCTCGTCACTGTCGGGGAGAACTGACAGTTAGTTACAGATGAAGCGGTTGAGTTTGAGAAATAACCAGTTGAAGTTCGAAACTTCAGGAGAATTACCGATCATTTTATAGGAATCTATAGAATATACCTCAAATGAATAAAAAAGCAAAACCGGAAGATGTCAACATGTAACCGGTTGGATTTAGAATCACTAGGATCTTGACTAACTATGTTCCCAGGCACTGGTCCTCGTATGAAACACTGTTGTGTATATTGGTGGCCATGTAGGACCTAGACATGCATGGTATCTAAACTTGGACTTTAATGACATCCATATCAGATTGTTGCCAGTGTCTAAAACCGGTTTAAACACAAGTCAATGCACCAATATAACAATGCACGATTTTGACATTTGTTTCATAGCCGTACCAGTCTAGTTTTGAATTTTTTTACAAAAAATTATACCAGTGAGAATCTGGTATTCAAATAAAAATAAAATACCAATATAACATTGGTCCTCACCTCAACTTCACGAGGTATACCAATCTACAGATTTTGAGGGTGTTGGATTCCACCTTGTCATGTCTCAAAGCATGGTCCACTTGGGATGTGAAGTTCTTCAGGTTGTAATAAGATACTTGAAATTATTATATGTACAATATTTTTGAGAAGTTCATTTGAAAACATCCACAAGGAGAATTGTAATATATCATAACACTAATGAATCATGTAGTTATCAAGTTCCACTTATCTCTAGAATTAAACATGTGGACATGTGATAGGCATAATCCATGTGGAATTATCAGATTCAACCAAAAACTAGTCTCCACCAAGAATTTGCTTGATATTGTGCTTGCATCATATGGGATTGTTCTTACGCCCCCACATAACTAAACCGTCTGGCTTAATACAGTAATCTAATGTTAGTTATAACATTATACAATGATTTCAATTAAACATCAACAAAACCTTCTTCATAAATTAACGGATGATTAAGATGGTGGTCCATGAACAAGTAATAGAATGATATGTGTTGCAAACCATCATTGGCCTGGCCACACTCCTTACTTCCAATGATATCCATGTCACCTTTTGTAAACATTTACAAGGGTGGATTAAGGCAATAATTAACTATATGTTCTCACAGGTATTTTGGACCTAGAGTAAAAGATTATTATAAAGACAAGAAAGACTTTTAACTATTGTTTCATCATCTCCATTGCTACATATACACCCTAACCTCCGTAATGTCACCCTCCTTAATGTCACCCTCCTTAATGTCACTCCCTCTCTTATACCCAGAAACCCTAGGGAATGGATGTTCTTAGTTTAAATCTCCCTCCTTGTTGTCACAATTCCCTCCCATATATATCATGAATTTTGACATTAAAATAATCCACCAAAGAATTCAAACCCATACACTTGCACACATCACGTTGTCATCATTGTCATTATTACAATATTGACTTTGTGTTATTCCATAATGTCACACTACACTAATTCTCTATTATCATGCATCCATGTTAGTGATGTTAACACTACATACCTCTTTAATATCATGTGCACTTTGGTTGCCACATGCATGATATTAGGGAGGTTAAAGTGTAGAAATTAGAGGACACCCTTATACAAGTTTCGATAGTAAGGGGACCCAACAAACAAGGATGAAGAGCATGAACAAAACGCATAAAAATTCTCGCTGAAAGCATTGCAACGATGTTTCTGTCTGACAAGGGCTTTCCATCTTCCAGTGGTGTTGCCAACATTGAATCAACAAAGTTTGGCAGATACTACTTGGTCGTCGTTAATATTTTCCTGCAGCTGATCTTTCCTTGGCATGTTCCCTGTGCTTCTCCACCTCAAAGACTTTATTCATAAACTTTCGTATTGAACTTGTACATGTTCTCAAACTCCGTATGGTAGCCTTGCAACTTTTGGGATGGAGCTTAAGAATGGCACATGTAGTCACTTATGATGGAGTTGCACTGAAATCTCCCTAATATCACGCATGTGGCAACCAAAGTGCACGTGGTATTAAGGAGGTTAGTAGTGTTAGCATGGATGCGTGATAATAGAGAATTAGTATATTGTGTGACATTATGGAATAACACAAAGTCAGCATTGCAATAATGACAATAATGACAGTGTGATGCGTGCAAGCGTGTGGTTTGAATTCTTTAGTGGATCACTTTAATGTCAAACCCATGATATATGGGAGAGAAATGTGACAACAAGGAGGGAGATTTAGACTAAGAACACCCATTCCCTAGGGTATCAGGATATAAGAGAGGCAGTGACATTCGGGAGGGCAATATTAGGGAGGTTAGGGTGTATTCTAGCTTCAAGAATAAGTTCTCAAGAATCAAGGTCCTTGAGTACACACGTGAATGTTGAGCATAGTCAAGTGGCAAGATTCATTTGAAGTGGTGCGTCCCCAATACATTCAATGTTCTTAGGTTATGATCTGGATTACCTAGGAATTACTCCAATTTGGACTGCAACCTAAATAGGCTACTTAAGAATGTTATCAGACTCTAGACCTGCACAGAATGTGAGTTCTAATGGCAATCTTCACATTCATTGAAGTCCCAAGTCATGTGCTGACAGGAAACTAGGGAGAGTTCAATCAGGGTTGCATTTTGGTCTGCTGTCCTTGGAGGAGAACAATGGGGGCAGGAAGATGGACAACTACAAATTCTTCAATTTACTCATGTTGACACCAATCTGTGTGATATAGGCTGTACTCAAAGCCATGCTGCACTGTGTCAAAGGCCGAACGAAGACAACGTTTGATTCTGTCCAAGAACACACAGGATAAGAGAGCAAGCCAACAACTATGAATGCAACATGAGATCATCTTGTCTGCCTGAATGATCAGACTTATTGATACTGAGAGCACCATACACATATATCTTAAAGTTTGTACCTCCCCCCCTCCCAAAATCTCTCTTCCCTAGTAGCCTGACACCAGACTACTAGAACCATCCGCTTCTCTTTGAATTATTTGAAAATGGCGCAATCACGAAATCTGCGAAAACCATGAAAATCGTTTTACTTGCTGCAATACTTCAAATTTAGTATGTGTATTCACCACAACCTCCTGCAAGGATGCTAGGTCACTTCCGGTTCCAATCGATCAAGAACTTTACTCGCACCCGAGTGGTTCCAGTAGCAAGAACAATGAAATTATTGACTGTAGCACTTTCCGTTGAAAGCTGGCAACAGCTCTTCAAATGATGTGTGGTTGGACATGACGAGTGGATAGTATCGATCATATGTAACTCATAGAAGAAATCGTCCGCTGGATCCTGCAGGTTGCTGCCAAATCGAGTAATATAGCAAAAGTAGCCGAGGGGTGACTCTTCCATGTGTAAGATGAACAGCCTTTCTTGTCCATGCAACACATAATAAGAGGTGCTAGGGTCGTTTCCGTACAGCTCCAATTCGATTTGGTAATACTGGCCGTAGCTGAAATCCATCCGCTGCATATCATGGCTATTTTCAAAGTGGTGTAGGAATCCAATTTCAGGACCATAGAGATCACACTCTGGAACCAGGCATTTGATAGGAAAGTACTTGCAGGAGCTCTCATGGTCGTGCTTCTCCGCAAACTTCATTAAATGATCACACCCGTGTACAGAGTATTTGCACATTACCTGAAGCGAGTCGATCAATCTTTCAAGTGCTAAGTTCCGGATTTTTCCAAGTTCTTGCGAGCAGAAGGGGCAGATATTGTTCAATTTCCCTCGGCACAATGGGCATGCTACATGGCCGTTGATGCACTAATCCAACCAGCAACAAAACTACTTCAGATTAGGGATACCATCTCCTCATTTTTCTTTACTCAACAGGGCAGGGATTCTATCAATTATAATGTCCATAGCCAGAAGAAAATGCACATGTCAGTCTCAGAGTACAGTATCAATTCAAGAGTGTTGATGCAAATTTTGTTTTGCACCAAAATTCTTTTAGGTATATTTGATCAAAGAATACATGTACACCTGTTATGCAAGTGCACATATAAGATTTCCATAACATAGCTTTGAGGTTACAGTCAATTGTCCAAGAAGAATGTTCATTTCAGCCTCGGTTAGGACATCTGAGTATTTTAGAGAGCTACTTTGAGAGTCAACGTGATAATATGGTACAGCATACCTGATGGATAGGGAGCGTGAGATGCATCATGCAGACGGCACATTCAAGAATATCAAAATTAAAACCAAATTTAAAATGCATCTCTTCCTGCCCAGACCGGATTCTCTTTCTCGTCATTGTAGATGCTCATCGATACAGTGACGAAACATGGTCCAAAGGACTACTTAGACAGTGGTATGGAACCAGTGGAGAATCCTTCCCCCAGCACTCCAGCAAGTGACTGATGCTCACTCACATTCCTGGAAAAGACAGACCAATGGAGAGGTGCACTTCACGACTGCATCCTGTAAACTTACACAAGCGTTTCTACAGCTTCAGATTCACTAACATTAGAGGAATTTATCTCGCAAGATCTTGTCCACATCTGCATGGCAACTCTTTATAAAAAACGTCAGAGAAGAATGTGTCACTCAGATTCCCCAGGAAGCCGAAGCTATAGGGTCACCTTCGTGAGAGATTACTCAAGAGACACGTTGTGAACCTCACTGGGAAGCCATCGCCATCCTATACACTTCCTCAGACGATATAAGGAATTCCTTTGAATTCCTTTAAATTCCTTCAAACGTTGACATCCCCTGTATCTGTAAGAATGCAATCCAGATTTCTGTAATTTTTCTGGATGATAGCAGCATTCTTAACTCAATACTATCATCAGATTCTAATGTCTTGCATACTCTAGCACTACTTATTTTTAATAAATAGAAGTTTGCACAATACCAAGTTGGTTATTACTATGCTGCAAGCTTCACATTCACTTTGCAAGGACATGAGTTCTGTAACTGTAAATAAGATTAAGTCACTCAGCTTTCCTAGGAAGCCGAAGCTATAGGTCCACCTTCATAAAATATTATTCAAAAGACACATTCTGAACCTCACTGCGAAGCCATTGCCATCTAAAGTATTAACAGTGAGAAACTTGAGGAAAGTCTGGCAGAATATGTCCAACAGGTGAACATACGAGAAATCTGGTGTTGTTTTTTTACTGTCAGTTGCAAGCATAACCAATTTGATTTAAACAGGAACTACAATACAAGCCTGGTTTCAGGTACTACAGTTAGCAAGTATTTAATATCTTACTGAAATGCCAAATTTTGAATATGCAAACAAGTGAAGCATTGAAGTGATGTAATCCAGTCACTCATTTGCATACTGAATAATGGCCATGTTTCTTGATGTCCTTCAGAAGTTGAGAGGAATATAAGTGTGGATTACAGTGAAGTTTCATGCTAGACCAGGTATACTGCTACATACTCAAATGGCAAATACTGTAGTACAAGGCTGCCCTATTGTAGTGCTGCGTAGTGTTCTGATTTTTGTTTCTAGTTAACACTGGTCACCCTGAGATCTTACCAAGTGGTGATTCACTATTGACTCCGGTTGGCACAATCGGTTAGGTTGAACCTCCAGATCATCCTGTGGGTTGTTAGGGCTATCAGCTTACAGCATGATGTGGAGGATTTTGAAGAAAAATGAGATAACACTCTACTTCTACGCTAATGCGGGCTGCTTTCTTGCATAAATCAATAATTCTGAAAGGGATTTCTCTTGCCTACAGATGTGACTATCACATTCAGAAGACCTTTTGCAATCACGCGCTTTGCAATTTTTGTGTAGGAGTTCTAAGCCATTCTAATTCAGGTCATTGAAGAAGAGCGAGAATCTTGTTCACCGTGTTCCAGTTCCGTGTCGTCACGGGGCTGTCAAACTGCTTCCAGAAAGATTTTGGCACCGCTGTCTTCAGGAACCCGGAGGGCATCCACTGATAGATGGCATCCTCACCGATGTGCAGCACTTCGGGCAACAGCTCACTTGGATCCGGCCGCGCAAGGTCGTCAGGAATTTCGCCCCGTACAAATGAGACGAATGATTTTGATCCGTCCGTGGCGACCTCGAGCAGCGGGTTCGCGTCGGCAATGGCGACGAAGCGACGAGCACTGATTAGCAGAACACTCGACTGCACGCAGGTCGCCTCCCGCACCGCCGCTTCCACACATCCCGCAGCGTCTGGTTCAAGCGTCTTCCCAGCCTCGAAGACGACATTGCCACTTCGAAGCACCGTCTTCACGTTGGTGTATCCAAGATTCTCAAAGCAGAGTGTGAGCTTGGCCATGGGCACGGGTTTCGCAGTGCCGACGTTGATGCCCCGCAGCAGTGCAACATGCTTGCCCTAATTTCCAGATACCAATCAACCTCCACAATCAAGACCTTAGAATCTCAATCAATGTACAACTACATCATGTTGAGCAAACTCAAAAGAACTTGTCAATTGGTGCTTGGGAAGCACTGTCTTTGCATTGTTGCATTTAAGGTGCTCAAAGCATAGTGCAAGCTTGGCCATGGGCACGGGTTTCGCAGTGCCGACGTTGATGCCCTGCTTGACCTAAATTGTAGAATCAGTTAACCTCCGCAATCAAGACCGTGGAATCTTAATCAATGCACAAATACATCAGGTTGAGCATTCTCATCAAAGGAACTTCTCAATTGGTGAATACAAAACTGCATCCAGGGCACGGGTATACCAGTGCCGACGTTAATGCCCCGCAGCAGTGCAACATGGTTGACCTAAATTGTAGAAATCAACCAACCTCCGCAATCAAGACTTTGGTATTCTTGAATCTCTATTGATGAATTGGAATTGATTTTAGAGTCCGGGAAGCCAAAAGCCTCATGGGACTAATAGTACACCACGATGGGGTCAAAAAGGCTAACTCCCTTGAGTACTGGAGTGTACCGGAGTGCAGTGAGATAACGGCACTCATCTTTATTGGAATGGAATAGTAGAGGGCACACTCCAACAAGTATGCCTCATTTTCATCTACATTGCAAGAGAAAAAATGGCATGATATGACATGTTATCACTAGGGATCGGAATAGTCGACCACCAGCAAGTTTCAATGACAAGTCTATGATTTGAGTTGCGGTAAGCAGGAATGATTTTGCAATGAGATGGTGATAAGGACTGTTCAAGAACACTTCGCATTCATAGTTGATGAGAAAGTCCTTGAGATGAAGGTAGTCTAGTTTCTTTCCCGTGAGGTGGAAAGAGTTCCAATCTTGAGGTGAAGCTAGAAAGGCTTGCTTGAAAGGATAGATCAGTTTGAGCAAACTCAAAAGAAACATGCTTGACCTAGATTGTAGAAATCAACTAACCTCCGCAACCAAGAGCTTGGGAATGATCTCCATAATGTACAACTACTTGCATTAGGTTGAGCATGATGATACTCATTAAAAGAAACTGGCATTTGGTGAATACACAACTCCATCCTGAGCTGGGGAATTGACTTATTACCTCAAAATTAATGTCGGCATCGAGATCATCATGATGCTTCCGCTTCACGACCTTAATATTCTTTGCACCTGTGGGCGGTGCAGGTTCTCTCCCTCTCTTCCGACGAGGAGGCATCGCATTCTCTGCAATCTGCTCAACGAACCATGCATCCGTGACGGCACCTCCGATCGCGAGCTTGTTTCCTAAAATTGCTTATAAATCTGACAACAGGATGGCGCCGTTTCCTTCATTGTTCTCTGGCCTCCGGCTTCTCTCACAAGCTTCTCATCAATCTTCACTGAAGCTTGCAAAAATATGATTATAAGGTAGATGTGTCTTAAATGGTTGCTTTTTTTTACTAGCCCACAATTAGTAGGGTATAAAAGCACACAATTAGTACGAGATGGTTGGTATATCCACACCAAGGCCATAGCCATTTTTCCTCATAAGTTTTGGAGCTTGTATGAATATTTTATATTATCAACATGGAGATTCTTGTGCTCGTTAAGTGGTTATATGAGTCCCCTCGATTATGTTGATTATTGAACCTCAAATAATTATCATATTTTTAAAATGATTGAAAAACTATTCTCTCAAGTTCAGCTTTCTAGGAATATGGGGGGGCAAGGCTGCATATTCATCCATCCCACAAAGCCCAAATGTTTTGCTAAATCCTTATTGCCCACTGATTTGAGAGTGACATGCAATTCACTAAACCCCTACTCAAGCTCAAGAATTGAAAGTCAAAGGATTTCAATTGGTAGTTGTCTCTCTCTCTCTTCCATTAATTGATGGACAATGGAGATTTATGATATAAGGTAGACGTGCCTAAATCAAACATGACAATAATGTATATTTGATTGGTATATGGTTAGGTGTGGGTCTAAGAACATGCACCAAAAAAGACATAAAAAAATATTGGATTACGTGTTCACAATATGCTAACCATTCTAGGCTCAATAGCTAACATGATCAGGAGGAAACCTATATGACCACTTAGTGAGTAGGAGAATCTTCACATAAGATATTCATATGGGCTCCGTGAATTATGAGGGAAATGGCTATGTGCACGATTTGGATTTGCTAATCATCTTGCACTAATTGTGTGTTCTATGTCCTATGATAAGTGGGCGAGGAGAGAATTGTATCCATCTAAGACATGCCTACCTTATGTGACTCTATGTGTGAGATGAGCTTGCCATATTGGCCCTTAACTCAACGAAATCAAATACAAATACACAAATTACAGTGATCATACGAGTTGCTTTGACTAATAAGTAGTGTGTGGCCATAGGGGTTGTAAGTGTATCTGCAGTAGTGAAAATTTCCGAGTGCCTAAGTTGAGGATGAAAATGTTGGGAATTCCTCAAAACTTGATTTTGTCATTGAGAATATTCGACCCCATGAGTAGCATCATAGACCTTGAACCAGCCCCAGCCAGTCGAGTGTACCTAGGAAAGTTGTGATGAGGGGCGATAATGACCTGAATGTTCAGGATAATATTTGCTACTGCAATTGGGGTTTTCAGGAATCCTCACAAATGTAGGGGTATGCAACAGGAGTGCAGGGTTTAGCTTTATAAATTAGTTCAGGATCATGCATTGGATGCAACCGGAGATTCAGGAGATTGTTTAATTACTGTAATAACTGTGAGTTCAAAGATCTTCACAAAACGTCAGGAAGGTGGGGATGCATTAGGATCATAAGGTTAAATTGATGGTCAAATTGACAAATTGACAAAGGTTGGAACAGATGTGCGTGTAGGGTTTGTCCTCATGACTGAAGATATATGCATCCAGAAAGGCAAGGAAAGATTTTTGATAATTTGACCAACCTAGATGACAATTCATGGACTGTATCGATTGGATCATTTGCAGAAACTGGTTGTCATGAGCGTGAAGCATATGAGTCTTATCTCCAAATGAAACGGCAGGTCTTCAACCAAAATGCAATCCCGTATATCATCACTTGGACAAGCTGGACAAAGATTTTCAATGACAATTGTCTCAGCATCTTCCGCAGACCACATACAGTTCTCCTGGTTGTTTAACCGTCAGCTGCAGGTAAGGGAGGTGATGAAAGTCAGTGAGTTATTCATCACCAGCTGGAGTGGTGATGCTCAAGTACATTGATTCAAGCTGTGTTCAATTCCAAATAGGAGGTTCGTAGCGAAATTTGCAGTTGCAAGTAGCAATAATTTCTCACTATTACATGTAATTCCGGTACCTACGCAATTGGTAAAGTTTCAACTGAGGAATGCATGGAGTAGTTTTATCCTTTTGCAAATAACTTGATGTCGGGCATGCTCTCAAGAATCATGATATGATGAAGAAGCTAACACATAAGCTTTGCTCAAGGTAAGAAAACATAACCAGTTGACTACAATAAATGAGACCAATTGAAGACATCAAAAGATCACAAACATGATTTGACAAATTATCAAGGTTGAAACACAATCCATTTCTTTGAGTTATAATGCAAATCTGCCTGCTTGAAACATTTCCATTGTATGGTGTAGGTGTTCGTATCTATTTCACAGGCAGAGCAAGTGAAGATCCAGTACCAAAGATGATGCGAGCAGAATCCGTCTTTTTCAAAAGACTGCAACTCCATTCAAATAAACCCTCCTTGTCCAACATTGACTAGACATTGACTAGGAATACACCAATGTTGTGCAGATGTCTAGGTTCAACCCGTGTATCAATTAGGGTACGTGGATGGTATAATACCCGACCCAGCTGGTATCACATCCTTTGATACGGCCGGGATTCGTGGCACTCAAGTAAAATCATCCATGCGGATGAAAAAAACGCAGGAATCATCTAAATGACTATTTTTAGGCAATTTGATTCCGGAAATAGAGTCAAAGGCCCCGAATTAGTCTAGTGACGTCACATTCGAATGAATTGGCCCTCAACCCCATAGGAGGGTTTTTTTTATTGGAGCCACTTCATCCACGATATCTTGGATGGATGTTCCTTAGTGAGTGCCACGAATCCCCAGCCCTTTGATACCAAGATTAAAACCCACTAATATTAATAATACGATATTTGCACTTATACCATTGCAAAATTTCATGGCCTCACCTCTATAACCTTTGGACAATTAACAAATACTTTCAATATCATGACCTGTTGGATATCAAATCAGAAGTTCTCTTTCAATACCCTTACCTACTCATAAGATGAAAAAAAATAATACCCTCACAGCATTGGTATAGTACACTAAAGAACACAAACTGCCAATTGATGGGAGATGAAGATAGTACATTTGCTCAAATCACATGACTTTTGGTCAGGAGTTGGTTGTCTTGGATACAACACCTTGTGTGTTTGGTAAGGTTTTGGTGCATGCAGTAGTGAGGAGGTTTGGACGAACAACAACATTCTATATCAGTTCATTGAGAAAAAGAGGTACTAACATGAATTCGACCCTCAATGAACTGCAATAGGTTACTCTTCCTTCAAATTCAAACACTACCTCCAAGCATGCACCACAAGTGGCAAGAAATTTTTGATATTGTTTGCAAAACAACCAACAGGAAATCTTAAGAGCACCAATTCCGCACGAAAAGTCCAATTAAGTTAAAGGATAACTCTACTACAGGAATGATTTTCAGGAGAGTGATAAAGTGGAAGATGGAGAAATTCGAGAAATACAAGCAGCCACAATGGATGAATTAGGACCTTCAGTAGAGGTTCACGTTCAATGATTGATAAGTGGCCCTGGCAGCCTGCAAGGTGCAAACGTTAGTGCCAGACAATAGCAAGGCAGAGTTTCCAGATTAAGAATGCCCAACAAAAACTCCTCTGACGGCCTGACCGCGACAGTTCGTCAATGGTCGTCGAAGCCTTTTTTCTAGTGGCTGAATCGGAAGGTTTGCTGAAAATGAACAATTATGTATAAGCTAAAATACTAACGTCTGAATCCTACATGACCAAATGTACAAACTAGAAGCTCGGTCTCCCGATAACAGGGCAGTTGTATCGCGACCAGACGCTCTGTTTTGCGAGCGCGAGGAGGAGGCAAATTGCATAGCAAATGCCGTGGAAGACGATGATAAAAAGATACCAAGCTGGAGCATAAGGAGTGTCAACATTCATGAAAGGATAAGGCCAGTGGTGGCTGATGCCAGTCGTATAGAGCGTCCATTGGTAGGTTGAATATGCGGCACTCCAGAAGATGAGGTAGCTGATGCGAAACCACGGGAAGCGAAGACTGTTGAGGGAGAATTCGATCAAGAGGAGGACAATATTTGCTGCGTGCATGTTTAAGTCGATAAAGCTGTGGTGAAACTCTGGAGGAAGTACAAAAGGCACCAGAAGGCACCAATAGACGATGTCTGTTAACAGCACTGCAGGCAAAAGCGCTTGGAAAACACACTGTGTGAAATATCCTTCCACTCCTGCAGCTTCGCGCTTTTCTTCACTTCCTCTTGCAAATGGCAATTCCGGCGCCGTCAACTTCTCTTCACTTGCTTCGCGATCTTCATCCAAGAGCTCCCGGTCCTCAGAAGATCGTTTCGGAGGCCTAATTCGGTTCACTTCAAGAAACGACCTCTCTTCAAGAAAATGCAAGAGACTCTGCCGAGAGGCGAGTGCAAAGTACAAAATCAGGAGCGTGAACGTCCACTGCGTGTAGAAAAAGAACACGTATATGCCAGAGTTGACAACATTGTACACAAGCTGCGGTAGCAAATACAAGAAGCACAAAACTCGAAAGGCCAGCAACCAGCTAGGATTTAGCGCGCCTCCGCACGAGCTCCATAGCTCTTCCCTACACACGTACCCGATCGGCACAATTCCTACAAGGCTAGGATCCTCGATCTGGTCATCCCGGGGGCCAGAAACTTTCGCACCTTCGTACCGCCGTAACAAGAAAGCAGCTCCTATGGTGAAGAAGACTACAAAACTTATGCAGACGGCAAAAGGCCAGTGATACTCCATCGCCTCACTTATTTCAAAGAGGCGCCGACCCTCCGACTAAGGTCCGAATAAAGCAAAGAATCAGCCACCTTCACCTAGGACATATTCTCGCGCTTAACGCTACATCTCCAATCCACTAGGTTCAAGAATCTACTGGAAACTCCAATACGGCCAAGAAACCGCCTACTGAAACTGTTTTACGTTTTCTCCATCTCCTGTTATTCCTACCAAGCCAAAGCGCGAAGCCGATGCAAAATTCGATGCAGATTGCAAGGGGCAGTCTATCATCCCACGCGAACGTCCGGACCTATTTCAGAAAGAAGGCTACAAACAACATACACTCCAAAATTCTGACTAAAGGCAGCTTAACAAAATTTCGAGCAATCCACATCACCGCTCTTCAACAGGCAAGACAGGTTTCGGGAACACAGCAGAGCAAATGTAAAAAAGCGCTCCTGCCTGCGCTCTAATTCTCACTGCTCCAGATTTTCAATTCGGTGTTGCAATCTGCACCAATAACATCGAAATGCGCGCAAAAAGACAACGGCAACGTGAGCCACAGGTTTATTAATCCAGGGCTGGTGTGTCTCGGTCCGTTCCAGACGAAAGAACGCCGAGGAAGCTTCCCCGTCGCCATACCTCTCTGCGCACTCTGCCACAACCCTATGAGCTCATCACAAAGCAGCACGAAGGCTGCCCGGAATCTACCGATTCCCTAGATTCTAGGAATTTTAGTCTTCATGAATACCTAGTATATTTCAGCTAATAGGGCTGGACGTTAGGCGGTTGGCTAATGAGGGCTCTCCACTTGGGAAAGAGAGAGAGAGAGAGAGGGAGAGAGAGTGTATTGAATCTCTTGAGTCTCATCGTGTGCAGATAGAAAGTTCTTTTTTGTAGCCCACAACCTTTTAAATTTTACATAGGCAACCAATATTAACATAACATTATTTAGAACCCTCTCTTTGTTCTCTTTCTAATTCCATTGTGGAATGTGATGGTAAGAAATTGGCTAGTGACTCCAGGGTTTGGGATTCCAGGAGTTAGGGATTCTCTAAACCACACGATTGGGTATAGTTGTCAGGTGTTGGGTGACCAACAATGAAACCTTGCATAGGGAGACTTAGATTCGCATTGAGCTCCCAGTAGGATTCTCATCCCACGGATTTATTCCCAGGGCCCACAGATTGGAAGCACAACGTTGAACACTTTTATGAAAGGCCTTGCTTATCTATTCACTTATCTATCCAAGGTAAGTAGGTAGAATGATTAGCAAATTTTGAACATGTAGTCCAATTTCTTTTCAACAATTGGCTTTTTGATGTCCATTCTTAGATCCCCACCCAACCATACACCACTCAAATACCAGTGTCCATTTAAGATCGGGAACTGAAATAGGCACATCTACCTTATGTGTACATGGCATTTCCATGTTCAAATGTCTTCCGGACCCCTCATATCCATGACAACCATCCATATGTACTAGAGAACACTAATTGGAGAGAGGCCAATTGATCTATATGATTGACTTTTCACATAATCAAGGTTAAATTCAAAAGTTGTTACGTTATAACACGCTTTTCAGCACGCGCCAAAGCTACACTAAATATGAAATTTAGTGTCATTTACTATTGGGAATTACACATTCCTATAATTTTTTTATTGTTAATGTTTTCTTTTACCAAGTAAAGATGCTAATGTTCTATAATGTCCAAAACAACCAATTCGACCTTTGTTGGTATAAAATGAAATGTACAGTCAACAATTATAGCGTTGCGTAATTCCAAATAGTAAGTGACACTAAATATCATATTTAGTGTAATATTATACACCCAAATAACTTGACCGCAACATCATAACATTATTTAGCAAGCAACTCTTGTTTCATGGGCCCTCATAATATAACAGTTGGATGCTCGAAAAGTTGCGTAGGGAGGCTCGGATTTAGATTGAACTCCCAACATCCAATTGTTATATTATGAGGGCCCACGTCGCTGAATAATGTTATGATAACTTACCTTGTGTTGGAAGCTCCATGGGCCCCGAGAATGTCAAGGAAATAGTGCTCCCAAGTAATTCCCAAGTGATTCCCTTGGAGCTCTAGATTCATATTGATGTAGGACTTCCTTCATATCAATTGACAAGACATTGGATGTGGCCTTTTTAGAAAGAGAGTGATCAACTACAACTAGATAATATTATGATTTTGCTAGTCTTTTAGAAAATATAACAAAAAATAGAATACAAATCATCTATGCATGCATGGCGTCTTCATGTTGGAAAGTCTTCCTCATAACATGATTATCTTGCGCAATGGGGTGATTATTCCCTTTCACCGCTCCTCCCTAGTGGTTAGGTGTGCTCCTAGGTGGGTTGGGCTGAAGGTGGAGGCTTACAGAGGACAAATGTAGCAACCCTCATCAAGACTCTTTACCAACTTCAATTGAAAGCAATTGTTGCTAGGTGTAATTAATGTTGATTACTACTTACAGTTGTACGATGTGAGAACTTTGGATTGAAGTTGTGAATTCTAAGAGTATAAAATGGTCTTTGAATTAGATACAGTAGAACTTGTCTAAATTAATATTCTTGGGACCGCCCATGGCCGATTAATTTACAGAGGTTATTAATTTATGAAGGGTGCTACATTTACGGCGCTCTGATTTTCTGCTAGACCAAGGCAAACGATTGCAATCATACACACCTTCAAACGCACCACCCCCAAGACACAACCAACAACCAAACACTGCTCAAGAACATCTTCAGACTGCAGACACTCGAAACCTTCTGGCTACAGCAAGACGAGGATTCGTAGGAATTCATTCGTTCCCTCCAGCAGATGAAGAACAAGATTAACAAGATCCGTGTCAACCATATGGTCCAAACGGACATTCGCAAGTTTTTCAACCGTTCGTAGGTCATTTTTGCAGTATTATACGTAGCGATCAATGTATTTCAAGAGTGAAAATAAATTTATGAAATCATCGGGACCGCTTGATTCAATTAATAATTAATTAACAGAGGTTTATTAATTGATGTATGGGTCCGAGCTGGGGCCGAGCCCATCTGATTAATTTACAGAGGTTATTATTTTATGGAGGATTAAATTAGACAAGTTCTACTGTAGTATGATTAAAGAAGTATATTGGCAAGCAAATCCATTCTCAACAAAATGCTATAGCATTTTTGCAAGTTTAGAATGGTAATCGACACCCTACTAGTACATGTTATGGTGTAGAGGAGGAATATCAAGGAGTAACCTAGCATGATGCGAGGGGGGAGGGGAGTCCAATATATGCACACCCTGAAGAATCCTCAATGAGGAAAATTGCCTTATGATAATTTTATGCCGTTCTAATTACATCGAAAAATGATTCAAAATACACATTGTTCCAGAAGTTGATGATTTTTTCTTCTTTTTTTCTTTCTTTCTAAATAAACATTTTCTCAATATCACATTTGGATTTCTAAATTGAGAAAAATTACATAGTTATGTTTATATTCTCTAATTGTTTGATTCAATGCTCAAACATAACATTACACAAGTCCTTGGTTGCGATCTGTGGGACCATGTATCACATGAACATGATCCTTCCTTTAATCCCGGAATTCCCCATTTACGGGGAGCACTCCGGTTGCAATTATTGCGAGCTTTTCAACAAGCAACTGCGATTTATGAGAGTATTTTTTTTGTCAATCGTAGCCTCATTCTTTGGAAAGAAACCATCATGTAGTTCCTTAGTAGTGTTATGAAGGAGGGCCGCTGCACCTAGATATAATACCCAAGGGTACTCTGTTGCACTCTCAGTGGGTGAATAACATGCAAATGGCCACCAGCCCCCACGCCTCTTTTAAAGTTGTCTGCATCTTGCAAAGGGAAATCCCCATCCTCAATTGATGTTGTTCACACCTGAAGTCACTTTTTTTTTAGATTTTTACGATATCCTCGGCTTTGCAACCGTGGCTACAAAGAAATGGAAGAAGCTGAGTTGACCTATTACACACAAAAATATAATGATATTTCTTTTAAAAATCAAAGTAAATATGTTTAATTAATTAATTAATTAATAATAATTACTAGAAAATTACAGAAGGAATCGGTGGAAATCTAGTTTCAACATGTCAAGGGTGCAAATTATATAAGGTATGGAGTGCTACTTCTTCTCTTCTTTTTTTCTTAGATCATTCCTAGATGGGTGCACTTTAACTCAACAAGAGAGTGCATGGTGTACTATACTCTTGCTCCAAACTTGACCTAAATATAAGTGGATGGGAGGGTGCAATTGATTTTCTCTAAACTAGAAAGAAACACTATGCTTCATAGGTTGAGAAGTATTATGCTAAAGATTTAGTTTTTAATTTGAATCGTAGGTGGGTTTGGCCACAATGATTAGGAAAGGCTTATAACATCCCATGTGGAAATTACTTTTTTAAACACTTGAAAATGTTGAACCGAAGTGGACATTGTTTCATAGGCAATTGCCATTGGACAAAGCTCCTATATTTAGGTTCTAAAACGAAGAGACATGTTACATTCTAGAAGGTTCTGACCACTTTACAAATCGGTGTACGTTTTAACTCCGCATATCTTATCTTAAGATCACGTTGACCTAATGGACTTCAAGCATGAAAACATGACCAATCGATGCTTGGGGTCTCTTTAATTGGTGGTTGAAACTTGGAGAAAATTAAAAGCCTATACTTATTTGTGCAAAAAAGTCCACGTGTCTTTTATTTGGTCAAACTTGATGGAAGGAAGGTTCCCAAAGACTAAATGTTTTGACATTATTTTGAGCATACTTAGTGATCGGGCCCCACTCAAAACTTTGGGTGATTGTCCCTCCATATATTGATGGACACCCACTTTGGTACGGTTGGGTAGAAAGACTTCAAGAGTGCCCATTCACCTTGTCGATAGATAAATGTTGGCTCCAGATGGAGTAAGCATGAATAAAGAGCCTCTTCACCTACATCCTACTTCTTCCTTTCCAGGGATGGGCACTCACCTTGTATAAGTACCATGTCATTTTCCAAATGCAACTTTAGGAATATTTGAAGGTGCATACTTAGAAAATGATGAGTTCGTGTTGAGAATGCCTTGAATTTTTTGTTATCACAAGTTTTAGCCAATTGTAATTAAAATGATGTACGCTACCAATAAAGGTACAGTACTTGTAGGGTGTGCACTTTGTTATGAGAATTTTGTGACATTTGCTAATTGAGCCAGTAGCATCTATTGATACCTATGTAACTTTCATCCCTTCAATACAGAAGGTAGAGCATGCTAAAACTAACATCCCCACCCAAAATCAACATATTAAAACCTTGAACTATAAAGTACACATTGACTTTGAGAATGTTTAGCATTTTAACATTGAGTTTCCATGTTGGTTTTGGGTCATCTATCAATATGACTTTGAACTAATGTTTTAAGGAAAACTAGACCAAGTCCCAAAGTCCATTATATAACATGTTGAATTGTATTATAGGATCCTCCAATAGAATATGCAATTGATCACGGTATAGAGGAACGGGCTCCCATTCACGTCGGTGTAAAGAAGAAACCCCGACGTTACTTTTATTTAATTTATAATATGCAAGTTGATTTTCATAATACTATAGCAACTTTTTTGAATATATTTGAATATCTTCTTATCCAATTATATAGATTCAACATCAAAAAGTGTTAAAATCAATTTTGTTGTTGTATTTTAATATCATAACACTCAATAAACCATTGAGCTCCCATTGAGGGTTTACATACCTCCCATTGAAGTATAATGGAAGTGTATCGACAAATCCATCCATAGAATCGAGGCAACCCAAAAAATCCAATTTTTGAGAATGTGTCCAAGTCTACTTATATACAAGTTTTTGAGCCCTTGCTTTTGCATGTCGGTGCGTTGGAATCCCCTTTCAAATGCTAATGAGAAATATCTAGAACTTTATAATATAATAGGCAGTAGTAGATACACTTAGCGCTTAAAATGATGGTTTTAACATCATCTAGGTTAGTCAACTCACAAGGAGGCATGCATTAAATTTTATTTCTGCACTAAATCAAGAAATGACGTAGCTATCATGATGAACCTCAACTATGGGGGAGTGAGTGAGAGGGAATTCTTGCATACAAGCGTACTTCTCATTTATCCAACATAAAAACCATGAAATGGTATGTAGCTTGGAGGTTACAGTTTTTAGTTGACTTGACACTAGAATTAGTTTTACAGATCCTGAATTAGTCTAATCCAAGCCATTTGAGATGGATTGGTCACAAACCTATAGGGGGTCAAGTTCTTACCTTGGATGGATGAAAGGGATTCTCATATGGGACAATTCTCTCCCAATTACGGTGGAGGTGTTTTTCTAAACTAGCAGGTGAGAATGCCACACAAAGTGACACTACATCGTTTTCAAAACTTACACTAAATAATCCTATTATTATGGATGAAAAATTAGTGTGGATATAACTAGCGTGGGCCACTCTAATTCTATAGTCAGGTGGAATTAACCAGGGTCCAAGGCCCCAGGTCTTTCCCTTAGTCTTCCTTGAGACTTTTGGCCAAGACCTTACATGAAATAAAATAGTCACATTTAAAAAAATCAAAAGTAGCACAAAAAGAAATAAAATCACCCACAATAATCGCAAACAGACAAATGAGTTACTAAATTTTCAGAGATTGCATTTGAAAAGTGTTAGATAGACAACACTAAGATCACTATATTCGTTAATTTGGGATTTTTTTGGCATTTTGAGACAGTTACAAATATAAGAACATGGATAAAATCACACAGATATTGGAGAATGTTGTAAGATGCAAATGCTTTGAAGCGGGTGTTCATATCAAGAACCCAATTAAGAACTCATATCAAAATGGTTTAGGTAGGACGACCCAAACATTAGACCATGTTGTTGTGGTCCATATATTAATTTGAGACAAGAGAAAGTCTCAAATTAACGAATATAGTGGGGTGCAAGCACGGTAAAGTGGACAGCTCTTGATCCTTGCTCAGGTTTAAGTGAAAGTGATCCAAAACAATATACTAACTTTGAATTTTATGAAATAAAAATTCATAAACATTTAGAAAACATATGAATCTACAAAGCCAAGCAATTTATGTTCACAAAAAACAATTTCAAACAACGTATATGTATTTTAGAAGACGGTGCAAGTGGTGGTGCAAGTGGGTGTCATTGAAAAGATAATTGTCAAAAACTTGTTTAAAATATAATTACATTACATTAAATTGATGAATCTTTGAAAAAAAAATTACAATGACCTCAAGTTTATAATGAATACACGGAATATGAAAAGAAATTCCAAGTTCAAAATATTTAAAGTCATGAAATTTACGTTCAAAACTATATTTAGTCAGTTGCTTTTACGCGTCACTTTTGATGATAGGTTTTGAAGATCTCATATTGATATTCTATATTTGAGTACCTAACTTAACAATAGAGGTCATCATGAAAAATAATCTATTTTAAACAACATTTTGCTACTACTTATAGGCGTTTGACCAAGAAAATCATAGCTTTCATATACCGGAGCACTTTTTTGGTCCACTTTACTATGCTTGCACCCAGTGATTAAGTTATGCACTAGTAGCAATGAAAAATATTTAGTGTGTTTTATAAAGCTATCTGATGGATTGTAATTAACGTCAAGGGCAAGAGACTTCCTTAAATCTTAGAAAGAAGGGCCACATTGGCAAGTGGACAAGTGACAAGCTCGACATGTGGAGAAGGGGACTTTGATTCCGACACAAAGGATGTGCCCGCCGTTTGAGACCGAGTTTGCAAATAGTGTGCCCTAATCGACAAAACACTAATATTCGATTCATAGAGCAACATTAACTTTGATGTGCAATGTTGATTATGATGGCCTCCATCACTTGTCATGTAGTTAGCAAAGTGTCCCCTGCCATCTTCATTGGTTGTCACCCAATGATTGCAAGATCACTTACATGGGTCGATGATGAATAATGTGGGCCACACTAAATCATATGTATAGTGTTCATGCTTGTAAACCCACAGTAGACAAATAAAACGGGAATAAAGGAGGTGCAACACTAATTGTATGCATGTGCACATGTTACTTGTGGGCATTATCATTTATAAGCATAACATTCCTACTAGATGTTAGACTGATTTCCTGTCATAATATGTGGTTGTTGTTCCATTGGAATCATCAGTATGGGGAGCCCAAGTAATATTAGAAACTAAATATCAACAACTAATGAGAGCAGGGGGTGGTTGGGTGGGGAACTATTAGGTAATGTGGGCACATCTTGGACAATAATGACCATTGGAACTAGCTTGATGGGGACTGCTATCATGTGAGCGGTGAGTGGTAACATATGAGCAGTGAGAAAGATAATGAACAAGGTAATACATGCACTAATATCCTATAAGCATGGATTCATTGCAATGAAAAGATGGACCATGTACACGGGTATGTATCATTAATATGGGGTATTGCATTCACCAATCACCCATATTAATGATCCATATGCCACCAAATTGTTTTCAGTTTAGAATGTATTGTCTTGTTCATTTTAGTGTTACCAGTTACTAACACATTTGAAGGTAAATTTTTTGATAATAGATGGAAAATGGACAATCGCTTTCAATAATGCATCCAATAAAATAATGGAAGGGTCAGCACACCAAACTAAGTCCACTGATTGTGGTCTATGCGAAGAGAGACATCACATAAAAACCGACCCACACAAACCCAATCATTATGTCTAACTTTGCACATGATCCTATTTCATTCTCACTCACTATCCTCTTCATTACCCTCTTTTGCCTCATCATTTACATATGGACAGTGAATCGGCTATCGAGAGCTTTGACGAGTGACTAGTATTGATGTAGCTCCATAGCCTTAGCTATATTCTCTATACATGGAGGAAGCAACATACAATTGGGAGGTGATGAAGCCTGTGCTATCATGCTTCTGCTAACACCAAGCAAATGGTTAGTAACATGATCAAATACAAAATTGCACACCTAATATTGAATAACAAATAACTCCAATATTGAATGAAACACCAAACTTACTCACTAATACGAGATCGCTTCACCACCTTACGTATAGGCTCATCGTCATTTACGAGATTTTATAGTGTGAGGCAGGATTTCCAGATCTCACAAGAGGATTACCATTGCACAAAAGAGCTATTATTGCATCGGGTGTGGTTGAATCCCCTTCAAGCAGAACAAGGTGTCATCCACTATGCTTACAAGCATAAACAAATGCATTGGAATCCACAATGATGACCATCCATGAGCAAAGCCACATAAACGAAAACAAAATAGAAACATGTTATAAAATTGACTCGATTCCAATAATTGCAATCACATGTGGAAGCAAAGGCATCAAGAACCACCGATCCATGTTTACTTAATGCCTTGATGAAGACTTGCATGATGTAGAGTCTTTCTATGGTTCCCCTCTCCACAAGACACCTTTGTTCATGAGCTAAGTATCAATTGTGGTCAACTTAAAGAAAACATTCGTGGTTTCAAGATCCATGTCACCCATACCAACACTCTTATGGAAAAGAGAATGCAAGGAAGCCTTCACTTTGTGAATGAAAGTCATAATGCAAAAACGTTGAGTCTAAAATACCACAAATAAATCAAAACCAACAAACAACATATGAACAGTAAACAACATTTGTAAACAATAAATCAAAACCAATAAACAAAGAAAATAAAGTGGATTGAATTCAAATTTAGTACGTGTGTACCACGCGAAATCTTTCAACACTTGAACATAACGGCAACTCATTGATGCCCCACCAATCCTTTGCAATTGCAAGATCATAAGTTTCTGCATAAATCATCACGTCCACCCTAGCTTCTTTTATTTATGGCAAGAAGACATGCATCCTCATAAAGGTATGCACTAGCAAATTTGAAAAGAGCTTTGATGTGGGAGGATGAGTGCAAATTCCACTATGGAATGACAATATAAGGTTTGATACATTGGGAACAGGAAACCCATCCAACAAATCTACAATCAATAGGTCAAACTTCAAACCACCCGATGAAACCAACAGAGGGAATTCAAAACCACATAAGAGATTGAACATGATAGTTTGCATCAAAATATATAAACAAATAAATCAACATTGCAATAGTACCGTGTTTAAGAAATCTATAATCTCAACCATGATATGACGATTTGCGGCCCTATTCTCCAATATGGATGCCATGGATGTGTTTTTACCCATTATCGATAGTTGTTGAGAGCCCATTGTCAAATATGAACCCACTCGATTCTCTCTACTATGCCTTTGTGCCTCTCGTTGCGAATGCACAGTTGTGGTGGGAGGAGTTGTTGCAACAATTGCATCCGCTGCAAGCGGAATGTTTGTTACAATGGTATAACCTATTGTAGGAGGGATTGTTGGAGTTGCATCCACCTTCAATTGTGGTGAAGATTATAGTTCTTCTTGTTGAGTAGTGTCTATCATTTTGGACCCACGTCCCTCACCGTGCAACTTACAAATACCCAACACAATCACAGCCAACATACTCAAACTATACAATATTAATACCAAAAGTCACCTACACCAAATTACCCCCCCTAAGAAAATAGTGAAATACTCACGCACATGGCACAAAGCCCCACAATATCACCACATGGAAAACAACCACCCAACTCCACCCCTACCAATTGAACTATACAATACCCACCCCCTTAAATTCAAGCCCCAACAATGCATATGCACCGATGGATCTTTTATACCCCTTAACGAACACGGCATAGGCAATACAATTGGGTCAAGTGTCTACTCCCCTGCCAACAACCTTCAGGTTGCGGAGAGACTCCCAGGCCTACAAAACATACTAAGAGCCGAATTAAATGCCATCCTAATAGCAATCCAAGGTACACAACACCACATGCAAGATACCCACATCTTTTGTAGATAGATTTTTGGTTTTGGGTTCCAATTAAGAAAAACACACAGGGAAGACTAAATGAGTGTCAAATGTAACTCTAGATGTCACTATTAGGTGAATTGATAGATCACAATGGGTTGGAAATGAGTTTAGGATAATAAACACATAAAAAAACATGTTTTAAAGTAGTAGTGGAACTTATTAAGGGGTAAATTTGGGAATAAGGGCCACTCAATGTTGTACATGCAATTGCTCAGTCTCTCCCTCACAACCAACCCTCTACAATATTGGTTCTCTTATTATAATGATTTAATGCAAAGAGTCACAGCTCAACAATAGTCTTTTGAGTGGGCAATAGTCTCACACACCCAAGGCCAAGACACCTTGATGTAGTCCATAGTCTCTTCTTCAAGTACCCAGTGACTATAGGCCATACCACAAGTTAATATTCATTCCTACTCTACTTCTGTCATATTTCAGGCTTTGGAGTTGTTTTACTTTAAACTGGTATTATATCATTCAACCTCTTTTTATCTCTTTGGATTTAACAAAACAATATTTACTTAATACATTAAAATAAATTATTATAATTTGCAAAAGTCTAGTTACGAGTAGCGGGAACCGAGTATCCGATCCTAAGTGAACCGAACCGGAACTAAGCGAGAGCGTCTAAATCACGAGTCCATAGTCTAGCGAGGGTCGGCCATAGTCTAAGCAACCAATAACAGTCACCAATAACCAATAACAATAATAACTAGTTCCGAGTTCCAAGTAACGAGTCTCACAGAGAGGGCCATAGTCTTAATAACCAGACACAAATCAACATCAAGTTCTCAAACATGGTGCTGGCTCTTTCTCCCTTTATGCTAGCTCTTAGGCCTTTCCCCAATCGATATGGGATAAGGACACCACTCTTCCTCTTCACGATTCACCTCCCGCGTTCAAGCCTTTCTCTTTCTCTGTTTCCTCGTCACCACGGAGGACACTCTGAAGTTGATATCTGCTTCTCACTTCCATGGAGATTGCTTCATACACAACCATGTTGCCCTTTTCACATCCTTTCATTCAGTTAAGAGTGGCAAGTTTTTCTTTGTGAGAACATTATACTACAAATTCCCTGGTTATCAAAGTGCTCCAACCCCACAAGTATTAACATGAAGGTTATCACAATGCCCAGCATTCACATTCATTCTGGCGAAGCTCAACAGGTGAATAGACTCTCTTTTTCACCTCCTTCCTAAAAATCACCACGTTGTGGAATGGTGGAAATTACACCTCTTACTCACAACATCATTGAGGTTGCCGTTCTAATGGATTGATGGCAATTATGGGACCTTTACAGGTCTATTATTTCCACATATTAAACGAGACCCATGAAACTAGTGAGAGAGTCATCAGACAAAAATAACGTGGAACAATTAGTCCTGATTCAAATTCTCTCCCACACTAACCCGAGACAAAGTATGCAATTAACTGCAATGCTCTCTTTAATGATACGAAAAAGAGGTCAGGGTTTCACACCCTTCTTTACAGACTAATACAAGCCACGTCTAGAGAAATTTTGCTCTTCCCGATCGAGGAATATTGCTTTCGTTGTCCTTGATATTAAACTTCCATCTAACTCCACAGACACAACCTTCATGACTTATGTTCGATTGACCTCCAGGAATAAGAATATTGCCAACGAACTAGAATTCCATACAAGGGGGTATCAGGGAAAGCTGTGTTAAGCTTGGATACAAGAAGGAGAACACTCTTACATTGCATGGGTTTCACAAACAAGAATATGCGACTATTATAAAACTCAATTGTTACCGAAGGAGGGAGAATTACTCTCTTCCTGAGAGTAGAGTCACACACACAATGACTTTCTATATCTTGAGTCTTCCCAGAATGTTTGCCGAAACCAGACTACGCAGTACAATCCTAGGAAACCTTGTAATGCACATAAACGATCATCACTTAGAAAATTGAGGGTAATAATTCGTAATACTTTTATATCAAGAAGAAATCACTGTTACATAACCAAGGGCTTCACACCCAAAAGAAATAGTCACGCTATGGACATTCGAGGTTGCTGGAACAAGGGAGACTCTCTTCTCGAGAGGAACTGAACTATTCTTTCCTCCCCCTGGTCTATATCCCAGGAACTAACCTCATCAGTTGCTACGTCCCTCCGTAGCCAGATCTCATGAGTCCCTTCAAAAATAAGCACATGCCTATAGTCTTGCCCAAATGACTCTTCCTTTCCTGAGGTTTGGTTTAAGTGAGAAAAATAAAGTTACCTCTTGCTCATTTCTATTAACTAGTCACTAATCTCTTATTTCATTGTTCATTCTGCATTCCAACTTACACTTTGAGTTCACATTTCACCAAAATTCAAAAATTCCTACTTCTAGACCAAAAATCTGTATCACATCTTTACAGATAGCCTCAATAGTATATACCTAATACACAACCACATAAGACACCCATTATCCCAACATAATCATCTAGATAAATTACTTATCGCTGCCATAGTCAACCACATAACCTGGTCCACACACAAAATCACAATTCAAAAAGTCAGAGCACACACATGCATAATAGGCAATGAAATCGTGGATCAATTAGCCAATAGTGGAGCCCTCTGAGACAAACCCGCCGGCACCCCCAAGATACATACGGCCCATACTACGCCATACTAGCTCAACGGAGTCCCAACAGGGTCACACACAGGTGCTATATGCAACCTACAAACATACATCAACAAAGAACATAGGAACCAAGAACTAAGACTAGCCCAATCCAAATTCGCATACATAGACAAATGGACATCCAATGACCAAATCAACCATAAACTCTCAAACCAATTTTGGAAAGACCCCAGGACCACAGACGCCCAAATTACACAAACTTTAAAACTCCGATACGCCCAATATATGGGTAACCACTGAAAAAGTATCTTCTGGCCCAATTTATACCCAAACCCAAACTGTACAATATGCCCCAATAACACCATTGACACATGGCCACACTTACTTTCCACATGCTCAAACCCACACATCAAAGGGTTGCGTATAGCTTGCCATAACAAGGCAGTCCACCAAATTGTACATACGCTACAATCAACTAAACACATGAGATGCTATACACTCATAAATGCGGGTAACCAAAACTCTAGACCACAAGACAACACAGTCCCACAATGGCTTCTCCAATGCATGTGCCCCACTACACCATGCACATGCCTAGCCAGACTTAGACCAGACATACTATGCATACTTGGCACTCCCACAGATAGCCAACCCCCCTTGCTGCCAACCCCATCAAAAACCATACAATTCATTGAATTCACCTTGTCGTCCAATTTTTTGCCATCCTAGAGGCTAAAACCCTAATTTAGTGTTAAACAGGGTTAGGCTAGCTTAGGCTAGCTAAATAGTAAGCAAAATAGTGACAAAAACAATCAAAAAAGCTAAAAGCTACTAATTAGGGCTAAAAGGGTAAAAGTAGTCAATTAGTGTCTAAAACATTTAGTAGTAAAATATAAATGCCTTTCCGAATAGGTTCGGGGCGTACCAAACCTATTCGGAAGAGGTTTGGTGAGAGCCCAAGCCTCCCCGATTAGGTACGAGGAGGGAATCTCTCTCTCTCTCGTATTTGTCGTACACAAATTTTTTTATATGATTGCACATGAAATTAGAGCATTCTTGAGTCAATACTCTCGTGAAGAGAGTTTTTTCAAAATTATCAATAAAGTTAAATTGAATTATCGAGGGTGTGAAGCCCTAATTCTACCGTGCGCGTGTGTAAATTGTGATTGTTATTGTGGTGTGAGTGAATCAAATTAAAAATTCTAAAATTAGATGCGGGCCTGCTCTAAAAATAGCTGTAACAGGCTGCAGTCAAAATTTTTATGCCTTGAGTGATTTCAAGAGCTTTACGCAAGAGCAGTAGGCATTGTAAATTGAGATTCCGTTGCGATTACAATAACAAAAGGCCTATATGCCGATGTCAAGTGTTTCCATCTAGTAAAGTGAAGATTTCTTAGTTGGGTATTGAATCAGAAGTGCCGCAAATCATTGATACTCGCAGTGCCGAAGAAACCTCCACAGTGTGTACCACAACAAGTCTTGAGTTTGGAAGTTTCGGTGAAGCTTTTCACTCTCTTGCATGCACGGAGCAATTCAGGAAGGGGGGTTGGGAGTCCGCTCTCTGCCACAACGGCACCGAATCACCTGCGTCCGAGAAGTGCCGAAGTTATCCCGACAGGCTGAGAAAAGATTTCACAATCGGGGGTTGAGTCAGGCGCCGAAGCATTCACGGCCTGGCTGTGCCGAAACCCTGGCCCTCGGCCGAACAAAACTGCCATCGCCAACTTCACTTAGGTCCTCTCACAGAAATTTCGTGAGCTCTAAAACTTATCTGTGTGCACATCCGGTGTGCAGTCTGATCGGAACAGGAAAGTGAAAAGGTTACTGACGAAGAGAAGGAGAAGAAGCCGGCCTGCATTGAATCGCCGAAGCTCAAGTGATCGCCGAAGATTGAAACAGGGGTGCCGAATTCGGCACTGGTTTCGCCGAGATTCCACTCACCTTGCGGCGCCATCCCGGGTGAGCAATCGCCTCAAGAAGCTGATGAAGGCAAACCACTAAACAAACCCTCCCATCAACACATAAATTCTCAAGTTTGAGGAAGAAATCCTCTGTTGCGAAGGAGAGAGGAGCAGAGGAGGAAGGAAGGAGAAAAAGAAGATGAAGAAGGAGAGCTCGCCACGTGGCGAGAGGAGGAGAGGCCACATCAGAAGGTGTTCACATTGTGGCAGGGACAGAACCCTGTAAAAACCTAAGTTACAGAGGCTGAGAAGGCATTTTACCAAAGGTAAATTTAATTGATATTTCAATTAATAAATTAAATAAATTAAATATTACTGCAGCATTATCTAAATACTATCAAGAGGGCATATTGCATAAACAAATTCACCAATGAAACAATTTCAAATTGCCCATTGAAAAAGTGTTTTTGAACACTTGGCGGAAGAAAGCGGCCGAGAAATTTAATTAAGGTAAAATCAGAAAATAAATTAAATAAAAATCTAATTAATTCTAGAAGTGAATTCTAAATTAAGAAGATTAAAGTATTAAGGAATCCAATAAGTTGTTTATTGCATAATAAGCAAATTGGGATAATTTGGTATTAAGGAACCCATTATTGTGAAAATAAGTTTCTAAAAAGAAAGAAAAATGGGTTAAAGGATATGAATGAACCATGGTATCTGAGCCACCAACTTCAGTTGGTGTGAAAGACCATGTATTATTAAACTGATATCATTAAATCGGAAAATTAATTAAGGAAAGGCCGAGACTGGATTTCTTGATACACTAAATTGGAGGCAATTAAGGAGGGACGATACAATTCGCCAGAGTGCCCTTGGCTCTGGTGTTGGAAGTGGTTACTGGTTACTTGAAAAAGACAATTGTTGAGCCGTGACTCCCTGCAAGAAACTTCGATAGTCACAATTGGTCACTAGAGGACTATTGTGTGAGGGAGTGACTGCATTTTGCATGTACTGAATTGAGGGACCCTAAAACCACAAAACCACGTATCCAATCACTTTTTACCCGAATCCAACATCCTAAACAAGGTTTTTCTTGGTTATTTTTGTATCTAAAACTCACAAATAACTAAAAGGAACTATCAAGGAACTTAGGAGTGATATCTAGATTACACACCTGACACTCATTTAGTCTTCCCTGGGGTTTTGTTTAAGATTGAACCCAAGTAAAAAACCTATCTACACACCTATTGCCATGATAGATTCCCAAATACCGCACACATTGAAAAAACCGCTAAATACAATCCACTCATACACGCACTTAGAGTAGCGGGCTGGCAAGTCAACCCTCTCATCACCATCACAGTAGGTGTGAGAGGGGCCATTCACGAACAAACAATCAAAGACTTAGAAAAACTAAAAATACCCAAAAATGAGATCAAAACACTTATGAAACATCTACACCAGATCGCCATCAAATACCTCACATACTTGATACTAAACAAAAGGAAATTAGATAATAAACAACCTCCTGTAGACCCCCCGTAGTCCCCCCCCCCACAAACCTCCTCTACACCCCCATATACTCCCCCTATATATTAGGTACTGCGTTTCTTGAAAACTAAAGGAGCCCATCTCCCAAGAGGGAGGAAGTACTCTTACGGTGACGCTTGGTCAAACATGAACACGGTATAGAGGAACGGGCTCCCATTCACGTTTTTGATAAACTCAAGGTCATATCCTAGATTTCCTATAGAAATGAGCTTTTCAAGATCGGCCCATTTCATATCTTTAATAGTTTTTTTAAAGCATTTTGCATGGCATCCCACACACATGTTGTTGTTCTTGACTCCAAAGGAACTTTCTCCTTATAGATCCTTGATGCCTCCTTAGTTGTAGGCATCATCTCTTGCTGCAAATATGAAATAAAGTTAAGACTTTAACACCTACCAAGGGTACACTAATGCACAACACATATATCCACAAATTTAACAATAAGACCTTTTCAGGCCATACCTACCTTAATATATAAGAATTGTGTAAAAACATCCCACATTAAAAGATACCACATATTCTTGTTGTGTCTATTCACATAGGAAGTGTACTGCTCAGGGGTTAAGAGGTCAAAATTCCTCAAGCTTTAGAGAGCCAAAACTTCTTACTCGATGGAGCTTGTGAACCAATAAGTGACATGCATTTGTGTGGATTTTTACAATAAAATACAACCAATGGTTTTAGGGTACATATAAAAAGTTTTTGAAAGTATCCACATGTAATAGCCCCCTTTAACCTTGTGAGAACAAGATGTTTGTATTTTCAATTAAAAAGTATGGAATCAAATTATTGTCATTTTTAGAATATGTACTCTAAAACTATGAGCATTTATTAAATTGCCGTCACTACTCACATGTTATGCTCACTGCTCACTACTCACTACTCACCACTGATCGTTTATAGTTTCTTACTGTATGTTAGCTTCCCTCCTAACTTGATGGATGCATTGGACAATCAAGCTTGTCAATTTCTTGTGTTAACTACACTATATATCTGATTAGGTGGGGGCTGCACTATTCATCATCGACCCACAACAAGGAACATTAGATTTATTATTGTGGGCCACATTATTTTTCTAGTAACACATTTTTGTACTAGTGTTAAGTTACTATTGTGGTCCCATGATTACTATTAATGTACATTAATATGGGTCAATATTATCTGAACACATAAAATTATCACAATAGTACTACGGTGAGAGGTTTCGTTAAATTATAACAAGACAACACATTAGTTCTAACGAATTTGGATATTAATGTGGATATTATTCTGGATAAATATGTGGCATATTAATTCCAATCCAGACTAAATCAAGTGTAGTAGTTGCATGTTTTTTGGTTTTCTTTCTTTAACATGGTGAACATTCTCATAATATGTGCTTAATATGCAAGATTTTTAGGGGTTTGGTTTTGGGGCTGTCTTGGTTGGGGTGCTTCTACCTTAGTAAAGATGTGATAGAGAGCCCTCTGTGATAGTCATGTTTCTAGTGATGTCACACCTTTATAAGATCAAGACATCCATAGTCGACCATGTCCATTTAAATGCTCAGTAGGATCATGTAATGCCAACATAGATGAGATCTATGTTTTTTAGGCAAACAAAGTTAAAGTTTATGTCATGGCGGCTTGTGATTGATTACCCCCATAAGAGTTTTGATAATTATTGTAGCCAAGGAATAGGATTGAGATGAGCAATTATGGATTAACCCATAGATCGACAATGTGCAACCCTAAAATTTACACTTCAAAATTTGTAACAATTTCCATATTCATGATTTTTTAATAAAAATAATTGCATTCTCAGAATCTGTTTCTCTTCGCACAAAAAATACTTCTCTGCTATTACTCCTAAACATATGTAAACTCTCTTAGTTTATCAGTTATGGATGCCTCAACCATAAATCATGTTTCTCAATATTTATACGATACTGTTAAGAGGGTCCACTATTGGAAGCAGAGGTGAAAATAACATAAAGGTGAATTTATCTCACTTTTTAGTTACGTTGAGCATTGGGAATTGTGCAAGTAGGACTCTGTACAACATTCTAACATCCAGGCCTTGATCAAGTTAGTAGTTGGTGCTTGGAGATGTCAAGAAAACCCCTGTAAAAGCTGGTTCATTATGAATGATTGCTTAAACTCAATTTGCACCAGAAAATCTACTGAGAAATTTCTAGAGGTACAGAAGAAACCCATTACGAAACATCGGTGATAGGAACCTTGAATATAAAGTGGCAATCTGTTCAATAAAGGCATCCTCTGCACTGCTATGGGCAATCTGGCTCTTTGATATAGGAAATTGGAGATATAGTACAGGCATGGCATTGCACCACATGCTATGAGGCTACAACCTTAGTTATTCATCTTGAGGTTCTGTCTTCACTTTCTTGTTGACTAAGTATATGGAGAGAAGTGTCACACAAGCACCCGCAAGCTGTACGCCATCTAATGTCTCATCTAGGAGTAAGTACCTGCCAATAGAGATCATAGATTGTTAGGACCATAGCAAGATAATGCAGACACAATCGTAGTAAAGTATCGCACGAGTGAGATGAAACATTTATTTATATGGAAGGAAGCATTTCATAAGGCTTATTTGAAAAATTTCAAGAATTTCATCACAAGTTCCAAAGTGCACCAAATCGGTAATGTCCTATGAAAGAGACACGGACTACTTGGGATTGCATTTAATTGGTTGCTCCTACATCAAGGGTTTAATTTTCCAGGCTTTCAACTTCATGGCTCCATGAACACCCAAGTTATCATATTTTTTTATTTTATAAAAAATTATTGATGAACAAGGGTCACTGCGACGGTATGCAAGAAAGGATAGGGAACTGCCCTAACAACATTTGAGCAGACACCTGTCCATTCTGATTCTCATGGTCGAAGCTGTTGACTTACCCAAATAGTGCAGCAAACATTGGGGTGAGGAAGGTGAGAGAGCTCAGCTTGGTTAGACTCCCTGCAAGGTCACATAAACAATTTCACGAGCTCAAAGACAGCAGATCCGGGACTCAAATGTGTTACAACAAGTTGGCTCAAAACATCTCAAAAGCACTGCATTTTATTGTCAATATTGAACCCAATAGGTAGAAACTGTCTACCTCTTGTTGCATTGTAGAAGAAAACACCATAACTAATAGCACTTCCAAATAGGGAGGTATAAAATAGGGCTCCCCAGTCACTTGAATTCAAGTCCTGGAGGTGACCGCTAACTGCAGGGTCATGCTGCCAAAATGAAAGAGCCAGCAATGGTATTCCTCCAAGAATCATGTGCTGCCAGTGACAATCAACCCCTTGTTATTTTGTAACCACTAACAGGAGGTAAGAGACGCATGGTAAGAGCAAGCCACAGGTTGCCATATTTGTATATCTGTAACCGTTTACGTGGGATGCTAAGTGAATAGTATGTTGGAATATGTGTTGAGATGACTCCCACTCATTGCCGTATCCACATTTGAATGTGGAAAGTAGATGCGCCTATTTACTTTTTCCAACAAATTGAGCCCATTTCTCCCACCACAAACTTGGTAACAGGATTTGTGGATACAGATACCGCAACCAGTGGGCGTGCTGTAAGGCGTCTTGCATAGAACAAATGAAGAACAACATCGATATAAAGTACAAACAGAGATCCTTACCCAGCCGGTAGCCATTATAGGGTCAGACAACTGAGAGACCCATCGCACCATCACGGTCCCAACAGCCATACTTTGAGCTGCAAGTAGCATCCACCACTCACCACTGTCCCATATATACCATTCCCCTGCTACAGATGGCTGCAAACTAGGACTGCTTGATTGAACAACTTCTTGTACTTCTCCAGGCTGAATTGCCGAGTGCAGCACATCCAAAGGCACCTAACAATAGTAGAAAATTGGATTTCTTTGTGACAATGCCATTCTATTGATAGCATCTGTTTTTAGTAAGGTTTAGAATCAAATATCCTCCAGCAAAAGAGTGTGACACTAGTGAACACTTGAAGAACCAGGGTTGTGTTTACATGGGATATGTGACGTTTTGTATGTACCCCCACCCCAACAAGTTTTAAAATAATGTTTTGTATGGTCTATGGTATTGAGTTCATATTAAGCACAATTTATCATAAAGAGGAAGTGGAAATAAAACCATATGTGACCATGGTGATTAGATATACTTGGTATGTATCTAAGCATAGGTCATTTGTAGGATTTCAAATCTCCCTATAATTAGATGGACTGGGCATATGTGAGCGTATATCATTCTCAATGAAGAATGTCTACTTTGCAAACATGAAGTTCATGAATAAATGATTGATGTGAAATCCTGTGCAGAAATATGTGGTCTGGACTTTGAATGATCAGAAATAAAGGGTGTCCTATTAGGAAGAAGTTCATTGACATGTGAATATACAAGTCAAAAGCAAATGCTCATTGGTAGTATCAAATTGCGAAGGCAGGAAATAGTCAATTCAGTTGGTTGGTGATTGCAAAATGATAGGATTCAATATTACTCCCACCAGTTGCTTTTGGAGTAATGCAATTGATCTGGTACAGATCCTATGGTGAAGGGTTTGCCTAACTTAGTTCGACCACCTACCAAATATCTACAAGCGTAATTTTGGGTTTCAATGCCCGAATTAATTTTTACCTCTACCTGGCTATAGATTTGAGAGAGGCTCTCTGGATCCAAACCTGATCATCAGCTTGTAATTGATGACCAAGATGACAATTAGTGATTCTGCCATGTACAACACTCACAAAAGGAAGATCCAAGCATATTGTAAAAGAGTGCAGTAAAGAAGACATGAAGAAATACCTCCAACAAGACGAGCCCAACAACACCCAAACCCAAGCCCAAAATAGCCACAGGTCCCATTGTTTCTCCAAACAGAAGTGCTGCAAGGACAGCTACTGTAAGTGGCTGCGAGTCAATTATCACCTGTCCTATTTCACATTGACACCACCAACATCTCGATGTCAGCCTCACTCATGCTCCAAAAGCATGTACACATGGTATCAAATGAATCTAAATCTTAATTGCACCATCGGCTTGTACCAAGGAACTAATACTGACTTGCATATTCACATTGATCTCCGGCCTTCAGACCTCAACCCACAATTACACAGTATAATTGCAAGAGTGGAAGAAAACTGATTGACATAGAAGAAAAACACATTAGAAAGACACCCAGCAACACTTGTGAAAACAAAGAGGTTTGAAGGAAAGAACTACTAACACTGCCAAGACCAGCACTTGTCCTCCGGAGACCTTCTGCCAGAAAGCCCTGCCACACAATCTTGCTGGTCAAAATTCTAAAAACTGGTCTGATAATCATTAATATGAATAGGATCAGAATCAAAAACTCACAGTTGATTTGAAAATGGACAAAACTCTTCAATTCGGCCATGATTTGACACACAATACTTTCAACTATCACTGGAAAAAGAAATCAACTGTGTAGTTTCTCAGTACTCCTACAGATATGTAACCAATCCAGCTATTAAGACACTATCTGTACTGCTTTTTGGCTCTGTTCTGCGCAAGCTCCCTACCATAAGTCTGGTGCGAGGATGAAGGACATGAAAAATCTTTAGGCTGATGACCTTATGATATGATGTCACTTCCATTCTGCGGAGCCCCTAGGAATCAATTCTATAATTCTAACAACCCCTACAGAAGTATATATACTTTAGGTTTGAAAATTTCTAGGCTTGTTACATTATTCCTCTGGGTCATGCCTTGCCCTTACTAGCAGATCCATTCTAAAGTTTTCATGAGCAACTTTACAGTAATTCGGTGCGCTTTATAAGATGCAAAAGCTATTGTCTGTACCTGGAAGCACGAGGCATCAATCAGCCCAAACAGGGCAATGGCTAGCCATGCTGGTGCACCAGCTGGCATTTTCCTCCCTCTTGAACTGTGGAAAGCGGAATATATTTAGACTATTAATATATACAAACTGTCAATTGAGGACATACAAGAGGCATGGATTTGGTTGTGCCCTAGATAACTAGGTTTGACTGATGAGTGTGATGAATAATCAGAAGTTTTGCGTCGGATTTTCACCTTCGGTTATAAAGAGAGAAAGGAACTGCTGATGTGAATAATCACTATGCTTTGTTGCCAGGTCATATCGTAATAACAAGCAAACAAGCTTACTGTGATGAGAATGAGGTGTACCTGGCAAACGCAACAAGCAGAGCTCCGGCTGGGATGAGCCTTGTAGATGCCACAAACATTGGGCCTGCCTTGGGCAGAATTCCCTTCATAGCCACCATGGCTGTGCCCCAGAAGAAAAAAGGTGAAATCAAGAGCAAGGTTTCCAGCACAGATTTGAGCAGACCTGCTTCCCCATCTCCACCTTCCTTCTCACCCATGCCATTGCTGTTCACTGCTCTCCCTGCAAATTGTCCAGGGGCTTTGGCATCCAGGGTTTTCAACGGAATCACACACTCCACATCCAGGCCTGTCCCAATGCACTCCATGCCATCACCAACATCACCATCATCACCATCATCATCCCTGTTTTTCTGAATCTTGACCTTCACATCTTGGCCATTTGAGGAAGTGCTGAGTGCTACCTCTGATGATGAGCCCTCTGTGCCCCTCTCGATTGCAAGAGTTTGGAGTTCGGAGTATCTGTGACGTGGCCGGAAGAAGGAGAGGAAGGTGCTTGGTTGCTGGTTGCAATTCAAGCCGCCCTGAAATCTCCACCAGTTAGCCCTCATGTCTGCTCTCAATTTCAGTGAACGTCCCACACTACCACCGGTGACACAAACAAGGCATTGTTGATGCAATCGCCAAGTAGGCTTCCCACGGGCAACAAGAGATGGTGCGAAGCCCAGAAACGAGGGTTTCGAGGTAGCCATTTCTTTTTTTGGTAAGTTCTGAGTTAAACTCTGACAGCCAGGTGCCAGCGACCTCATCCCTCACAGCATTGCTCGCAGAATCCCCCCCGAACCGCAATCCACCGGGCCACCAGCAGCTTCAAGAATAGAAGGAGAACACACCCTGACGTGACAGGGTTAGGCTGTACATCGAATTTTACGCTTCTGCTTCTAAAATAGAAGAGATTGGGAGATGGGTTTCGGGGAATTGTGGATGGTCAAGAGCTTGCTACCGTAAAGGCCAAAATGATTCGAAGCATTTCTCCCTGGACACGTTGACTCAGCTGTCCATGTCAGCACAGTTTTTTGCCACGTTGGTTAATCAATTGCCTCCACCATTGGTGATCTGCCATGTAGGCTGCTAAGCTGACAATCTCTTAGGACTAGGTAGGCACCTAGCTAGCCAGGAACTCCAAGATTCTCTTCATGGAGCGGATGGGAAGGAATGAGTACATATTGAGATGTTTCTTTTGTGCTTCTTGGTGAAACCCATCGGAGATTTCTAGTTTCATACAGTCCTCCGCACCTTGTAGGATTGAGTCGAGATGGGGAAGCGAGGACAGAGGCCGGCGGAGCGGACTCTCGTTTGCGTGATTCAAGCGCTCATGGGGCTCGAGCTTCTCGTGGAGCTTCGGAATGATCTGTCAATCCGTGGCATTCTGGACGACTGCGATAACGCTATGAAGTACACATACCGCACCTCCTCGTTTCAGTGTGAATTTTGTCCTCGTAGGGTTGATTTTCAACTTCGCAAATGTTGCACTATGTCTGTATGTGCACAGTGGCGGGGTGTGGTAGAAAACTGAACAAGCCTCTTTGGTAATCTGGGTTAAGGATACATCGAAGCAAATGATTAAAAGCGAAATCTGATTCTCGTTGGTGTCGTATCCCTTCTAACCGGGTTGTATGCTGCAGTGTCATAATCAAAGATGCGACTATTGAAGACGTGGAGGTGGGTATCTGGTTTAAGTAGTCTTCATCCTTTTTACTTCTTTAAGCGAATAGATATTTAACCGCATTAAAACCCTAGCGCTGCTCTCTGTCTCTCTCTCTTCGATATGCACTTGTGTTCTTTGCTCTGTTTAAATTTTGCCCTAACTTGTCTTGGATGCTCGAAGGAGCGTTTTCCGGTGCATCAGATTTGAATCTCGTCGTTTCTCTCTCGGTTCTGATCATGTGGTGGCATGCATGTGTGATAGGGAGACTCCAGGCACCTGCCGCTTGTGTTTCTTAGGGGTAGCAACATTCGGTTTGTGCACATTCCTGATAATTTGGATATCACACGAGCAGTCGAAGATAGGGTGAGTTTCCGATCTGATGACGTTGTTGGTGCTTTCTGTCTTTGGTGGCCTGTGCTCATAGGCAGCACTTGTGCACTTGCTACGCTGAGTTAGCTTAGTGGTTTGGGTAGAAGCTTGACATCAAGGATTCTGTATTGTTTGCTGCAAAATACATTGAATTCATCTTTTAGCGGCTAATCGATGTCCTAATTTAATCGCTGCTTGTACAATTTGGAGAGAATTATGTTTTCATATTGCACAGCTCATATCTACTGGGTACTGGATCTGGAATGGCTGGCTGTATGTGTGCTAATACTGGAACATGATTGTGAATTTGCAGCGTTTGAAGCTTGACCAAGCTGCAACTGTGTACATGGGAGGGAAAGGAGCATCTGCACCCAAGCAGCTTGCACCTTCTGGCACTTCTGCTTAAGCTAACCAGTGTGTAGTTGGTTGCTTTCATTACAAGCTTGTTTGACATTATCATGGTTTTCTGATGTTGTAGCAACTAGTAATATTGTTCTATATCCAGAATTTAAACTTTGCTTGAAATTGACTTCATCCATGTTGGTGGCAGGTTGTGGGAGCAATTCCCCTACAGCTTTTGTATTGCAAGTCATCTTCGATATGTTCTCGTCAGTAAATTGGCTTCCAGAGTTAAAATGACCGGTTGCTTTACAAGGCTAGCTCACTATGACATCGCTTAGAGAAGTGGTGCAACTTCGATGGGCAGACAATGAATGGAGGGCAAAGAGTGAATGTTGAGTTTAGTGTTCTTTAAGACCTCTCTCTGGCTGTTTGGTCTGTTATGAGAAGTGATGTTGGTTTTATGCATTGGCGACATGTAGAAGACAGATGGTCAAGGGGCAAACAAACATTCTATTCAGAATGGAGGCATTAGAATCTCACAGAACCATGTGAAGTGCTGGTATTTCTTCAAATTTCACAACAGTCATATGTGTGAGGAAGCAGAGGAGACAATTTGGAAACGAGCCACTAGGGCCAAAGGCCCACGTTGGTGGGAGAAGGCTCACAGAAACTAACTAATTTTAATCAAATTTATTTTTCTGGCTTCAATATCGGATTACCCAGTCATATGCATTTATTCAGGTGTATTCCAACTCTAGTGCATGCAATGGCATACCTACAAAGATGTGGTCATTTGAAACTTCACATTTTGAAGAAATTTGAAGCCAAACATAGTATGTGAAGAGCCAAACATTGTTTGTGAATAGCCAAACGTTGTATGTGAAGAGCCAAACTTTGTATGTGAATAGCCAAACATTGTATGTCGCATCTGAGAACCACTTCCTCACACACTGAGGAAAAAGTGTGTCTCTATGCATGCTGTTTCCTTCCCCAATTGGAAATCTTCTACATAAACGTAGATTTGAAACTCTACCCACCATAGTAGTTAGCAAAGAGTCGGGAGAAGTGTTGAGGCCTACTTAGTGAGTGCACAAGACATATCTGTACATTGTGTAATTTATGAGTATTTCATGTAAAAATTGTGAATATGAACAACCGGACTCTACTCCGATCCATTTATCTCTACCCAGCTCACTCAAGTCCATCTGTCACCACTTAAATTGTTTGTGTAGAACGACTGTGGATGCAAATTCAATTTCCTCAGTGTTGACAGAGGATGAAGGAGGACACAATGAGGACTATCATAGATGTTGCACCATAATATATGACCAAGAGGAGGATGAGCTCACGAACTGCAACCACCTGTGTGGACAAAGAGTGCATCAGGTCCAGTTATATCAACAGCAGATTTGACGTAAGCTTGACACCAAAGTTCCAAAGTCAAGCTGCGAAATCCCCTTTTAGCACTATAAGAAAACTACGTTTTTGATGATGAAAATTGCGTTGTTGATGACGTTTTTGGACAACGCAGACGATTTTAGGCGACATCCAATAGAACATCCAAATGTCAATAATGACGTCCACTGTAACATCTGGATGTTCTATTGGATGTCGCCTAAAATTTCAAAAACATCATCAAAAAACGCAGTTTACTTATAGTGTAGCCATGGTGACCCATTCCCTTGCCACACAAGTTTCAGCTTTGCAAGTTTGGTGGGCCAAGGTGGAAGATGAGATGGTGGAGCTTTGTCTACAGGTTAGCCCTTGCTTGGATTGATTTCCAAGTTCAAAATCAATCCAAAACAAGGAGAAACCAAACTCCACCATCTTATTTTCCACCTTGGCCCCCCAAACTTGCAAGTTTGAGCTTGAGTTCAAGTGGTGTGTAACAAGGTCGTGTTATGCCTGTCGAGATTTGGAAATTGCAACACACTAAGCTTCTAGAATAATGAATAAAGAATCCGCCCAAACACATTTTGCAAATCTATTTGGAAGGAATTTTCATACCTCCTCAGAATCCAAGAGCCTGCAATGTTGTCTGAATCTCCATTGCGCTGCGCTGACGATCCCCAAGGACACCGAGAGATAGAGCATCAATGGAATGGGCCAAGATCCACAGCTTAGGCTACCAGACGATGACATCGCAAGAACACCGACAATGAGCGCCAGATGGGGGACAAAAAATCCAGCAATGTCCGCAAACAAACCTTCTGAACCTGCAGGTGTTCCACCTGCAATGCCACGTTCTGCACTCGCCATCTTTGTTGGAAGACGGGTTTCAACCACAGATTTCCTGATATGAAACAATTTGGCAGAAATTTGAATCAAAACCTCCAAGGGAGTTCCCAAACATCAATCTGATCTATCTGGGTAAACTGGAGGGCCCTTTGAATCCACCATTTTGTGCAGCTTGAGCTTTGTTTCAAAGTAGGAACTGTCCACAGTGGGCAAAAGTCCATGCAAATCCTCCAGACCCGAATTCAGAACTAAACCAATCTCACAGAGTACAACTTCGCACTTAACAATTAGTCGCAACTGACGCATGTCAAGTGTGACAGCAAGTGACAATTGTGTGCAGCTTGAATCAATGAACGGGGAGAACCGACAGATAGTTACAGATGAACCGGTTGAGTTTGAGAAATAACGGGTTGAAATTCAAGACTTCAGGAAAAATTACCGATCACTTTAGAGGAATTTAGAGAATACACCTCAAATTAGTATAGAAAAACATGTAACCGGTTGTACTTGCAAACACTAGGATCTCAACCGATTATGCCCAAAAATCTCCCCGGACACTGGCTTGAATTTGCGTCAGTAGCGTAGCTTGAGTTTCATCATTCTCGCACATTCCACTTCTTATCAGCAAAGACGATACTGGTCCCTCACTGGCTGAATGGGTTTCAAATCATAAACAAAGACCACAGATTACACAATATGAGACATTTTGCCAAGAAAATTCCGCACACAATCTCAATCTGGACGACTTGAAGAAACAAGTAGAAATGGCAACGAGAATATACGCCAATTAAAAATGTAACCTTTGTGGAGCTTCTGAAGTCGACACAGATCCTTCCGACTCAAAGCAAAGTGGCTCCAAAGAACTTGCACTATATTGCGCAGCAGCGCATCTGACTATTTTATAACTAAGTGAACGCAAAGTTCCTAGTTAGGCGTAAATCCGGCCAGGGACTTTCTGGCCTCACCATCGCTGAAGTCTGCTCCTCAATGCACGGGATTTCGAATTCTCTCCCACTTTATTGTTGCCTGAAGGCTTGCTGCCCGGCCCCAGTGACAAGTTAGACGGGCCTTGAATGGTTACTTCTTCTCCAACTAGCCCGCGTCTCCTAGGGAATGGAACACGCGATTAGTACGAGATGGTTAGAAAATCTGAATTAAAGTTGCATCCACTTTCCTCACCAACTAGCCCACGTCTCCTAGGGTATGGAACATGCGATTAGTACGAGATGATTAGCAAATCTTAATCGAAGTTGCATCCACTTTCTTCATAATTTTGGAGCTCGTATGAACAAATTTATCATTATCAAAGAATAGTTTTTTCCGCACTCATTATATGGTCATTCCCTCACCCATACACACACACAAAAAAAAACCATGTTGACTATTGAGCTTACAATGGTTATCCACTTGTTTTGAACACGTGTCTTCTTGGTATCCATTTTGAAGGCCTCACCACACCACACCGCACTGCATACCATTCAAATATAGGTGTCCAATTAAGATAAGTAACCAAATTAGGCACGGAAAATGTTTTTTTCTCGTTAACTATCGTGAGTTATAAAGGTTGTCACTGTCCCGGGCAGAGCAGGGCGGGCAGGGCCCGTGGGACTCCTGTTTAGTGGGTGACAATAGTGATGTTTAATATTCGAGAAGAAGTCTATGGGCGATGAAAGCAACTTCTGCCTTCTCGTGAGGCCACGTTGCTTAAACATTAAATATTAATTATACCTTTTGCGGTGGGGCGCTTTTGCGAAACATAAATGATGGCCGCGGGGGGCTTTTGCGAAACATAAATGATGGCCGCGGGGGGCTTTTGCGAAACTTAAATGATGGCCGCGGGGGGCTTTTGCGAAACTTAAATGATGGCCGCGGGGGCGGGGGGGTGTGCGGGGCTTTTTCAGTGGAGGCTGAATTCGCAGCAGCTGAGCTCCTTCCTCGGGCTTCTTATGCTCGATCTAAATTGGTGCATAAATCCAATTTAATTTCCCAGGCTTTCAACTTCATGGCTCCAATCTTTATGCACCACTCTAAAGAAGCCCGAGGAAGGAGCTTAGCTGCTGCCAATATATGCAATGCCCACGTGTCAAGAGTATGAGCACCTGGATGAGTTGATTTAGTTACCTCTTTAAGAAGGAGAAGTCCAATCTCGTCTAAACATGTGTCTTTATGATATTGAACCAATTAAAAATAAGTAGTCACTTAACACCCACATATCCACCATAATCCAACCAATGTTTTCAGTTACATGTTAACATCTTTGGGGTTTATTTTATTTTATTAACTTGAGGTATTTATATAAATTCCTCTAAAATGATCGGTAATTCTCTTGAAGTCTTGAATTTCAACCGGCCATTTCTCAACTTGTCAGCCAATAACCTCCCCCCTTGAGCGTCGTAGTCCGGGTGGGAGCCTAAGGCTAACATGTACTCACGGGGGGTTCACTCTATAGGATTTTTGTGCACCACGTGCGGCGGAGGGCTATTTGTTTAGGGGCTATTTACCTCCAAGGCACGAATTAAAAGCTCCCTATAATTACTTAATTTTCGAAAATGGCCTATTTTTTTTGCACCCTACCATTACTTATAATGCCCATGTCATTGCAATTTTTTGTTGTCTACATTCCTTTTAATTAAAAGGATTTAATTAAAAAGTGTATGCAATGCAAAAGTGGTGGGAAAAAACATGGCAACAAAAGGTATAAAGAATACATACCATTGCAAAAATAAGTACAAAAAATTTAAAGTGGAAACACAACAAGAGTGAGCATATCTTCACAAACACAACACCCACTCCTACAAATCCTTCATTCAAAGTCAATTTACATACTAGTGAAGACCAAAACCATAATGTACAATACTTACATAGTGTGAAACACTCCAAGCTTGATAATGAACCCTATATAGTCATGACGCCAAAAAAAAAATGTCAGCAACACATTTAGAGAGTGCAAGAATCTACCTACAAGACGTAGAGGTTGGACAATGAGCAAGAGCTTGGAGCAATCAAAGATGGAAGTTGGATTGAAGGCAACGTCACAATGATCTCGCAAAAAAATCGCAAAATAAAGAAAATTGAACAGTTGGGCGAATATGGCAGTCTTGAGCAACATGCAATCACAAAGACTCCAACATTGAATAAACCGTGTGCTATGAAGAAGCAGTGGTGGAAGTGGACATACATGTTGGAGATGACGATGTCGAAGTAGAGAAGTCACCAAAAATTGAGAAGCCACAAGAAAAATAAAAATGAGAGGCCACCAAGAGAAGGGAGAGAAGGGAGGGAAGCCACCGTGAGGTTAGGCTTAGGCTTAGGCTTAGGCTTACAATTTCATCCATTTTTGGGTAAACAATGAGTCATTTTTCATCCATCCCTCGTGAGGCATGCGTACAAAATTGATTCTACTAAACATACATCCTAGGATCCTTATTTTCAGCCCCTATATTATTTTTACAAAAAAAGAATGGCCCATATTTTATACCTATCTACCTTACTTGTAATGGGATTGTCTACTTTTAATGGACCCTTCATTATTTGGAATTCTTTTATAAATTTTATGTCAAACAAATTTAATCCTCCCTATATTATGCCGCACGTCGTTTTTAAAATGCACTAAGTGACCCCCCCATGCATGTACTGGCTCAAATTCACTCACTCATGAGAACTTGACCCTTTAATTTCCCAGTCATAAATGTCAAACACACCCTTTATTCAATTAATACAAGGTCCAAGTGTTTATAAACACTTTATGCCCTTGCAGTCATTGTCACATGCACTCCCTCCCTAAGTCTTTTTCAGACCACACTTAAATCTTAATGCTAATTCACTAAGCTATCCTAACTGATTTTTGCTTTGGCTTAGTCAACACTAATTTTAACTAAGCACTTGGCTTTGCCTCGCTAAACCCTGCTTGAACTCTTCTGTGCTCGGTACTGCCCCATCGTCAGTGCACTAACAACTGGCGTAGCTTTCTGTGTGGGCTTTGGCCCAGCTCTACTGTCTTCACCTCCCTCTGCAGACTCACTGCCACGTGTCCTAACCTCCTTCACCAGTAGGCCGAGACCTCAACCTGAAATCGCAGTGTTGTTGCCGAATGTGGCCCTCGAATTGCCGTTAGTCTACCTTCGGACCAGAGCAGTCTCGGTGACGTTGTTGGCCTTCTGAGTGGGGTTCCAGATTACTCAGCCCAGATTCAACTCATCCTCTCACCAGAATCCTTTTTGTTCTAACTGCCCATCTTGATGATCAGTGCACTTGGCCCTTCTCCTGCTGTCACTCGTTTTAATACAATGTCTGATCTCTGAATGTGCAAATGTTGGCCTCCCGTAGCACTAAGATCGAAGCATGGGCAGAGATCATTGCATCCCTTTCTGATCTCTTGCGTTTTGCTCCTAACCCAAATCAACTCCATCATCTTCCAATGCCAGCGCCCTTCCCAGAATCCCAGCTGCATTTTTGATCGCCCTGCCTAACAGTTAGCATTCTCAACAAAACCCATAAATTGTTGGCAGGGCTTCCGCACACCCTGCCCACACTCCCTCATCCTCGTATATCAGCTCCTTCCCCCTGTGGAGTCGAGACCCCTTCCCTCAGTCCCCGGAAATCCAGCAGTGATAGAGTGTTGCGCTCGGCCTCTCCTGGCTTCGAACCCCGCACTCTCCTTCCACCTTGGCCCCCCCTAAAAGGAACACTAATCAAAGCCTAAACAACCAATAACTTAGAGCTAGGCCCATTGAACTTAAGTGTCCTTTAAAACCAACAATGAACTAATTACTTGTTTTTGGTCTTTTCACGTTAATTGCACACAGTCACACAACTTAACTTTAATTGCTTTAAACTGTTGGACTTGGACACTCCCTAGCTTTTGAACAACTCAATGAAAATTGCAAACCCAAGTGTTTGGGCATTTTTGCGGTTAACTTGAAATGTGGGCACATAATTGGGCTCACATAACCTCAACCGGTTCATTTGTGTGTGAGGCCAAACCCACCACCCTTAAGCGTCCTAGTCCGGGTAATGGGTTTGGAGATCACATGTGTAACATAAAAACTTGTAGTAACATGGAATGTACGTTCTACCTTGATGGACTTACAACTTACTTCAAGTCATGACATTTTATTAGTGTGACTCTCTTGCATAGGTACATCATGGGCTTTCTCAAGAGTCCACCCCACCGCCTTTGCCACGCATGCCCTCAAAGATTTCCCTCTTGCAAACTTGGTCCTGGCTGACGATTCTTCACTAGTACATGACACCTCACTGAGGCTATGGCTTGTTGATTCCATGAGGCACATAAGTCTTTAATACAAGTGTTGAAAAACACTTATATAACCTATCATCGCCTCCTCTTCCACAAGTCCCTCACAACAACTTCCCAAGTTCACACCTTAATGCAGCTACTAACCCAACTAGCTTGACCCAACTAGCCTAACCATCTAGCCTAACTAACTAGCCTCTTAATTAGCCTCTTAACTGGCCTAACTAACAACCCCAGCTTGAACTCGGCCGTAAATTAGTTGGTCGACCCAGCTCGAAACCCAGCAGTTCAGCTGGTCTGAACCCAGCTCAAAACCAAGCAGTTCAGCTGGTCTGAACCCAACTTAAACCCAGCAAGTCAGCTGGTCTGAACCCAGCTCGAAACCCAGCAGTTCAGCTGGTCTGAATCCAGCTCGAAACCCAACAGTTCAGCTGGTCTGAACCCAGGTCGAAACCCAGCAGTTCAGCTGGTCTGCACCCGGGTCGAAACCCAGCAGTTCAGCTGGTTTGAACCCAGCTCGAAACCCAGCAGTTCAGCTGGTTTGAACCCAGCTCGAAACCCAGCAGTTCAGCTGGTCTGAACCCAGCTCGAAACCCAACAGTTCAGCTGGTCTGAACCCAACTTTCGGCTAAACCCACAAAATTAAGTGCTAATGCTCCAACATAAATCTAAATGCTATAAATCTAGGTGTCATGAGTCTAAACACTATAAATCTAAATACTATAACTCTAAATGCTAGAAGTTGAACACCATTAGCTAAGCATTTGTTTCTAAGTGCCTTAACTCCAAGACTACATCCAACAATGTGAAGTTAATCTTCAAGACTAATTGGTCTTGGTTCTTCACCTTGAAACCTTGCACACACACGTGCTCCTCTCTTGCTTCCCACACACCCACACTTATAACACATGGGGTGCCAAGGAGCACCAAGGAAAGAGAGAGTGAATAGGAACACAAGTGAGTGAAGAAGGTGAGAGAGAGGAATATATAGGGGGAAGGAAGGGGTGAGCACCCCTCAAAGCTCAAGATAAGCCCCTCGATCCTCTCCTACTTTGTAGGCTCTTATCCTATCCTTTAAGCCTTCAACTTTTAAACCAACAACATAGATCCTAATTCAAACATTTAACTCAAGGAGCCACCCTTGGTTCACCACACACAATGCTCACCTAACTAAGGAACTTTCTTCACACCGCTAAACTTCTAATCAATCTAAGGTCTAAACATAACTTCACTCAAGCCTCACTTTTTTTATATTTTTGTGAATAATCATAAAACATCAAAACATAACTTCTAATAGTTTCAAAGGGTTAAGAACACATGTGGGCACCATTTTGGGCTCACATTGTGCCTACACCAAATATTGTGTTTAGTGTTACTTACTATTTACAGTTACACAATGCTATATCATTTTTACTATTAGTGTAAATTTTAACCAAGTAAATATGTTAATGTTTTGTAATGTCCAAACACCCAATGTGATCTTTGTTGGCAAAAAAAATGAGATATTCAGTATACAATTATAGGATTGTGTAATTCCAAAATATGAAGTGACACTAAATACAATATTTAGTGTAGTTGTTAGTTCTCCCCGTTCATTGGTCCACAAAACCCATCTTGAGTGCACCTTGCCTTCAAGTTCCAAAATCCAATATGTATCTTCACTCACTTATTAAAGAATCATTTATGGGATTTCATGACTGGGATTTCATTTCTATAGTACAACCATCAATAAAGCATGCAATTAACTTGGGAGTTAGGTTTACAGAAAAATCCTCATTTCATTGAGGTTATGATTTTTTTGACTTACCATTTGAAAGGGGCTTTGTCATTTTAAATTGATCTTACAATGTTGTGTTAATTATAGTTGATTCATTTCATGATGCTTAAAAAAATGCCTTCTCCTTTCACAAGTATTCATACACATTCAAACTAATTAAGCATGATTATGCTTAATTGAGCGTAATTCAGTGCATGGCCTATGTTTTCTACAAGTATTCATACACATCCAAACTAATTAAGCCCGATTAAACATAGTTAAGCCTAATTGAGTGACATTCAGCGCAAGGCCTAACTTTCTACAAGTACCGTAGCTCTCTAGCAGCTTGGGCAGAAAATAATTATTTTTGAAGGTGCCAAATTTTTTGGGAAATTAATTTCATTGAGTGTCCAAAAAAAGAAATAACATTCAAAGAGTGCTTAAAATTACAATAATGCAAGTCTCTCACAAAGACCACTCTGTATAACTCTTACACAAAGCAGAACCCTAACATACAAGTAGAAGACAAACTTCAAGGTAAGGAATGTTGGTTAAGGAAGTGTTTAGGTGAATCGTAACCATCATAGATGAAATTAGGAAAACCATCCATGAATTATAGGAATGACTTGGATGAATGTCTAAATTATTTAAAATTACTTTTTGAATCTGCCCAACTTTAGAATATTAGTTTATGGGCTGCCTAACTTACTTTCGCACTTTAATTAATTATTAGGTAGAAAGGCGCCCAAGCTGCTAGAGAGCTACGGTATTCATACGCATTCAGAACTAATTAAGCCTGATTAAGTGGAAGTAAGTGTGTTAAACATGATTAAGCGTGATGAAGCCAAAACGACTGTAATTAAGTGCATCAATTCTCATGCCTAGATTAAATCATAACTACTTCAAGTAAGTGCATTTCTAATCCATTTCTTCCTCAGAATGTTGTTCGTGCCTACTTATAGCCAACTTCATTGATTAGTATGGATGGTAAAGGGGCATCGATCAAAAGATTCACCATTCACATAGGGTATTAAGGAGACTTTTCGTTGCACGTTTAAGACTTTGCAGAGCCATGAGGTGCTTATATGAATCCATTTTTGAAGACAAATCAAACGGTACTCAGACCATGAGATAGTTGGTTTTGAAATTTCACTTACATATGCTAAATACCTATATGAATGCTCCTACAATTTTAGATTATGGGAGTTGATGTGCGCTTGAGAATGTCAAGCACTTACGTACCTATCCTTGCACACCTCATTGCTCACTAGACTTTCAACCCTTGACTGGTCAAGCACTTTGTTGAATCATTAGGTTTACAACAATTATTAGGTTTTCAATTGCTCTGATCATTGCTTTAAGCAAGGCTATTGTAATATTATTGGTGATTCAATTTATATGACATCTTGTGTTTCATTAACTTTTTGAGGGTTTAGGATCTAAAGATGTATAAGATTAAGATGTATAACCTATAGCCCATGAGATAGGAAATTTTGAGATGAATATAGAAACACCAAGCATATTATTCCAAAAAGCTTATTTTTGGAGCAAAAGTATCAAAATTTTCATTCATCAACCAAAAAGGTTTTGTAGGGGCAGTTGAGATTTAATTATCATTCTAACATTATTTTTTCCTAAAACTTATGATAAACAAAAGGTGAGTGTGTTGGTTTCAACCCCCAATTTCTCAAAAACATTAATCACACAATATTGCATAACAACTAGAATTTCATTATGAAAGACTTATTTGAATTTGTGATTGATGATATGAATCACCTCAACATCAAGTTTTTAACCCTCCATGGATCATAATTGACACATAGAAGAATATTTTTGGATAGTCGTTTTCATCGTGAATGTCAATGGATAAGCCCAAATTGTGCATAATTTGAAGATCTTAGGTGCTTTATTGACTAAGCAAACATATGTGTGTAACAATAAATATGATCATAGTGATGATATACAAACCTTATATAAGAGAAAGAGAATGATGATTAGATATATATGAATATCACTTTAAACAAGCAACAAAGTATAGTATATACATTGAGAACTTTGGTAAGTGGCCTTGTCAAAGGATAACTCAAAAGATGGTCACAATCTTAAAAACTCTAATGAAGGAACTATATATATTGTTCAAATTATTACTCAAAAGATGGCCAAATTTCAAACAATGTTGGTTACATGCCTCTAGTTTATTGAAAGGGATTATTCAAAAGATGGCCACAATTCAAAAACTTTGGTAAAAGACCTTTGTAAATTATTCAAAGGATTACTCAAAGATGGTCACACTTCAAACACTTTGAAAAAAAACCCTATGTAGATTATTTAAAGTATTGATTACAACATGGCCACAATTTTAAAACTAGAGTGAGAGGCATGAGTACATTATTCAAAGGAGTACTCAAAATATGGTCACAATACAAAGCTCGCTCTCTTTCTGTCAAAAATTTACTCCTTCAAGAGTAAAATAATTCATTAAATATGCATCACAAGTTACGAATGAGGTAAGCAACTCAAGATTGAGAATGGTTGCTAACTTACACACCCACAAAACCATGCACTAAAATGTATTAAAAATTCAATTAAAAGAAAATCCTTAAAGTATACAATGACAATGTGCATAAGACTACATAGCTTCAAATTCTCATCATCACATATCTTCACTTCAAAGCTCATACTCATATCATCACTTTTAAGTTCACAATTATTTTTCTTTCAAAATTGAGCTTCTTAAAAATGCAATCATTCATTGGATATGCATCACAAGTTTAGAATGTGGTAAAAAAAAACTCTACTTGGGTACATTCACAATAACACGAGCCAACCCCGCCGAGTTATAAGGACTCTTGATGAGTGCTTAGAAAATAATATCTTCAATTTATGTAGATATTAGAAAAATTTAAGGACATTTTGCGACATATTTTGAACATTTTAGCACATTTTAGTCCTTATTAACGACTGATTACGACCATATTTTAGTCGTTTTGGAGTACCAATAACTTCCCAAACATCGTCAAACTTTAGTATATTGTATAATGACATATATTATATGTAGTTACTAATTTGTATTGCATTATCAATTCATATGATAAGATTATTGCTTAACAATCCATTAAATTAATCGTTGGTTACAGTTTCCGTGGGTCGTGTTATTGTGAATGTACCCACTTTGAAATTGATTGCTAACTTGCACACCCTAAAACCACGCATTCAATATTTTTTTTGAAGTACACAAAGAAAATATGCATTACAAGTTATAGGTGTGCTTAGAAATGATTGAGGCCAATGCCATTAAAGTTTGAACACCATGCAACTTAGATATGACCCATGGAAAGCAAGATGCTATCGACCTTGACTGTCCCTTGTATAGGATGACGTTATGACTGACAATCAAAGTCAAATGGTGTGATCTTTGTTTCTTATTGCTCAGCTATAAATAATTGTTTCATTTTCACTACTCCTCAACTCATATATGAAAGTAACGTCACACCCATGAAGATTAGTTCATTGATATCTTTGACAACATAGACATAATTGTGCAACAAAGTTGAGTACTTATCCTCGGAATCTTAATTCTAATCCCTAAAATGTAATTCTTTGCGCTCAAGCCAACACTATCCATACATGTTACTAGCCAACACAACTCCACAAAGGAGTTACATTTTGTAGATTTTTGCATGACTCTCGAAAGTGTTGGTGAAGTTGCCGTTGTCTCAAGATTTTTGAGATGCTTCTACTTCTCCTGTTGGTTGCACAACATATAAACAATGCATGTTATTTTTGGCTAGTGCACAACAAGCTTAGGATTGAGCATTCGATAGTGTGGTGTGAAGAGCATGGTACTAGTACACAATAAATTAAAAATGAACATGGATGTTTGATCCGAAGCTTTTAGAATTACATACTTAATACAAAGCAATGAGAAACTAGAATGAGATAGAAAACAAAACACACATGCTGCATAAATATAGAAGGACGTGTGAAAGAGTTGCTATGACTTCAAACCACAAGTGATCCCACTAGTTACAAATGCACCAGTTGAGTTTGAGAAATAACCAGTTGAATTTTGAGAAATAACCGGTTGAAGTTGTCCACTTACTACCTCTACTTACATACAAGTGAAGTGAATTGAAACATGCTATAGAAGCTTCGAAAGAAACACTCACAACAATAATCATGAGTTAGGATGTACAAAATATGACCATTTTTTCATTAAAGATCTCCAAGACACATTTGACTATGCACATGTATGAGTGATGTTATGCGACCCCGTAAAGGCACTCGGGTTTAACACCCTCCCATAGATACTTGGTCAACTGGAATGTATGAATATACACTCTAAACTCCATGATATCACGCTTATGGCAACCAAAGTGCACGTGATATTAAAGAATTATGTAGTGTTAACATGGGTGCGTGATAAAAGAGAATTAGTGTAGCATGTGACATTATGGAATAACACAAAGTCGACATTGCAATCATGGCAATAATCACAATGATGACAACGTGATGCATGCCAACGTGTGGTTTGAATTCTTTGGTGGTTTATCTTAATGTCAAAACCTTTGATATATGGGAGAGAAGGAGTGAGACTTAAGCTAGGAACATCCGTTCCTTAGGGTTTTAGGATATAAGAGAAGGGGTAACATTAAGGGAGTTGATATTACGGAGTTTAGAGTGTACTACTGTACTTTGTTCGGGCGCCCACATAATTTAGTCACTTTATTCTAGGGTCCCTAGAACCGACATGCAATGTTTCAAGGATGAGACTATGGGTTTCATGTTCTCCAACTTTTGCCAAATGGATTTACACAATGAGACATGTGTTGCAATAGCCAATCTACAATAAGGCATCAACAAAAATCATATGGAAAATCGGCCCTCCCCTCATTTATTTATGGTTGTAGGAAGCGCGTCTTTGTAAATTCTTTAATTGAATACATGGGTCCTCTCAATGAAATGAAATCAATATTATAGTCTAGGAAGCCACAACACGTATGGGACTAGAAGAACATCAAGATGTTGTCAAAAAGAAGGCTAATTTCCTATATTGAAGGAGTACAATGGCCAAATGTTTGTCACCTGCTCCGATTTCTTATACAAATTCAAGAGTTATGATTAATGTAAAGTGAAAAATCCATGTATTTTTTTAATTTCAATTGTTTGAATGATATATTCACCGAGTGGTGTCTGGTGCGGTGTCGGGTAGAGAGGGTTCCGCCTTGGAAAAGCACTGGGCTTTTGGATGCAACTAGATTTGTTTGTCGAACCGTCGAATCTTCTGATCTTCAAGAGTCTCGGTCTTCAATTTTTTCAAATCTTCAAACTCTTTACTGTCGACCTATTCTGTTGCGGCTCTAAACGGTTTAAGGGTAAGGGTAAGGTGATAAGAAACCACAGGCCTCGGACGGGTAAAACGGGACGTTAGATCACGAGCTGACGTCCGAAAGATTGGCTCCTAAACTTTCAAACCCACGGTGACTAGCAATCGCGCCTCACCAATGGGAACGACAGAAAACAACCTTGTGGGTCATCAATCCCACTTCGTTGTCACAAACACAAAATGGAGCTTTTATGATTTCCCACTAAGCCCGCAACAAGTTTTACGATGCAAAAAAACAAATGCGACTAGCCTCCAAATCCGGCCGGGAATCACAGAAATAACAACGAACCACAAGCCACAACACACTTGAATCTTGAGAAGTCTTCAACAAAAGACATGTCCGTCTTCTATGGTCGGTCGAAGTCTCAGCCCTTTTTTATAAGAGCCAACAGATCCCCCTCCACTCAAACTAGCACAGCTTTTGATCGCTAACTTCCAATCAAACAAGTGAGATCACTCTAGAGAAACAACAACATGAAACACAACTTCTTATTTCATTTCAAAATTCTCATAACATCAATTCACACCATGAGCTTCAATAAAAAAAAAACCTCCTTCTTCACAACAAAAACTCTCCTCAAAAACTTCTCTCCTTCTCCTCTCTTTTCTCCTCTCTATATGAGAGAGACAAAGTCCCCCTCTTATCCTCTTCACATGGGCTTCTAATCACCCATTGGTCCAAAAGAATAAAACTAAAAGTAAGACTAAAGAGGTAAACAAAAATTAACTATGAATAAAACAAAAGGTAATCTATTTCTATTCTTTTTTACTTATCTATTTCTACTCCCTTTTACTTTCCTCCAAATCAAAGAATCACAATGCAATACAAAATAAGTACACATTTATATAGTGTACGTATTTACATTACGACAGCGGGCCATCACTAGTTTGTTAACACTTTGGAGCAAGGAATACTTTATGTGGTGTTAACACTCAACGCTTATTTTGGGGGGTTAGCGTAGGCAATTTGTGATGCTTACATGAATAACATTTATGTGACTTCATAATTAAAAATAGTGACACTTATATAAGCAAATGATGAAAATACATAAGATATGAATGTCATCATACATCTAAGTGTAATGGAAGAACAAATCTATAATAGTTTGATGAGATTCTTGTGCACGCCAAGATCCTCCTTCCTTTTGTATGCTGCAGTGTCATAATCAAAGATGCGACTATTGAAGACGTGGAGGTGAGCATCTGGTTTAAGTAGTCTTCATCCTTTTTACTTCTTCAGGCGAATAGATATTTAGCCGCATTAAAACCCTAGCGTTGCTCTCTCTCTCTCTCTCTCTCTCTCTCTCTTCGATATGCACTTGTGTTCTTTGCTCTGTTTAAATTTTGCCCTAACTTGTTTTGGATGCTCCAAGGAGCGTTTTCCGGTGCATCAGATTTGAAAGTGGTCGTTTCTCTCTCGGTTCTGATCATGTGGTGGCATGCATGTGTGATAGGGAGACTCCAGGCACCTGTCGCTTGTGGTTCTTAGGGGTAGCAACATTCGGTTTGTGTACATTCCTGATAATTTGGATATCACACGAGCAGTCGAAGATAGGGTGAGTTTCCGATCTGATGACGTTGTTGGTGCTTTCTGTCTTTGGTGGCCTTTGCTCATAGGCAGCACTTGTGCACTTGCTACGCTGAGTTAGCTTAGTGGTTTGGGTAGAAGCTTGACATCAAGGATTCTGTATTGTTTGCTGCAAACTACATGGAAGTCATCTTTTAGCGGCTAATCGATGTCCTAATTTAATCGCTGCTTGTACAATTTGGAGAGAATTATGTTCTCATATTGCACAGTTGATATCTACTGGGTACTGGATCTGGAATGGCTGGCTGTATGTGTGCTAATACTGGAACATGATTGTGAAATTGCAGCGTTTGAAGCTCGACCAAGCTGCAACTGCGTACATGGGAGGGAAAGGAGCACCTGCACCCAAGCAGCTTGCACCTTCTGGCACTTCTGCTTAAGCTAACCAGCGTGTAGTTTGTTGCTTTCATTACAAGCTTGTTGACATTCTCTATCATGGTTTTCTGATGTTGTAGCAACTAATAATATTGTTCTATATCCAGAATTTAAACTTTGCTTGAAATTGACTTCTTCCGTTTTGGTGGCAGGTTGTGGGAGAAATTCCCCTACAGCTTTTGTATTGCAAGTAATCTTCGATATGTTCTCGTCAGTAAATTGGCTTCCAGAGTTAAAATGACTGGTTGCCTTACAAGGCCAGCTCACTTTGACATCACTTAGAGAAGTGGTGCAACTTCGATGGGCAGACAATGAATGGAGGGCAAAGAGTGAATGTTGAGTTTAGTGTTCTTTAAGACCTCTCTCTGGCTGTTTGGTCTGTTATGAGAAGTGTATGTTGGTTTCATGCATTGGAGACATGTAGAAGACAGATGGTCAAGGGGCAAACAAACATTCTATTCAGAATGGAGGCATTAGAATCTCACAGAAACCATGTGAAGTGCTGGTATTTCTTCAAATTTCACGACAGTCATATGTGTGAGGGAGCAGAGGAGACAATTTGGAAACGAGCCACTAGGGCCAAAGACCCACGTTAGTGGGAGAAGGCTCACAGACACTAACTAATTTTAACAAAATTTCTTTTTCTGGCTTCAATATCGGATTACCCAGTCATATGCATTTGTTCAGGTGTATTCCAACTCTAGCACATGCAATGGCCCACCTACACAGATCTGGTCATTTGAAACTTCACAGTTTGAAGAAATTTGAAGCCAAACATTGTTTGTGAACAGCCAAACTTTGTATTGTGAAGACTCTACTCCGATCCATTTATCTCTCTACCCAGCTCACTCAAGTCCATCTTGTCACCACTTGAATTGTTTGTGTAGAACGACTGTGGATGCAAATTCAATTTCCTCAATGACAGAGGATGCATAAGGAGCCAATGAGGACGACCACAGAAGTCGCCAAATAATAGGTAACCAGGAGGAGGAGGAGCTTACGAACTGCAGCCACCTGTGTGGACAAAGAGTGCATCAGGTCCAGTTATATCAACAGCAGATTTGACATAAGCACGACACCAAAGTTCCAAAGTCAAGCTGAGAAATCCCCTTTTAGCCATGGTGACCCATTCCCTTACCACACAAGTTTCAGCTTTGCAAGTTTGGTGGGCCAAGGTGGAAGATGAGATGGTGGAGCTTTGTCTACAGGTTGGTCCTTGCTTGGATTGATTTTCAAGTTCAAAATCAATCCAAAACAAGGAGAAACCAAACCCCACCCTCTTACTTTCCACCTCGGCCCACCAAACTTGCAAGTTTGAGCTTGAGTTCAAGTGGTGTGTAACAAGGGCGTGTTATGGCTGTCGAGATACGGAAATTGCAACACACTAAGCTTCTAGAATAACAAATGAAGATTCCGCCAAAACACATCTTGCAAATCTATTTGGAAGGAATTTTCATACCTCCTCAGGAACCACGAGCCTCCAATGCTGGTTGAACCTCCACTGCGCTGCGCCGACGATCCCCAAGGACACTGTGAGATAGAGCATGCATAGAACGGGCCAAAATGCACAGCTCAGGGTGCCAGACGACGACATTGCAAAGATGCCAACAATGAGCACCTGATGGGGGGCTAAAAATCCAGCAATGTCCGCAAACAAACCTTCTGAACCTGCAGGTGTTCCACCTGCAAAGCCACCTTCTGCGTTTGCCATCTTTGTTGGAAGACGGCTTCCAAAATTAGATTTCCTGAGAAATCTGGAAAGAATGAGCTCCCAAACACTTGGATCCAACTATTTACAACTACTCACTGGCCTTCCGCTGCGGCGGCTTGGTTCAAGCTACCCAGAATTCTCCCCCACTTCATAGGTTCTCAACTTCTCATGTTGCCCGAAGGCTTGCTGCCCGGCCCTAGTGACAAGTTCGAAGGGCCTTGAAAGGTTACTTCTTCTCCGACTAGCCCGCGTCTCCTAGGGTATGGAACACACGATTAGTACGAGATGGTTTGCAAATCTAAATCGAAGTTGCATCCACTTTTCTCACAATTTTGGAGTTCGTATGAACAAATTTATAATTATCAAAGAATAACTTTTTCCGCGCTCATTATATGGTCATCCCCTCACACATACACACACACCAAAACAAAAAAACAAAAAAAAAACAAAAAAAACAAAAAAACCATGTTGCCCATTGAGCTTACAATGGTTATCCAATTGTTTTGAACACGTGTCTTCTTGGTATCCAGTTTCAAGGCCTCACCACACCACACCGTACCGCATACCATTCAAAATATAGGTGTCCATTTAAGATAAGTAACCAAATTAAGCACGGAATTTTTTTTCCTGGTTAACTATCGTGAGTTATAAAGGTTGTCACTGTCCCGGGCAGAGCAGGGCGGGCAGGGCAGAGCGGGCAGAGGCAACGACGATCCGAAGGGAGGGAGGAGAGATCAAGGGGAAGGAAGGGAAGGAGGGGGGCTCCTGTTTGTGGGGGTGGGGTTGCGCCTCTCGCGTCCACGTATCAAGATGAGGGACCCAATCTCGTCTAAACATGTGTCTTTATGCTATTGAGCCAATTAAAACAAATACAGTAGTTACTTCACACCCACATATCCACCATAATCCAACCAGTGTTTCCAACTCCAACTACTTACACGGTAACACCTTTGGGGTTTTTCTTTTATTTTTATTAAACGTGAGGGATATTATATAAATTCCTCTAAAATGATCGGCAATCCTCTTGAAGTCTTGAATTTCAACCGGTCATTTCTCAACCTCCACCGGTTCATCTGCGCCTACACCAAATAGTGTGTTTAGTGCCACTTACTATTTACAGTTGCACAATGCTATATCATTGTTACTATTAGTGTAAATTTTAACCAAGTAAATATGTTAATGTTTTGTAATGTCCAAACACCCAATGTGACCTTTGTTGGCAAAAAAAAAATGAGATATACAATACACAATTATAGGATTGTGTAATTCCAAATACGAAGTGGCACTAAATACAATATTTGGTGTAGTTGTTAGTTCTCCCCGTTCATTGGTCCACAAAACCCATCTTGAGTGCACCTTGCCTTCAAGTTCCAAAATCCAATATGTAACGTCACTTTCACTTATTAAAGAATCATTTATGGGATTTCATTTCTATAGTGCAACCACCAATAAAGCATGCAATTAACTTGGGAGTCAGGTTTATGAAAAAAATCCTCATTTCATTGAGGTTACAATTTTTGTGACTTACCATTTGAAAGGGGCTTTGTCATTTTAAATTGATCATGAAATGTTGTGTTAATTATAGTTGATTCATTATATCATGCTTAAAAAAAATATGCCTTCTCCTTTCACAAGTATTCATACACATCCAAACTAATTAAGCGAGATTATGCTTAATTGAGCGTAATTCAGTGCATGGCCTATGTTTTCTACAAGTATTCATACACATTTAAACTAATTAAGCCCGATTAAACATATTTAAGCCTAATTGAGTGTCATTCAGCGCAGGGCCTCACTTTCTACAAGTATTCATACGCATTCAGAACCAATTTAGCCTAATCAAGTGCAAGTAAGCACATTAAACATGATTAACCGTAATGAAGCCAAAATAATTGTATTTAAGTGCATCAAGTCTCATGCCTAGATTAAATCATAACTACTTCAAGTAAGTGCATTTCTAATCCATTTCTTCCTCAGAATGTTGTTCATGCCTACTTAAAGCCAACTTTAATGATTAGTATGGATGGTAAAGAGGCATTGACCAAAGGATTCACCATTCACACAGGGTACTAAACATACTTTTCATTGCACGTTTAAGACTCTGCAGAGCCATGAGGTGCTTATATGAATCTATTTTTGAAGACAAATCAAAGGGTACTAAGACCATGAGATGGTTGGTTTTGAAAGTTAATCCTACATATGCTAAGTACCTATATGAGTGCTCCTACAATCTTAGATTATGTGAGTTGATGTGCTCTTGAGAATGTCAAACACTTACGTACCTATCCTTGCACACGACATTGCTCACTAGACTTTCACCCTTGATTGGTCAAGCACTTTGTTGGATCATTAGGTTTACAACAATTATTAGGTTTTCCATTGCTCTGATCATTGTTTTAAGCAAGGTTATTGTAATATTATTGGTGATTCAATCTATACGACACCATGTGTTTCATTGACTTTTTGAGGGTTTAGGATCTAAACATGTATAACCTATAATCCATCCTCATAGCCCATGAGATAGGAATTTTTGAGACGAATATAGAAACACCAAGCATATTATTCCAAAAAGCTTATTTTTGGAGCCGTTGGTGTGCACTTAGTTGGTAGGTGCGTACTTTACTCATATCACTTTCTAGACCCTCTGATTCAATGAATTGCAATGAAAATGGATGAAACCTGAGGCAACCCGCTTGACCGAAGCCGAGTGATGTGAAATCATTGCAAAGTTGAGCAAGCCGAACGCACCGAGCAAGCGGGTGTTGGGGCGGAAGTCAGTGGAGGTGCCATCTGGAAAGTCTGAGACAATCGGGAGAAGATGCTACAACGAAATCCAGCCTATTGAAACATTTCCTGAATTTGAAAGTGCTACCAACTTCAAAGGCTTTGAAGCTCTACACAACATTGTCCTCGACATTGACGACCAATTGCTTTGCTCCAATGTTCAAATGGGAGCTCGAGAGATGTATGATGAACTGCGACGATCGTTTGAGACATTACAACAAAACGATCACAAACCGATATTGAATGTCAAGCGTAAACAAATTTATGCATTCATGGAAAATGACTATGCATGAGATGCTCAAACAATAAGATATAAACCCTAATTTTTGTCAAAAACTTTGCGCACTTACCCGGGATGTGTACTCAAACGGATGCGTACTAGTACACAATAAACTAAAAATGAACATGGATAATTGATCCGAAGCTTGTAGAATTACATACTTAGGGCCGGTTTACACTATGGACCATGAAGTCGGACCATGGAAGATGGCGTTTGTCAATGGTCCGAGTTCGTGGTCCGACTCCCATGGTCCGAGTTCATAAAAAATTAGTTTTAAGAGCCATGGGCCCCTCACTAGGTGTAAACCAAGAAGAATGACCATGCACCAAAAAGTGAAGGTGCTGATTTTTTTAATACATACCCAAAAAGGGCAATTTTGAAAAAAATTCAAGTTTGATCATTGTCTTGTCTTCTCTTGGGCTTCACTTGTCTTCACTTCTTGTTAAATGTGTTGAAGATGTGGCTTGCAAATCTTCTCACAACAATTTTTACAAAAAAAAATGAGCGATTTAATTTGTACATGTTCAATGTAATTTACATGTGACATGTACCTTGTGTTGTCACTACACTAAATAGGATATTTAGTGTTTGATTATATTTAATGTTGTTACCACCCTACGGTCCCTACCTTGCTCAACACTAAAGTTCAATTCTTTGATAATTAGTGTCAGAAGATTTCCCATTGCGGTTCTTTTGACCACCCTGATCTGCAGTCACTAAACAACTACAGATTTTTCTTTTTTGTTTTTCAACTGTAATTTTGAATTTTTTGGGGCGTGTAATATACCGTTGGAAAGGTATTTTCAAGACCTTTCCAATGGTATATTAAAATCCCCAAAATTCCGAATATTGCAGTTGGTAGAGCAAAAAAACAAATCTGCACTCAAATTCTTGAGTTCTAGATGTCCCACGTTGTTTGGTGAAACACGTGGGAGCCAGTATAAGGGGAAAAACAAGGTAGTTCTGGTATGTCTCATGGGCTATGACATGAATAAGGCACATAGAGGGTAGATTTGTTAAAGAATTATTAAAATGGTGATTCTTTGACATGGGCCCTTGCCTTTTCCTACCAGACCACCTCTAGTGCCTCCCTCAACGAGAAACCCATTGGACCATGTCAGTGCATTTATTACGCTTTAAAAGTTATATTTTGGGGACCTCGACCTCTGTGGTCCCTCTGCCATTTTTTCTCTAGTGTAAACCGAAGTTGTCCCGGGACGAATTCAGCAGCCAATCAACGCTCTTACATCGCCGTGGGACAACTTCATGGTCCATAATGTAAATCGGCCCTTAATACAAAGCAATGAGAAACTAGAATGAGATAGAAAACAAAACACACATGCTGCATAAATATAGAAGGACGTGTGAAAGAGTTGCTATGACTTCAAACCACAAGTGATCCCACTAGTTACAAATGCACCAGTTGAGTTTGAGAAATACCCAGTTGAATTTTGAGAAATAACCAATTGAAGTTGTCCACTTACTACCTCTACTTACATACAAGTGAAGTGAATTGAAACATGCTATAGAAGCTTCGAAAGAAACACTCACAAAAATAATCATGAGTTAGGATGTACAAAATATGACCATTTTTTCATTAAAGATCTCCAAGACACATACAACTATGCACATGCATGAGTGATGTTATGCGACCCCGTAAAGGCACTCGGGTTTAACACCCTCCCATAGACACTTGGTCAACCGGAATGTATGAATATACACTCTAAACTCCATGATATCACGCTTATGGCAACCAAAGTGCACGTGATATTAAAGAATTATGTAGTGGTAACATGGGTGCATGATAAAAGAGAATTAGTGTAGCATGTGACATTATGGAATAACACAAAGTCGACATTGCAATCATGGCAATAATCACAATGATGACAACGTGATGCATGCCAACGTGCAGTTTGAATTCTTTGGTGGTTTATCTTAATGTCAAGACCTTTGATATATGGGAGAGAAACGTGACAATAAGGAGTGAGCCTTAAGCTAAGAACATCCGTTCCTTAGGGTTTCCGGATACAAGAGAAGGAGTAACATTAAGGGAGTTGATATTACGGAGTTTAGAGTGTACTACTGTACTTTGTTCGGGCACCCACATAATTTAGTCACTTTATTCTAGGGTCCCTAGAACCGACATGCAATGTTTCAAGGATGAGACTATGGGTTTCATGTTCTCCAACTTTTGCCAAATGGATTTACACAATGAGACATGTGTTGTAATAGCCAATCTACAATAAGGCATCAACAAAAATCATATGGAAAATCGGCCCTCCCCTAATTTATTTATGGTTGTAGGAAGCGCGTCATTGTAAATTCCTTAGTTGAATACATGGGTCCTCTAAATGAAATGAAATGAAATGAAATTGATATTATAGTCTAGGAAGCCACAACACGAATGGGACTAGAAGAACATCAAGATGTTGTCAAAAAAGGCTAATTTCCTATATTGAAGGAGTACAATGGCCAAATGTTTGTCATCTGCTCTGATTTCTTAAACAAATTCAAGAGTTATCATTAATGCAAAGTGAGAAATCCATTGTATTTTTTTTAAATTTCAATTGTTTGAATGATATATTCAGCGAGTGGTGTCCGGTGCGGGCCATCACTAGTTTGTTAACACTTTGGAGCAAGGAATACTTTATGTGGTGTTAACACTCAACGCTTATTTTGGGGGGTTAGCGTAGGCAATTTGTGATGCTTACATGAATAACATTTATGTGACTTCATAATTAAAAATAGTGACACTTATATAAGCAAATGATGAAAATACATAAGATATGAATGTCATCATACATCTAAGTGTAATGGAAGAACAAATCTATAATAGTTTGATGAGATTCTTGTGCACGCCAAGATCCTCCTTCCTTTTGTATGCTGCAGTGTCATAATCAAAGATGCGACTATTGAAGACGTGGAGGTGAGCATCTGGTTTAAGTAGTCTTCATCCTTTTTACTTCTTCAGGCGAATAGATATTTAGCCGCATTAAAACCCTAGCGTTGCTCTCTCTCTCTCTCTCTCTCTCTCTCTCTCTCTTCGATATGCACTTGTGTTCTTTGCTCTGTTTAAATTTTGCCCTAACTTGTTTTGGATGCTCCAAGGAGCGTTTTCCGGTGCATCAGATTTGAAAGTGGTCGTTTCTCTCTCGGTTCTGATCATGTGGTGGCATGCATGTGTGATAGGGAGACTCCAGGCACCTGCCGCTTGTGGTTCTTAGGGGTAGCAACATTCGGTTTGTGCACATTCCTGATAATTTGGATATCACACGAGCAGTCGAAGATAGGGTGAGTTTCCGATCTGATGACGTTGTTGGTGTTTTCTGTCTTTGGTGGCCTTTGCTCATAGGCAGCACTTGTGCACTTGCTACGCTGAGTTAGCTTAGTGGTTTGGGTAGAAGCTTGATATCAAGGATTCTGTATTGTTTGCTGCAAACTACATGGAAGTCATCTTTTAGCGGCTAATCGATGTCCTAATTTAATCGCTGCTTGTACAATTTGGAGAGAATTATGTTCTCATATTGCACAGTTGATATCTACTGGGTACTGGATTTGGAATGGCTGGCTGTATGTGTGCTCATACTGGAACATGATTGTGAAATTGCAGCGTTTGAAGCTCGACCAAGCTGCAACTGTGTACATGGGAGGGAAAGGAGCACCTGCACCCAAGCAGCTTGCACCTTCTGGCACTTCTGCTTAAGCTAACCAGCGTGTAGTTTGTTGCTTTCATTACAAGCTTGTTGACATTCTCTATCATGGTTTTCTGATGTTGTAGCAACTAATAATATTGTTCTATATCCAGAATTTAAACTTTGCTTGAAATTGACTTCTTCCGTTTTGGTGGCAGGTTGTGGGAGAAATTCCCCTACAGCTTTTGTATTGCAAGTAATCTTCGATATGTTCTCGTCAGTAAATTGGCTTCCAGAGTTAAAATGACTGGTTGCCTTACAAGGCCAGCTCACTTTGACATCACTTAGAGAAGTGGTGCAACTTCGATGGGCAGACAATGAATGGAGGGCAAAGAGTGAATGTTGAGTTTAGTGTTCTTTAAGACCTCTCTCTGGCTGTTTGGTCTGTTATGAGAAGTGTATGTTGGTTTCATGCATTGGAGACATGTAGAAGACAGATGGTCAAGGGGCAAACAAACATTCTATTCAGAATGGAGGCATTAGAATCTCACAGAACCATGTGAAGTGCTGGTATTTCTTCAAATTTCACGACAGTCATATGTGTGAGGAAGCAGAGGAGACAATTTGGAAACGAGCCACTAGGGCCAAAGGCCCACGTTGGTGGGAGAAGGCTCACAGACACGAACTAATTTTAATCAAATTTATTTTTCTGGCTTCAATATCGGATTACCCAGTCATATGCATTTGTTCAGGTGTATTCCAACTCTAGCGCATGCAATGGCATACCTACAAAGATGTGGTCATTTGAAACTTCACATTTTGAAGAAATTTGAAGCCAAACATAGTATGTGAAGAGCCAAACATTGTTTGTGAATAGCCAAACGTTGAATGTGAAGAGCCAAACTTTGTATGTGAATAGCCAAACATTGTATGTCGCATCTGAGAACTACTTCCTCACACTATGAGGCAAAAGTGCGTCTCTATGCATGGTGTTTCCTTCCCCAATTGGAAATCTTCTACATAAACGTAGATTTGAAACTCTACCCACCATAGTAGTTAGCAAAGAGTCGGGAGAAGTGTTGAGGCCTACTTAGTGAGTGCACAAGACATATCTGTACATTGTGCAATTTATGAGTATTTCATGTACAAATTGTGAATATGAGCAACCGGACTCTACTCCGATCCATTTATCTCTACTCAGCTCACTCAAGTCCATCTGTCACCACTTAAATTGTTTGTGTAGAACGACTGTGGATGCAAATTCAATTTCCTCAGTGTTGACAGAGGATGAAGGAGGACACAATGAGGACTATCATAGATGTTGCACCATAATATATGACCAAGAGGAGGATGAGCTCACGAACTGCAACCACCTGTGTGGACAAAGAGTGCATCTGGTCCAGTTATATCAACAGCAGATTTGATGTAAGCTCGACACCAAAGTTCCAAAGTCAAGCTGCGAAATTCCCTTTTCGCCATGGTGACCCATTCCCTTGCCACACAGGTTTCAGCTTTGCAAGTTTGGTGGGCCAAGGTGGAAGATGAGATGGTGGAGCTTTCTCTACAGGTACGTTGGTCCTTGCTTGGATTGATTTCCAAGTTCAAAATCAATCCAAAACAAGGAGAAACCAAACTCCATCTTATTTTCCACTTTGGCCCACCAAACTTGCAAGTTTGAGCTTGAGTTCAAGTGGCGTGTGACAAGGGCATGTTATGGCTGTCGAGATTTGGAAATTGCAACACACTAAGCTTCTAGAATAACGAATAAAGATTCCGCCAAAACACATCTTGCAAATCTGTTTGGAAGGAATTTTGATACCTCCTCAGAATCCAAGAGCCTGCAATGTTGTCTGAACCTCCATTGCGCTGCGCTGACGATCCCCAAGGACACCGAGAGATAGAGCATCAATGGAATGGGCCAAGATCCACAACTCAGGCTACCAGACGATGACATCGCAAGAACACCGACAATGAGCGCCAGATGGGGGACAAAAAATCCAGCAATGTCCGCAAACAAACCTTCTGAACCTGCAGGTGTTCCACCTGCAATGCCACGTTCTGCGCTCGCCATCTTTGTTGGAAGACGGCTTTCAACCACAGATGTTCTGATATGATGAATTGATTGCTGAGACGGAAAGGTCCAGGAAGATCCAAAGGGAGAAAATTCCAAAGGGAGAAAATTCGTTGGAAAGGGGGACCGTGGAGCTCATTAACTAAATCGGGTTCAAATTATAGACTAGAGAGATTAAACAAGATGAAACAATTTGGCAGAAATTTGAATCCAAGGGAGTTCTCAAACATCAATCTGATCTATCTGGGTAAACTGGAAGCCCTTTGAATCCACCATTTTGTGCAGCTTGAGCTTTGTTTCAAAGTAGGACTGTTCACAGTGGGCAAAAGTCCATGCAAATCCTCCAGACCTGAATTCAGAACTAAACCAATCTCAGAAAGTACAAATTCGCACTTAACAATTAGTTGCAACTGACGCATGTCAAGTGTGACAGCAAGTGACAATTGTGTGCAGCTTGAATCAATGAACGGGGAGAACCGACAGATAGTTACAGATGAACCGGTTGAGTTTGAGAAATAACCGGTTGAAGTTCAAGACTTCAGGAAAAATTACCGATCACTTTAGAGGAATTCAGAGAATATACCTCAGATTAATATAGACAGACCGAAAGATGTCAACATGTAACCGATTGGACTTGCAAATACTAGGATCTCAACCGATTATACCCAAAAATCTCCCCGGACACTGGCTTGAATTTGCGTGAGTAGCGTAGCTTGAGTTTCATCATTCTCGCACACATTGCATTTCTTATCAGCAAAGACGATACTGGTCCCTCACTGGCTGAATGGGTTTCAAATCATAAACATAGACCACTGATTACACAATATGAGACATTTTGGTGAGGAAATTCCGCACACAATCTCAATCTGGACGACTTGAAGAAACAAGTAGAAATGGCAACGAGAACATATGCCAATCAAAAATGTAATCTTTGTGGAGCTTTTGGAGTCTACACAGATCCGTCCGACTCAAAGCAAAGTGGCTCCCAAGAACTTGCACTATATTTCGAGAAGTCCAGCTGACTATTTATATACTTCAAAGGTAGTGAAGTGAGCCAAAGGTGGGCGGCCGGGGAAGGAGCTCAGCTGCTGCCAAGAATTATACGTAATGTCCACATGTAAACAGTATGAGCACCTGAATGAGTTCATTCATCTGTTCATACTTGACTACAACATTCTATTCGTAAGAATCTTACATTAAGAATCATAAGAATCATAATGTAAGATTCTTACATTAAGAATCATAAGAATCATAATGTAAGATTCTTACATTAAGAATCATAAGAAATGCAATGTGTGCGAGAATGATGTATTATGATTCTTAATGTAAGATTCTTACGAATAGAATGTTGTAGTCAAGTATGAACAGATGAATGAACTCATTCAGGTGCTCATACTGTTTACACGTGGACATTGCGTATAATTCTTGGCAGCAGCTGATGGGGCCAGCCGGGCTTCTTATGCTCAGTGCCATTGGCTCACTTCATGGGGCCAGCCGGGCTTCTTATGCTCGGCCACATTGGTTCGCCGACAATCCCACTGAGGCACCACAATCCTTTGGATTGGGATTCGCTTCCGAGTCTTGTAAAAAATCCTGCTGAGGTAAGGTATGTGGGTGTTATGTGGTTCCTTTTTCATGTTCTCCAACTTCTACCGATCACATTTACACAACAAAACCGGCGTTGTGTTAGCAAATCTACGATGAAACATCTACAAGCGGGTTGAAATTCAGACCTCCCTTGATTTAGTTATGATTATCGGAAGTGCATGTTTGTTGATTTGTTTACAGGATACATAGGTTGTCCCAATTGTGTTCACTATTTGAGTGTAGAGCAGTTATTAATATTCGAAAACGTAGACCAATCTCTTTTAAACATGTGTCTTTATGATGTCTGCTCTTTGACCCTCACGGAACCAAATCTAGGGGTCCAATTAAGAAAAGGAGCCACTTAACACCCACATGCCTTACCACAATCCTAGTGTTTCCAAGTCCAACCAGGTACATGTTAACATCTTTGGGTTTTTCTTTATTAACTTGAGGTATATTATATAAATTCCTCTAAAATGATCAGTGAATCTCTTAAAGTCTTGAATTTCAACCGGTCATTTCTCAACCTCAACCGGTTCATCTATAACTACACCAAATATTGTATTTAGTGTCACTTACTATTTGTGGTTACACAATGCTATATCATTTTACTACTAGTGTAAATTTTTACCAAGTACAAATGTTAATGTTCTGTAATGTTCAAACAACCAATTTGACCTTTGTTGGCAAAAAATGAGACATATAGTAAACAATTATAGCAGTGTACTTCCAAATACTAAGTGACACTAAATACAATATTTAGTGTAGTTGTTAGTTCTCCCTGTTCATTGGTCCACCTTGAGTGCACCTCGCCTTCAAGGTCCAAAATCCAACATATATCTTCACTTTCACTTATTAAAGAATCATTTATGGGATTTCATGACTGGGATTCCATTTCTATAGTGCAACCATCAATAAAGCATGCAATCAACTTGGGAGTTAGGGTTTACGGAAAAATCCTCATTTCATTGAGGTCATGATTTTTTGACTTACCATTTGAAAGGGGCTTTGTCGTTTTAAATTGACCTTAAAAAGTTGTGTTAATTATAGTTGATTCATTTTATCATGCTTAAAAAAATGCCTTCTCCTTTCACAAGTATTCATACACATTCAAACTAATTAAGCGTGATTATGCTTAATTGAGTGTAATTCAGTGCATGGCCTATGTTTTCTACAAGTATTCATACACATCCAAACTAATTAAGCCAAATTAAACATAAATAAGCCTAATTGAGTGGCATTCAGCGCAGGGCCTAACTTTCTACAAGTATTCATACTCATTCAGAACTAATTAAGCCTAATTAAGTGCACATAAGCGCGTTAAACATGATTAAGTGTGATGAAGCCAAAACGATTGTAATCAAGTGCATCAACTCTCATGCCTAGATTAAATCATAACTACTTCAAGTAAGTGCATTTCTAATCCATTTCTTCCTCAGAATGTTGTTCATGCCTACTTAGAGCCAACTTTAATGATTAGTATGGATGGTAAAGGGGCATTGACCAAAGGATTCACCATTCACATAGTGTATTAAGCATACTTTTCAATGCACGTTTAAGACTTTGCAGAGCCATGAGGTGCTTATATGAATCCATTTTTGAAGACAAATCAAACGGTACTAAGACCATAAAATAGTTGGTATTGAAAGTTAATCCTACATATGCTAAGTACCTATATGAATGCTCCTACAATCTTAGATTATGTGAGTTGATGTGCTCTTGAGAATGTCAAGCACTTATGTACCTATCCTTGCACACTGCATTGCTCACTAGACTTTCAACCCTTGATTGGTCAAGCACTTTGTTGAATAATTAGGTTTGCAAAAATTATTAGGTTTTCAATTGCTCTGATCATTGCTTTAAGCAAGGCTATTGTAATATTATTGGCGATTCAATCTATACAACATCTTGTGTTTCATTAACTTTTTCAGGATTTAGGATCTAAACATGTATAACCTAATATAGCCCATCCTCACAGCCCATGAGATAGGAAATTTTGAGACGAATATAGAAACATCAAGCATATTATTCCAAAAAGCTTATTTTTGGAGTAAAGGTATCAAAATTTTCATTCATCAACCAAAAAGGTTTTGTAGGGCAATTGAGATTTAAGTATCATTCTTAACATATTTTTTTTTATAAAACTCATGATAAATAAAGCGTGAGTGCGTTGGTTTCAACCCCCAATTTCTCGGAAACATTAATCACGCAATATTGCATAACAACTGGAATTTCATTATGAAAGACTTATTTGAATTTGTGAATGGTGATATGAATTGCCTCAACATCATGTTTTTAACCTTCCATGGATCATAATTGACATATAGAAGAATATTTTTGGATAGTCGTTTTCATTGTGCATGTCAATGGATAAGCTCAAATTGCACATAATTTGAAGATCTTAGGTGCTATATTGACTAAACAAACATATGCGTGTAATGATAAATATGATCATAGTGATAGATATACAAACCTTACATAAGAAAAGGAAAACTTTGATTAGATATATATATATATATATATATATGAATACTACCTTAAACAGACAACAAAGTATAGTATATGCATTGAGAAATTTGGTAAGAGGCCTTTGTGGATTACTCAAAGGATAACTCAAAAGATGGTCATGATTTTAAAAACTCTGATGAATGAACTATATACTTTATTCAAATTAGTACTCAAAAGATGGCCAAATTTCAAACAACTTTGGTTACAATCTTCTATAGATTATTGAAAGGATTATTCAAAAGATGGCCACAATTCAAAAACTTTGGTAAAAGACCTTTGTAAATTATTCAAAGGATTACTCACATGATGGTCACACTTCAAACAATTTGAAAAAGGACCTATGTAGATTACTTAAAATATTGATTAAAACATGGCCACAATTATAAAAACTAGAGTGAGAGGCATATGTACATTATTCAAAGAACTCTCTATATATGGCCACAATACAAAGCTCGCTCTCTTTATGTCAAGAATTTACTCCTTCAAGAGTAGAATAATTCACTGAATATGCATCACAAGTTACAAATAAGGTAAGAAACTCAAGATTGGGAATGGTTGCTAACTTACACACCCACAAAATTATACACTAAACTTTATTCATATTTTAAAAATAAAATAATAATAAAATCCTCAAAGTGTATAATGTGCATAAGACTACATAGCTTCAAATTCTAATTATCTTCACTTCAAAGCTCATACTCATATCATCACTTTAAAGTTCACACTTTTTTTTCCTTTTCAAAATTGAGCTTCTTAAAAATGCAATCTTTCATTGAGTATGCATCACAAGTTCAGAATGTCGTAAAAAGAACTCAACTTTGAAATTGATTGCTAACTTGCACACCCTAAAACCACGCATTCATTTTTTTTTCTTGAAGTACACAAAGAAGATATGCATTACAAGCTATAGGTGTGCTTAGAAATGATTGAGGCCAATGCAATTAAAGTTTGAACACCGTGAAATTTTGATATGACCCATGGAAAGCAAGATGCTATTGACCTTGACTGCCCCTTGTATAGGATAATGTTATGACTGACAATCAAAGTCAAATGGTGTGATCTTTGTGTCTTATCGCTCAACTATAAATAATTGTTTCATTTCCTCTACTCCTCAACTCATATATGAAAGCAAAGTCACACCCATGAAGATTAGTTCATTGATACCTTTGACAACACAGACATAATTGTGCAACACAGTTGAGTACTTATCCTCGGAATCTTAATTCTAATCCCTAAAACGTAATTCTCTGCGCTCAAGCCAACACTATCCATACATGTTACTAGCCAACACAACTCCACAAAGGAGTTACATTTTGTAGATTTTTGCATGACTCTCGAAAGTGTTGGTGAAGTTGCCATTGTCTCAAGATTTATGAGATGCTTCTACTTCTCATGTTGGTTGCACAACATATAAACCCGGGGAAGTCACTTAGTGTATTCTTTGGGGACACATGAGCGTACAAAGTTTGCTACCCCTATATTATATGCCATAGATAACTTTAAAAATTATGATATTTTTTCTACATATACATAACCATTGATAATATCTTTTGTGTATTTTTTTGAAATTTTTAGTCATCTTCATTTTTGTAGTAATTGTTTTTGTTCAATTCTGCGGCATTCTAGTTAGAAACGGTATGTTTTATAGAAAAAGAAGATCATCAAATTTGGTTATCATTTTTTACTATGTAATAGATACCATGTATATCTACTCATGAAAAAAAATTGGTAAAATTTTGACCCATTTTGGTGATGCAACTTAGAGAAAGTAGATTTTTTTTGTATGCACGTGGTTTCAACTTTACAATGGAGTGACTTCCCCGAGCATATAAACAATGCATGTTATTTTTGCTAGTGCACAACAAGCTTAGGATTGAGCATTCGATAGTGTGGTGTGAAGAGCATCCTTGTAAGGGTTGTTGTTCAAACAACAGTTGTTTAGGAGGACATGTGAAAGAGTTGCTATGACTTAAAACCACAAGTGATCCCACTACACTAAATAGGATATTTAGTGTTTGATTCTATTAATGTTGTTACCACCCTACTTTGCTCAACATTAATTTCCAATTCTTTGACAATTAGTGTTAGAAGATATGTTAGAAGATATGTTGGAATTCTCCTTTTATCATTGTTAATTTTTTTCCCATATCCTTACTAACACTAAATTCAAACATGTAACTTCCACATATTACCATAGTTGATATTGAGTGTTTGAGTTTACATTTAATGTTACTTAAGTTCATAAGGTTATTGACATTTAGTGCATGCATTCGTATTTAGTGTATCAAACACTAAATATCTTATTTAGTGTAGTTACAAATGCACCGGTTGACTTTGAGAAATGACTAGTTGAATTTTCAGAAATAATCGGTTGAAGTTGTCCATTTATGACCTCTACATACATACAAGTGAATTGAATTGAAACATGCTATTAGAAGCTTGAAAAGAAATTCTCGCAAAAATCATCATGAGTTAGGATGCACAAAATATGACCATTTCTTCATTAAAGATCTCCAAGATGCATATGTATGAGTGACACTAGTAGGAAAGGTGGGCCTACATGACGCACTAATCTAACACGAAGTGTCCATAATGGTTGGTGTCATTCTGGACAACTTCATGCTAGATTGGCATGTCATGTAGACCCACTTTTCCTACTGGTGTGAGGGTGTTAGTTAAAAGAACCCCAATGCATTTGAATGCACGGAATAATGCACTACTAATTCATTCAAAGAACCCCCGTTCAATTCTTGTAGCAACACACTACTTATTGGTTGAAAGCTTCCGTGTGGTCTAATTTTTTCTAGACACTTGGGTTTAACACCCTCCCATAGAAGCTTGGTCAACCGGAATGTATGAATATACACTCTAAACTCCGTGATATCACGCTTATGGCAATCAAAGTACACGTGATATTAAAGAATTATGTAGTGTTAACATGAGTGTGTGATAAAAGAGAATTAGTGTAGCATGTGACATTATGGAATAACACAAAGTCGGCATTGCAATCATGGCAATAATCACAATGATGACAACGTGATGCGTGTCCGCGTGTGGTTTGAATTCTTTGGTGGTTTATCTTAACGTCAAAACCTTTGATATATGGGAGAGAAACGTGACAATAAGGAGTGAGACTTAAGCTAAGAACATCTGTTCCTTAGGGTTTCGGGATATAAGAGAAGGGGTAACATTAAGGGAGTTGATATTACGGAGTTTAGAGTGCATTATTGTACTTTGTTCGGGCGCCCACATAATTTAGTCACTTTATTGTAGGGTCCCTACATGCAATGTTTCAAGGATGAGACTCTAGGTTTTATGTTCTCCAACTTTTGCCAAGTGGATTTACACAACGAGACATGTGTTGCAATAGCCAATCTACAATAAGGCATCAACAAAAGTCATATGGAAAATCGGCCCTCCCCTAATTTAGTTATGGTTGTAGGCAGTGCGTCTTTGTAGATTCCTTAATTGAATACATGGGTCCTCTCAATGAGATGAAATGAAATTGATATTATAGTCTAGGAAGCCACAACACTTATGGGACTAGAAGAACATCAAGATGTTGTCAAAAAAGGCTAATATCCTATATTGAAGGAGTACAATGGCCAAATTTTTGTCATTTGCTCCGATTTCTTAAACAAATTCAAGAGTTATCATTAATGTAAAGTGAGAAATCCATTGTATTTTTTAAATTTCAATTGTTTGAATGATATATTCACCGAGTGGTGTCCGGTGCAGGCCATCGCTAGTTTGTTAACACTTTGGAGCAAGGAATACTTTATGTGGTGTTGACACTTCAATGCTTATTTTGGGGGGTTAGCGTAGACAATTTGTAACGCTTACATGAATAACACTTATGTGACTTCGTAATTAAAAATAGTAACACTTATATAAATAAATGTCATCATATATCTAAGTGTAATGGAAGAACAAATCTATAATAGTTTGATGAGATTCTTGTGCACGCCAAGATCCTCCTTCCTTTTGAAGTGTTCGAATGCTTTGGATGAGAGGTGTAACATCAATAGGTCTTTGTTCCAAAAATTGTTTCAAGGTCACTAATGCATTTTTAGCATCCTTGACTCCTACTCTATCTACAGTCAAGACTCTATAAGTGTTACCCCTATAAGCGTTATAATTCCATATATGTTAAGAAAATTTTACTCCCCTACAAAAACACAATTGGTAAGACTAGTGAGTGTTATGTGCTAAGTGTTATAACATGCTCTACTCCCTTCTTTGTTAATTGCACCTCTATAAGTGTTAATTTTGAGAAAATCAAGGTAATAATATATGAGAGCATACATTTTAAACATGTAATCACATTTATCCCATAGTCTTTGCGAACAATTCAAAAAATTTGGAGGCACACGGGTGTTCTTTCGATCTCTATTGAGAGGGAGATAGAGGAAGCTAGGCGCTTGGTAGAGGTTGATGAAGTTGCTACTCTACTTCATCAATTGACGTTGTTGTCATCTGATAGTGAGGTGGGTGACGTGATGAATGCTCATGAATACCTCAACTATGAGATGGAGTTTGATTTAAACAACCCCTATGAACCTACCGATGAGGAGTTTTTCGATATGTATTCCTCAGAACATCAAGAAATTGATGTTGATGAGGTTATGGTTGATGTGGTAGAAGAAGTTGTAGGATTGAGTGTTGCTGAGCATTCTCTAGAGACTTTGAAGAAATACTTTGAACAAAGACCAAATGATGCCCTGTCACACATTAAGAGCATTCAAGGACTCCAAAAGGAAGTTTCATCTCATCATTTGGAAGCTTCTTGTCAGACTACTATAAACTATTTCTTTCGGTTAGTTTAGTTGGAAGAATCTCATCAAGTTACTACTATATAGATTATTTCTTTCAATTAGTTTAGTGGAATTATGTATTATCATTTGTACTTTTATTTTTTATTTTTATAAAACGTTATGTTCTTCATTTTCGGAAATTTAAGTGTTATTTCTATAAATGTTATTAATCATCGGTATGAATTCTATAAGTGTTACTTTTTATAATTCTATATATGTTATTTTTTTGCTACTCCTGACCTATAACATTTATAGAGTCTTGACTGTACCATGCCCACACTTATTAGTGTGGGCCACTACACCAAATATGATATTTAGTGTTTGATACACTAAATACAAATGCGTACACTAAATGTTAATTACCCTATGAAAGTAACATTAAATGTAAACTCAATCACTAAATATAAACTATGGTAATATGTGGAAGTTACATGTTTGAATTTAGTGTTAGTAAGGATATGAAGAAAAAATATAAAATAAAAATGATGAAAGGAGACTTCCAGGATGTCTTCTAACACTAATTTTCAAGGAATTGAAAATTAGTGTGTGACCAGGGTAGGGTGGTAACAACATTAAATATAATCAAACACTAAATATCATATTTAGTGTAGTGAACAACTCCTATTAACATTGGTTACATCCAGTGGTCGTCGTTGGTCAAATTATAGCTAAAAACGGCCCCCTACTAGTAGGAGCCGTTCGCTAGTCGCCCATACTAGTAAGTGAGGGCATGTTATTAGCCGACCTATTAGGCACCTGGAGACTGTAATCTTGTTTTTTAAAATGGTGTGCAGTTTACCTCGCCATAGCCAAAATATTATGTTGGCATCACTTAGTAGCTCAAACAAAGCACGTCACCAATGTACCAAATACCAACAAACTCAGTCACAACAAGTGCTCAATTTTACTGGATTCCATGTTATGGCTCCTATGTCATACCGGCATAGATGGTATCATTTCAAGCCTTACTACTAATCTTTTCCGCAATCATATTTTCGTCTCAATAGATTTTCTTCATCCTAAAACACCACATGTGCCAAATGATAGCATCTCTAAACATGTCCCCTACAAATTCCTCCTTCTAGGTGTTGACCCTATACATGAAACCCATTCTCCTACATGGAATGAAGCACATGATAGCCTCTAATTTTCAAGGGATATTGTTCCTTTTGTTAAAGTTGGAAATCGGGCCATAATTGTCGCGCAACTTTCCACGAGTGCCTGAAACACCATGGGCACAAGGAGGACCTTGGAGTGGCACCCGGGACTTGTAGCGCCACTGGTGAGAATGTCCAAGTGATCTTAGTGTGGATGAGGCCCCGAGCGTTGAGAACGTTTCCCACCCATGAAGACTAGGAGTCATGAGGATAAGGCCATGAGCTATGAGTAGCTTATAACGTCCGGATTCTAGAATGCTCAAGAATACCTCAATCAGAGGTATGATCCAAAATATATGGCAATTTGAATGGGGCGTTGCCTAAGGAGAGCGCCTTGGTACAACAGTGACTTGGAAGTGGTGTTCGGGACTACCAAGGTTTGAACATTCATAACTTCTTCAATACTTGCCTAAATGCAATAAATGAGGAGTCTATCAGCTTCTATGCAATGAGTAGATGTCAATGGAATGGTCGCTTGATAGAAGCGATCTCTAGAGACTTTGAAGAAATACTTTGAACAAAGACCAAATGATGCCCTATCACACATCAGGAGCATTCAAGGACTCCAGAAGGAAGTTTCATCTCATCATTTGGAAGCTTCTCGTCATACTACTATAGACTTTTTCTTTCGGTTAGTTTAGTTGGAAGAATCTTGTCGTAGCACGGTGGTAACGTATTCAGTTAATTAACCTAATTAACGCGGAAAACGTCAAAACCGCGCCGAGTTCGTTCCCACGAAGAACCTTCGGTCGTTTACAAGACAAGAGAGAGGAAATCGTTGATGAACACACACACACACAAGAAACACCATAAACTAAGATAACACAAATCGGATTAAGAAATCCGGGATATTACGGAAATCATAGCACGAAAATTTCCGCCTTCCCGGTAGTGGACCGAAGTAGGGAACACAAAACAAAGTATGGACAAGCTCCCACCATAGAGTAGTAACAACAATAGACTCAGCGTCCCGAATCCATAGTATAACAACTATATACACTCCATTCTAAGATTCCTTATTACGGGTCATGACTTCCGGGATAAGGTTTCCGCGATAGAGGTAGCGGATTTGACTTGTATTTCCACTATCCGCTAGATTTTTGACCGTGTCACAAGGACAATAATTCTAGTGTTTTAGGCTAGAATGCTCAGAGAGACTTGGTAGTTGTTCATCAGGATCTCGCCCTTTGGGTTGATTTCTTAGGGTTGTCTCCCTATCTCCACTTCCTCCGCCTAACTACTACTCCCTTAGATTGGTGTTATGATGGGGGCAGCCCTCCCTTGGGAAGGAGTCCCACTCAAGTATCCGACGCGTGCCACCCCCTTTGACGGGGGAAAAAGTGGAGGAAGTTTTGGGTCTACAAAACCAGCATGATCCGCTTTCCGTGATGGCACAGTTTCCACTATACCACACGCGGAAACCGAATCCTCCCTCGAGAGAGGTGGAAACGCAACATCCGCGTCCTATCTTCACAATGGGTAGCTTGTGCTGCTCCACCGGTCACACAAGATAGGACCTAAGGTCTGTTGATTTCCGTGACGGCGGGGCTAACATAGGGATGGGGCTACCACGCCTACCATCCGCGGTGGGAACCAAGCGCCAGTCGCGGCAGGTGCATGAGTGTTCTAGACCATTCCGTTACTGCTGATCGGTGTGATCCACCTCCAGGTCACGGCAAGCGGAAGGCGTAAACCAGAACCCTCCCCCTACTATTGGACATGTCTATCCACTGCTACTCATTGTCGGTCCCTAGTTGGACGGAGTAAGTGGGGAAGAACCTACCGTGTGTGCGGAACTCCCCTTGCCCAACAACCCCACGGTGGGGTTCTTTTCCCTTGCTCGTCCAATCATTTCCGCCTTTCCGTGCTTAAGATTCCTCCGCCCATCACCTGCTCACACAGGGGCGTTTTAACCACACGCACCTTGGGGTGTTACTGACCCCCTGTCCTATCACGGAATACTAACCTAACTAACCTACACAGTGATAGGGAATGGCGGAAAACTCGGAAACCTCAAGTACGGAAAGGAGGGACCACTTGCATTACACATGGACTTAAGACTCAACTCATACCGAAGGTGAAGTGAAGCATAAGGTCTGAATTGAACAAAAGAACACTTGCATTGCAAAATGATGAGAGAAACACCGAAGTGTTCTCCCTTTAAAACCAAACTAACACCCACATGCCATGGTTTCCATGCTGGAAATCGCGGGCCACGTGGCAATCCTGACAATCCATCTCATTGAGAGGTCAGGCCCTAAACAAAGAAAATGACAAAGCACACAACTCGGGGCCACCTAACTACTTGCCCAAAACAAACCAAAATGGAATCCTAACTAAAATCTACTCCTTATCCTTCCGCTTCTTCAACTTGGCTTCCTTCTTATTTTGCTTCCGCTCCTCGCGGCGGTCCGCACTGTCAATTGCCAAAGATGGAACACGTGGTGGTGGCACTGACACCTCGTGTCCATCGGATCCGAGAATCACTCCCACGTGGTCCGCCGTCCCCGCAACATCCGGTGCCAGTGGTGCGGACAGTTGGTTGCCCGGCGGAAATCCCGGAGCAAGAATTGCAAGTGGCGGCGGATCCCGGGCAACCACTTGGAAGTCCGTGGCAAGGCTCGGTGTTGTCACCTCGGCCATGTGGCAATCATCCCGGGTTTCCTCTCCAACCGTGGCGGAAACTGGGGTGGCATTGAGAACCACCACCTCGGTGGCGGAAACCGGCGGGACCGTGAGCGCCGTGATGTCCTCCACCTGGTCCACCTCTTCCGCATGTGGGTTTCCACCTTCTACCGCGGCACCTTGAATTTGCACCATGTCATGAGGGGTCAAGTCCGAGTAGCCCGATGAGGACTCCCCTTCCTCCGATGACTCAACTACGTCGGGAAACAACTCCGTGCAGCTAGCAATGAGGGCCTTCATTGCTCTCAAAGATGCGTCCATCTTACTCCCTTGATCCATGATGAAAGTAACCATCTTCGACCCGGAAACGTGGCCCGCGTTCCTCAATTCCGCGTCGAACATCTTGGCTTTCCACCACACGTTCCCCGGGATTTCTACCATATCACTCAATTTTTGTACCGTGAGAGTGGTATCCTTTACCCGCTTAAGGAGCTTCTCTCGCTCCGCCTCCAACTTCCGCACTCGCTCCTCGGTCTTCCGCTTTTCCGCAGTAAGGTGGTCCACCTTACTCTCCAGCTTCCGCAACCGGCGCGGATCTTGGATGGCCTCCTTTATTGCGGCAAACAAACTCTCCCGCGGCGGGTTGCCCACCAATTCCCCTACTTGGTGCATTTGCAGCTCATAGTCCACAATCCGGGACCGTACTCCCTCCAAGTCGCGGATAATGGAGTCCACCGGATTGTCCTCCAAGGGAAAGGTGGAGGTTCCACCTCCTCCGGGTTTGGTGGCGGACTTGGTCCGCGTCGCACGATTCCCCAACATGAGTTTCCGCTTCTTGGTCGCAGGCCGCTCTCCACTGCTCAACTCCACTATGTCTTCTTCCTTCGGACCCTCGTGGCCCATCTCTGGCTCCGAATCGGTAGTCTGGAGTTCCCGCATGAATTGGTGCGACGTCCATTGGGTTTCCTCTTCGTCAGTGAGTAGGTTTCCGTGTGCGTAAAGGTGGAAGAGGAAAGGCCCAATGTAAGAAGGGTGGCCGCGTTTGGTGTTGGTTGCCAACTTGTGCACCAACTCTCCGATGATGCTTCCCCAATCCACCACCTTCTTCTCAGAGTACGCAAGAAGCAAGGTGGTGGCGAGAGTAAGAGTGATGTTATAGGGCTTCTCCGGGCTAAAGATAGGCACAAGAAAAGCTAACATCCTCCTTTCCCTCTCGTTTTTACAATCCTTCACAAAGTAGCCATACTTAGGGTCCAACCTAGAGGAGAATTTATCCCTCGTACAATCCTCTCGTTTAGTGGCCATGCCTTCCCCTCCCGGTTTGAACCCGTAAACGCCACTCCAAAGTTCCGCATTCCACCTATCCGGTCGGCCCCGGATGGTGGAAGCGTAAACGCGGTCCACCTCCCCGGTGACCAGTTCCCTCACCATATCCTCACTCCGCACTCTCCACGATTTCTCCCACAATCCGAGGCAGCCCATGCGTCTCAAATCCGCCTCCAACTCGTTGTTCTCCTCACGGTCGGAGGGGGTGACCACGTGCACCTTGCGGAGGGCTACCTGCTTCTCCGCGGTCCGCTTCCGAGTTTGGGTCGCCATGGCGGTTGCGGCCCGCTCTAAGGTTCCCAAGCCGAAAATGGAAACCTTAACACTAAACTAATTTAATGGTTTTAGCTACTTTAAGGATTCAACTCTTTCTACTCGATTCTAAATAGCACACCTAACAATCTATCTATAAAGTGCTTAATTTATGATCTTTTACTTTGTCAAACCTATCTTTTAAACGTAAAGTAAGGTTACTTAAGAACTTTAAGTAAAAGTGGGCCGCGACAAATCTCGTCAAGTTACTATTATATAGATTATTTCTTTCAATTAGTTTAGTTGAATTATGTATTATCATTTGTACTTTTATTTTTTATTTTTATAAAACGTTATGCTCTTCATTTTCAGAATTTTTAAGTGTTATTTCTATAAATGTTATTAATCATCGGTATGAATTCTGTAAGTTTTACTTGTTATAATTCTATATATGTTATTTTTTTGCTACTCCCGACCTGTAACATTTATAGAGTCTTGACTATACCACCACATCACCAATTTGCACATTGTCAACTTCTTCAATGGGTTCATTGTTAGCTACATCATCCTCTCTTTCATCAAGTGTACCCATAATTTCCTCCTCAATAGGTATGTAGGGATTATTTAGATCAAAGTCCAGTCATAATTGATGAACTCATTAATCGAGGTGAATTCATTAAAGAGATGAACTCATGTATCGAGGTGGATTCATAAAAGAGGAAAACATACTTTTTATAAATGCTCTTAACAATTAACAATTAACACTTACTAGTGTGTTTTTTGGATTTTTTGGGGGGAGTGCATCCTCAACGCATATCAGGATAACACATATTGACACTAGTAGGAAAAGTGGGTCTACATGACACACTAAACCAACACAAAGAGTGTCCATAATGGTTGGTGTCATTCTAAACAACTTCATGTTAGATTGGCGTGTCATATAGACCCACTTTTCCTACTAGTGTGAGGGTGGACTGTGTTGGTTAAAAGAACCCCAATGCATTTGAATGCACGGAGCAATGCACTACTTATCCGTTCAAAGAACCTCGTTCAATGCTTGTAGTAACACACTACTTATTGGTTGAAAGCTTCCATGTGGTCTAATTTTGGTCTGGTCAAACGAAATAAACCATACCCCTAGTGAAACAACCTTTGAGAATAGCACTCTAGCATCCAAAACCCTTCAAATGCCAATGCCCATTTTATGGTTCTAACCATTGGGGTGCTTGTGAGAAGGGAAGGTGGAGTAGAGCCACCCATAACCGATCACTTACGAGATTTTGTGCCCCATCCGGAGAAGTATAGGGTGGTGCAAAATTCTTCCCGTGTAGGAAGATAGAAATCAAGATGATTATAATTTATTTGGTAATTTTATTCCTTAAATTGAAATTGCTGTGAATTTTTGAAGCCAAAAGTTGGTTTGAACATATTATTCATGTCTAGAGGCTGCCATAACAACTCATTTCAACCGTTAATTCCTCCTCACTTTTGCACTCAAAACCATGACATAGGACCAGAGGTAGTAGTGGTTCCGGCTTGATTGAATTTCAATCTCAACCATGCTGATCGAAATTTTGGTACCCTATAAATGGGGTCATGATCGGGAATAAGCGCCTCTACTCCATACGAAGTTACTACAACATAGGGCTCTTTATTTCAATACAACATGATTATTTTTCCTTCAGTTTATGTCACATTCATTCCTACATTGGTTGAGACCCATTTAAATTCCACTTGAAAAGTACATCCCATAACTGATATAGATGAATTCTATCTTGGGGAGTTCACTCTATGCTCCTTGTTGTCTATGTACCTATTATGAGGGATGTCAATTAATATAGATTTTCTCATGATTTTTCTTATGAAATGAAATTGATTTAAAGTCTGGAAAACTTAAAAAGCTAATGACACTCAAAAGTACGGCATGATGGATTCAAACCAACTAATTCTCTACAGTGGTGAAGTGCGGTAGCCTTTGTGAGATAGAGTTCATGAGAACTTCATCAGTATCATATATATAGAAATTTTTTGGCTTGTTTTAAAAATATTCTCAAAATGTATATCTTCAACTCTATGTTATTTCTGATTGTTTTACAATGCATTAGCAATTCTCGGTGAAGTAATTGGTGGGACCCTACTTTTTGTAGCTAAATTTATATAGTGCATAACACATTCAAGTAGCAAATGATTCAACTTCCCATAAAAGCCCCTATAATAGACAAATCATTTTACATCTCCTAATAGGATAAGGGCAAGGGCCGACGATCCGCAACCCTTGGGCAACCCAAGTACAAAATTCAGAACTTGACTGAAAAACGATGTCCACCCCATTCGATTCCCGGGTATGCAACTCCCGTATTATACGCAAGGGGCATCAGATTAAAAACGGCTTAGAGGACGGCTTTTGTAAAAATTATATCAAATTATACAAAATAAAAGGACCAAAAATTTGGGTGAAGACCAAATTAAATAAAATGAGATGTAGAAAAGTTGGGTTGCATATTTATTTATTTATTAAAAACTCCACAACGTATATAAAGAATTGAAACACCTATTTTTCAACCTATGCCTATGCATAATTTTGAAAGATCCACACGAGCAGTTGCCTCCAATTAAAATTAAAGGTCATTGGCAATGTTTTATTTATGATAAATAAATATTATTTATTATTATTAAACCCCAATAAGTTGGGTAGTTTGACCTATGGTACGTGCATTAAAAAACTCATATAATTAGGTTTTTAATGCAATTATATGCTTCAAGGAAAATTCATTTCGTATATATAATTACATTTTTGGATTCCTTGTTAGAAGGACTACAAGAGTTTCCTACATTAAAACAACTCAAGATTGAACTAACATGCATTATAAGTGATTATAATCAGGGCCATATAATACGGGAGTTTGACTTCAAAACAATGTTTTCCTTGCATCCTTGAAGACCGCTTTGTCCACGAAACCCATATTGAGTGCACCTCAACTTCAAGGCCCCAAAATCCGATATATATGTTCGCTTCCACTTAGTAAATGAGCAATTGATTGGGATTTCAATTCTAAAGTGAAACTACCAATAAAGCATGTAAATAACTTGGAAGTAATAAATATGAAAAAATTATCATTGGCAATGAGGAGATAATTTTTGTGACTTACCATTTGATATAGGTGTCTATTCTTAGATATAACTAAACCACACATCCCTCAATTATAGGTCTTCGATTAAAATAGATTCAAATAAGGCCCACTTACCTTAGATTAGGATTTCTTAACACACATGAAATTGGGCCCGGCCCATGAGAAAAATGATTAAGGACTAAATAACCAATGAGAGCAAAGTGGATGACCAATGCATGTGCGGCTGCAAGTCATTCACCTACTCAAGTTGGTTATCGATCATGATTGATAAGCTCACATGGGAGGACACTCTTCTTTGTGAATGGGAGCCACGTGTATGCAGAGACCCCTTATACAAAACCCCATGTATACAAAAATTCCATGACCAAAAAGATGACTACATAATTTATTCTCATGTAATGTATATGGGAATTTTGAAATCCTAGAGCCAGGGGGGGTGGACTCTTCATACTACATATGAACTAATGTGTAAGAAGGGGTACTATTTGAGGCATTAGCATAGTACAATACCCACCAACAAGTTTACGTTCAAATTTTCGAACTCCAAGTGCCAATGAAAGAAAAATGCAACTTTGAAAAATTATATCTCCCAATTTACAACTCCAAACTTCACAAACTGCCACATGTTTGTTTAGAAACAAGTTAACTACATTCTAGGTGTCATTAGTATGCAAATTTGAGTCATGTGTCTAAGAAAAATCAGATTGCATTAATTGCACTCCAAGTTGTGTTTGTAGCTCCTACACCGTGAAGACAACATCCATTCTTCTTGAACCAACACACTTCAAATTTTTGTGAGTTTGAGCTTCATATATGGATCTCTAACAACCTTTCAACAAAAAACATACTTCATTCAAGCAATGTGGTAGCTTGTGGATACATTGTGTGAGTGTGTTTGGTGAGTAGTTGCAATTCTAGTGGTTTGTTTCTTGAGCTTGCAACTTTGCACAAATAGTAGAATTGGAAGGATTCATTGCTTCTTTAGGATTTTGGTGGGCATAATATCAACTAGAAGAAAAGAATTCACTCAAATTTGTAAGTGTTGATGCTCCAATTCTCAATTCAAATGGACTTGGATAGCTTCATGTGATGATATGGTCTAGTGGTCATGTTGTGCTGATGAATTGAGATGGTATGGTGATGTTGTCTTGATTAATTCAAATGGTATGGTCATGATATTGAGTTCAATGATGGTTTGGGGTGCATTCACTGGTTTTGACAAGTGCCCACTTGTTATAATCCCACTGGATAGACGGAAAGGTAGGGACTTTGTTGATGTAGTTTATGAAAGTTGCTTGAGTGGCTTCTATTCCCTCCACAATCACCCTGAGACACTTATACTCATGGAAGATGGTGCCCCGGTGCATCGTAGCAAGGAATCAAGTGATTGGAGGCAAGCTCATGGCATAAGAAAGCTTTTATGGCTTGCAAACTCTCCCGACTTAAACCCCATGGAAGATTGTGAAAGATACTATCCAAAAGGAAGAGCTACCGCAAAACAAAGAAGAATTAGTCAACACCATTCAAAGGGCATGGGAAGAGGTGTCTTTAGAGATGATTGAAGTCTCCTTGCTAGCACGCCTCATCGTATGAAGGTTGTAATCAAAGCTAAATGGTGGTAGCACTAGATGGTAGATAGTTTGTCAAAAATTCTATATTTACATATAAATCTATAATTTTTTGTAAATGCCTAATATATTAGTAGAGTAGATTTCATTATCTCTCCAACGCACTTTGCGGTTTGTGATTTGGATCATTTTTGAGCAAATGGTGGCAATTTGAAATTGGAGATATGTGCCTTGTTTCTACAAAATGATTGTTGTGAACGTAAACTTGTTGGTGGGTACTGTACATAGTATACATAAGGGAGAGTTATTATTTTTCTCTAGTGTGTACATTTTAAAAGGAAATTAAGAATTTTCAAGTAAAGGTCGATGTACAAATTAAGGGGACCCTGAGGTTTAGAAAACAATTTGGCAATAGATGTGTTAGTTTCATCCAATTCACATTTTCATCCATTATTGTCATATGATAATAATCTTGAATGACTACCATGTCCATCCTTGTTAGGGTTTGCATTTGGATTCTAGGTTTTCACAAACTGAAGGCTCTTGGAGCGCTTATAGGCTCCTTTGAGTTTTGCTCTCCAAATTGTGGCTAAATTATTGTGCTCTTGTCTTTGTTTGTTTGATGCCATTGTTGAGTTCCATGCTACAAATGAAAAATTGATTTAGTGACTTTCTCATTGAAAAGTGAAAGTGACTTTTATATGTAATAAAGACCTACTTAGTTCTTAAGTTATACTTTGTATGTGTAGTGGAGGCATTGATATTATTAAATTGGAAAGCATAATATAGATACATGAGTCCATTTTCTAGCATGGTGTTAGTGCATATACATTTGTTTTTTTACTACAAACCTCTCATATATAGGGGGTTTAATTATGTAGTGATCCACGCATATCATTTAGGTTTCCAATGAAGAGTCCACCCCCTGGGCATGTCAAGGCGAGAGAGCCTTTGTATGCCTGGGTTATCATTTGGGTCAATACCATTCTAAACCATATTGATACTAGGACGATTTTATCTAGGTATGGTGTATAGACCCAATTTAATGATATCAAAAAACAAAAATATCGTCAAATACCATTCCCTAATAATATGTATAGAAATGATATCCTCATTATAGATTCCCAAATGGTGTCAGATTAAGAAGACACCATGCCAACAGTGGTCTAAACTCTCCATTATCAATGAACTTGCCCTAAGGTAGACGTGTCATGTGTGTTATTTGGATATTTTTCTCTCTACACCCACTTCTCGTAGAATACAAAACACGCAATTAGTGCGAGATGATTAGCAAATCCAAATCATGCCCATAGCCATTTGCCTCCCATAATTTTTGGAGCTCATATGAATATCTTATCAATTATCAAAGTGAAGATTCTCATGCTCATTAAGTGGTCACATAAGTACACTAAATAGGATATCTAGTGTTTGATACACTAAATACGAACACATACACTAAATGTCAATAACCCGATGAAAGTAAGTAACATTAAATGTAAACTCAAACACTAAATATCAACTAATATGGTAATATATGGAAGTTACATGTTTGAATTTAGTGTTAGTAAGGATATGAAAAAAAAAGTTAACAATGATAAAAGGAGAATTCCAACATCAAGGAATTGAAAATTGGTGTTGAGCAAGGTAAGGTGGTAACAACATTAAATATAATCAAACACTAAATATCATATTTAGTGTGCTGTGTTTGGGGAAGCATTGGCAGGGCCGGTCACGCTGGATAAATTTACGGGGCCTAAATTGTGGTTGGCCCATTGGGACCTAGGAAAATGTTCACCGTTTAAGCCAGCATGGAAATGGACCTAGGTGGCATGACACCGTGTGCCAGCCTGGGATGCAGGGACAGGGGCTCTCTATTGGGTTACCGAATGGAGAAGTGGTCATTGCCGCTAACAGGAATGGTAAACGGTCCATGAGTTTCCTTCATAACATTATTCAGATCCATAACAATGTTTCGTGGGGTTGACAATATTCTACAGAATATTCTTCACATTCAGACTAATATGGAGAATATTCTGTAGAATATTGTCAGTCCCACAGAACACTGTTATGGATCTGAATAATGTTATGTTATGTAATCCTTGCAATTTGTCTTTTGTTTTTAGAATTGGCATACTTTGATGCTCAAGTAAGTTGTGGGTGCTACTTTCTTTTGAGCGGGAGGTTTTTTCCCTAGTGTGTTGTGATGCTTGAAATGGCTTCGCAGCCTTTTCTTATTTCTTGTTTTTGACATAAGTCGGTTTCCTATGCTACAGTTGACGTGTCGTTTTGAGGTGATTTTTTTTTTTTTGGGGGGGGGGTTTCCATAACTTTTTACCGACATTATCGTTTTTCTCCAACTAAGTTATATCATATTCTTTGGTGTGCATGCTAACTACATTAAATAGTTTTTTTTGAAAATTTTTATTGTGGGCCATGCTAAATTTATAGTAGACAATTTAGCGCGGGCCACAACAATTGTTTTCCTAGAGAATTAATTGTCATTTTGTGTTACTTTTGTCCTATAACCAATATTCAATGTGATGGTCGAAAGTTTTCATGAAGACTTGGGGAAAGATCCGGGGTCTTGGACTCATGTTAATTCCACCTTGACTAGCAAATTAGTGTGGCTACATCCTTGGCCCTAAGATGGTAGGGGCTTTGCTAGGTTCAACTCCCACTAAAGATACTATTTAGAGATTGAATGCTAACATTCTTTAACCTTGAATACTTGGAAAAAGGAAAAGGGAATGAATGACAATGAAACTTAAAAGGGGGGGGGGAATTGGGGAGGGAATAAACATCCGCCACCCAAATGCAAAACCGGCCCATTTTAGACATTTAGGAAACTAGATTAATGAAAAAGAAATGTCGGCTAATTGCCTAAATACATTAAGAAATGGGGGATATCAACCGATAAAATTTGCACTCTCTAGGCACACTTTTGGGTAACATTTGGAAAACCTGAGCCACCTCCTAGAAGGTAGGAAATCATCTGTTTTCTCTACAGAACTCCCCGGACTCTGATTCTCGGGGCCTCCTGTGAACGAACGCACGCTGCTTTAACAATGTTACAAGCCTCGCCTGCTGATAGACTTGCAAAGCCCTCACATTATTTGGGCCATGAAAGTTGATGGCAGACAATGTCGGGGGTGTCAGAATCGGGCCAGGGCCGGCCTCCACCGAAATTTCTGAACCCGACCGAAACCTGCTGCCCGCCCCGCCCAACTTTGAAAAAAACATTGCCCTTGTATTCTGGAAGGCCGCTTGACTACAAATCCCATATTGAGTGCACTTCACCTTCAAGGTCCAAAATCCAATATGTATGTTCACTTCCATTGAGTAAATAAGCAATTGACTAGGATTTCATTATCAAAGTGAAACCGTCAATCAAGCATGTAATTAACTTTCAAGTCATTCAAAATAGATGAGAAGGAGATATATCATTCTGAAGTGTTTTCAAGAGTTGCAGACTAAAAAGGCCATAACTTTTTGGAAGAAAATGAAAATAGTTTGAAATTTCAGGGGGTCATAAACAATTAGTTTTTGTGATTGCTCCCAAAATTTGAAGTTCTTTGGAGCCCGTGGGAGGAAATTATGACATTCTGAAATCTGGGTAGACTGACACACTAAAATGGTCATAACTGTCGGACAGAAAATGGGATAGGCTCACAAATTGGTGAGATGTTTTTTGCTTTGTCTCCCTAGTTACAGATAAAATTTCAGGACATTCCGATAAGTAATGGGAAAGTTACACTATTCTGAAATTTGTTTTGGATGTAGCATTGGGGGTTAAATCATAAGTCATTAACGTTGTGTATATTCTAAAGGCATATTGGAATGATACATTGAGTTACTAAGGAAGGAGTTTGCTAAGTGTCATCAATACTATTCCACTCGGGCTAGGATGAAATCGAAGGGTGGAGTACTTTTGGTGACATGCAATCCCCTCTCTTCGTGAGGGTCCTCATCATCCGCAGCTCATCCGCGGGGTAGTTGGCGTACTTCGCCTCGTCATACAAGCTCCTGCTGGTACCCAACCCTTCTGGGACTTGGAAATTTTTTTCCATCCGGGCTATGGGATGGTTTGGCACCTTCAGCAGCTCAGCTTTGTACACAAAGTACAAGCACAGCACGTTGACGACCTTCGTCTTCTTGTCTTTCAATGTGCTGTACGCCCCCTCCGCCGGTGCAGCAACGTAGTGCGATTTCGAGACGGCGTACTCTGGCTGCAATTTCCGCACGATCCCGTACACCTGCTCCGCCCTCCTGTCCTCGACAATCCACAACTAGATGTCGACCTCCCAGAATTTGGGGCTGTTGTAGTCCACGAACTTGGACAGGAATGGCTCGTAAAACGGGGTGCTCATTGTCCCCTCGAATGAGCTTCCAGGGATGTTCCTGAAGTCTATCATTCCGAAGGGGAAGCGGTCCCTGGCTTTCGTCCTGATGGCCTTCCTGGCATCAGACCCCGGCCAGCCTTGGATCTTGAGAGGGTCGAGGATGACCAAGTTGAAATGCGCGTCGCCCTCGAAACTCACGATCTGCTTCTCCTTTACGAAGTTGGAGAAGGCATGCGCGGAGTGCTCGGGAAGCGCTCGGTTCTTCCCCCCCTTCACGAGCTTCGACTTGAGGAAGTCGTTTCCCGCCTCCCTTATGAGTGCCGCCATGGACGCATTGGTGAACTTATACTCGGCTTTGAAAGCCCTCCAGTGCGCCTCGTGGACCTCTCCATCCACAATGAGCTTCTTCTCAAGAACTAGTTTGTGCAGCTCCTGGACGATGGTCGTCTTTTTCTTCATGTTCTCCATCCATTCCTTCATGATGTAGCATGAAGGGACGAAGCATTTGGGCTTGGTGAAGACGATCTTCGGGTGGACCCAACATCTCTTCGTCGTCGGCGCCACGTGCAGGATGTGTGATGTCGATTTTCCCATCTCTGTCTTCGAAAGCCCTTGAAGACTTCTGAAAAACTCCCTCACCAGAGGCTTCATTTGCTTGAAGCGCGGAGTCTGGTTGTAGAAAATGTCGGTATCGGGGTCGATGAGGTCCCCCGTCTCGTGTTTTTGGAAAACACTCTTCCACCTTGCCCACACGGAGTCGGACGCTGTGATTAAATAAATTTCTCCTCTTAGCTCGTTGTACTTCTTCTGCTTATGGCTAGCGTTGTCAATCAAGGAGAATTTATTAATCATCTGGTACTTGAAGTCCTGTACATCAAGTAAACAACACACGTTAGACAACATATCATGAAACAACAAATCCAAGAGCAGTTTGGGTCGATCGACCCAAACTATAAACCTGACGAAGACAATAAAACAATGCAAGAGTTTGGGTCGATCGACCCAAACTATAAAATTGACGAAGACATAACACAGTGCAACAGTTTGGGTCGATCGACCCAAACATACTCACCTCCCATTTCGGGTTCTTGTCTTTTGCGTTCTCCCTTTCCTTGGGAGGCCTGCCATAGAACTCCCACACCTCCCTCGAGGCCATGATATTCCTAATCCAAGATGCCTAATAGGCCCTCTTCTTGTTTCCCATGTTGAAGAACCGGGAGATGTCGCTGAGTACCGTCTCGTTCTCAGACTAGACCACCAACGCCTTCCAGACCTTTAGCTTCTCCTTCTGTTGGTGGGGGTCGTCCCACTCAATCATCAACTGGATTTTTTTGGAGGCCTCCACACTGTGCTGGCCGTCAATCAGCCAGAAATTGCCTTTTGAAATTGTCGGCCACATATCAGGCGTCGACATTTTCTTGAGCCCTTGGGGCATGACGACAATCGTCTGCATGTCGTCCTTGAACTGCCCGCCCAAGATCTGAGCGACCATCTAGTCGACGTAGGCATCCTCCTTGGCTCGGACACACTTCTCGGGTGGCGCAAGGTGGCATTGGGCAATGTTGACTTCGAACTTAAAGTCCCTGCCCATGAAGAAGCAGTGGAGGCATTTCGTCTTGAAATTGTCGTTGATTTTTTGTATCTCCACTGCATCCACCTCTTGGCTAGGCTTCAGCATCCGCAGCTCTGGGGAAACTGGCTCGTCAGTCATCACTGACGACTCTCTTCCCCTCTTGGACGGGGTCGTCTGCCGGCTTGTGGATGGCGTTGGCATCTCGCTGTCAGCCGGCGTTGAGGTAGTGCTCGTCCTTCTAGAGTCTGCAGGGACCGCCCGCGGCTTCCTCACAGTTTGGGGTCTGGAGGACCCTGCGCCTTCTTCCGTCGTGGCCTTCCGCCTTAGAGGCTGCTGCATTTTCGGCTTGCTTTGCATCGCCTTGTTTAGAACGGTGATAGCATGTTTCAATTTTGTGAACCTGCTAGCAACCTTTGTGTTCGAAACACTGCCATCAATGAATATGGCCTCTGGTTTTATAGTTTCCGGTTCAACGCAGGTCTCCTTGGCGTACTTGGGGTCGAAAGGCTCGGAGAATTGGTGCATGAACATGTGGACGTTCTGCACTGCGGAGTTCTCAAGAATGACGTCCACGTGGTCCCCGAGAGTTTGGACGGACGCAACCTCCCATCCCGTCAGCGTTGCCCAGGTGTGCTGCTCAAAAGTCCCTACTTTCACCACGAACAACAGCTTGAACTGCGAGGCCTTCACAACCTGAACGGACCACGCAAGAACGACCCCATCCTTGGGCATGTATGAGTCGTCCTGCGGAGTTTCATACTCCTGCCATAGGTCGTCTGACGCGAGCGTGAACCACCTTTCTCCAGGTCTCTTCTTGGGGGCCATCTGTAAGTCCAGAAACGAAACTGTTAGTTTCGGTCGATCGACCCAAAGTATTCCAAAGTGCTTTGAACATATGTTGGAATGGGAGAAATGTATTCTATTGGCCATCATGAATGCCAGGTTTGGGTCGATCGACCCAAACCTTGAACCCTTGATGGCGCGTGTTCTTAATGTACTGAAATAGACCTATGATGGTTCCTCGTTAGAGAGTTTGTTGCTATTGGTATAGTATATCTGCATATTCATGAGTCAATCAATTTCCATTGAATTTTATATTATGGTCATGATTAAATATAAATTTTTGTTACCATTGACAACATGACAAATCCTTTTGTTTGGATTCTTTTTATGTGGCCATCATTTTGTTTGGGTTTTGGGTGGTCGATAGAACGAAATGGATGGTTTTGTTTGGGTCGATCGACCCAAACAAGAGGCTGGGTTTGGTTTGGGTGTAGGGTTTAATCAATATGCTTTGTTTGGGTCGGGCGACCCAAACAAGACGCTGGGTTTGGTTTGGGTGTAGGGTTTAATCAATATGCTTTGTTTGGGTCGGGCGACCCAAACAAGACGTTGGGTTTGGTTTGGGTGTAAGGGTTAATCAATATGCTTTGTTTGGGTCGAGCGACCCAAACAAGAGGCTGGGTTTGGTTTGTGTTTGGGGTTTCAACAATATGCTATGTTTGGGTCGAACGACCCAAACTAGGTGTGAAGTTTGGGTCGAGCGACCCAAACCAGAGTCTGCATTATTGACCCAAACTTATGAATGTTATCAATGTTGTATGGGGTTTAGCATTGGTGTTTGGGTCGTCTCCCGAAACTATTTTGTTTCCCGAGGCATGTTTAATGTTTGCACGCAACATATACAATGCTTATGCATTGTATATGAAACAGGACCCTAAAGGAACTGAACCACATTATGCAAAGTGAAAGAGTGTACCTTGTCTTGCAAACTCTACAAGAAGTTCGTCTTTCAAGTTGCTCTCACAATCTGTTTCTTGTAACCAGAAACCAGAAACTCTATGATATCACTAAAACTCAACACTAAGTTTCCCTCCCTGGAAAACACCTCAGAAACACAATGAATCTCACAAGCACTCAATAATGTGAGCTCACAAACACCCTGATTCTTGCAAGAATAAGCCTAATTTGAAAGAACTCTACCTCGCTATCACACCCGAATGTGCTCACTTATAATAACAACCTGAAATCACTCCATGCATGAACTTTACAACATAATCACACTTCAAAACAACAAAAACACTCTGATGTCACTCACTGCATGTCACTCTACAACAAGAAAATAGTTCTACACAACAAACCCAAACCGAACTCACTCAATGCGTGCACTCTAGAACAAGAAGACAGAATCAGAATAGAACCAGAAAAGAAGAGGAGAAGCATCAGAGAGGTGGAGAGGAATGAATGAGAGAGAAGAAGGAAGGCGGCGCTTCGTGGGAAGCGGCGCGTCCAAGACAAGAGAATAAGGTGCGACAGCAAGCGCTTGGCGCGGAGGTATGGAAAGCGGCGGCGGCGTTTCCAAGAGCGTCGCTTGGCGCGGAGGAAGAGAAAAAGAGAGCGAGGAGGGGAGAGAAGGAGAGAGAGGGAAAGGGTCGCCATGGAACCAATCCGGGCCATGGGAGCGCCCCGGGCCCATCAACGGCCCAGAAGCCTCGCGGGCAAAAACCCTGCCAAGTGTCCAAACCTCCTTGGTTAAGGTGGTTGCCCGCGAGGCTTGTGGTGTTGACACCTGCCGCCCTAGGGACATGGCCGTCCTTGCCCCTAGGGGCGGGACATAGGAGGGCCGGCGCCTTCTCTTGGCCGCCCGGCCTCCTGCCCACCTGAGCCCGGCCCCGGCCCTCTAACCCGCTATTCATTAGCGGCAATTCAAAAACACTCAAAACGCTACATAGACTAAGGTATTACACAAAATTAACACCATCGCCAACTCTGATTTTAATGGTGTTGAATTGAATGGTCACCCGTTGGAATTGCTAACATCGTAGAATGTAGCCATTATTTGTTTTGGTATTTCAATAATGTAGTCGTATGGAATCATATGAGAGTGTTACAAAGTCTAAGAGGACTAATTCATAATTATATTGCAATCCTCAAAGGCAATTGCACGGTGCAATAATATAAATATGGTAACCATTCACATGGTTAAGGGGTTAGGGTTATGTATTGTAATTTCTATGATGGTTGTTGGTAGAGGACAAGACTCTAGTCTACAATGGATATCCTAACAAGTAGCATTAGAGTGAACATTAATATATGCACTTAGAAATTGACATTTGAAGTACATGGGAGAAACACAATGATTACAAATGTATCTACTGCAACCCTATGGAGTTCAACATCATATGAAGCCATTTAAACATTCAGTTTGATGTTTGATGATGCCTCCAACCTAAACCCTAAACCCTAAACCCTAAACCCTAAACACCACAAACCATAAATGAATGGCACATAGGTCAAATGACAGGGCCTTGGTGCTTGTGGTTTTCATTACAAATGTATATTGTCATCACAACATCCTAATTCACGAACGTGAAAGATGGTTGTGTGGTGTTTCACAAATGAACGCACTAAAGGAAACAAATGATATTGTGCTCACAATTAGGTGATACAATATTAAGCTATAACCTTGTCACCTGGTAAGAAGAGTATAAGAACTAGATTATAATGGATAGGATCTTGTTCATGTTAATATGTTATTTGGAATGGTTAAAGATTATATATTAATCTAAGGTATATTTCATGTTGTGAATGATATGAGGACATACATTTTGTACTTTGCATGTTTTGCTCATACACATTGCTAGAGTTCAAGGGACTTCATGATAGGTTCAAACATCCTTGAAAGAGTGAACTAACAAATGTCTTTTGTAGTTTATGGTTCCATTAATGACTTCCGCATAGGCTAGTTATTGTCACCCTTGCATGCTTGAGGCAGTGTTTTTTCTTTCAAAACAAATGCATCTATAAAGTGGCTCTTGCCTCACGTAGTGGCTAGCTTTTGAGGCGTCTCAAGTGAGGTGAAGGGAGATCCATGTGGCGATGTGGGATGACCATGCATATTCTAAAATGCAACAACATGATGTGCCACATATATGTATGTGGCTATGCATAATTTCTTGGGGAGTGTATATGTGGCTATGTTATGACAAGTTGGAGGTGGCATGTGGTCCCCACTTCATAGATTATTGATGTTTATGTGGCGAACACATTGCAATGAACATATAATTTTGGTTACATGTAGGAGTCCGACACGGGCTACACTGGCCGCCTCCGGTTATAATATTTGGCTATTTGATTTTTTTGGGGGGAGGGAATGGGCTTCCATGCCCCACCATTATTGGATTCTCTGGCTACATTATTGGTCATTAGGGCATTAATTATTGGCTACCGCCTCCCCTTTCTTCTCTTCATTAGGCTATCAACCTCAATCAACATCCACTTTTTTGGCTACCAACCCTCTTTAATTTTTTTTCATGCCTTTAACAATTTAGCTTGGGACTCCCCGTGCTTAGCAAGAAGCCGCCGCGTAGCCAAATTCAAAATCACTGGGTTGAGGATGGAGCAATGTTGTGTGCACACAACACAAACAACATATGTTCTTTTAATTAGCGCAAATTGAAAGTTCGCCAAATTATTCAACTTTGTCATGGCATCAATTCCTTGTTTTCAAAATATAAGTCCTCATGTGAGAGGTTAAATAATTGCATTAACTATTATATTTAGTGACTTTTAGTATATGAAGTTTTATAATACTGGCACATCTTTTGTCAATATATTGTTTGAAATATACCATGATAATGTTTGACTGCAAGTATAGTAAAACCCCTTGGATATAATCTTACATATTGTCATAGGGTTATTGGTATTTAGTGTATGCGTTCATAGTTAGTGTGTCAAACTCTATACATCCTATTTAGTTATATCTAGTTAATGAAAGTGTTGTAGTGTCACTACAATGAATATGATATTTACACTAAATATGATAGTTAGTGTTTGATACACTTAATACGAACACATACACTTCCTATTTCTAACCCTATGAAAGTAAGTAACATTAAATGTAAACTCAAACACTAAATATCAACTATGGTGATATCTGGAAGTTGCATTTAGGGATTTAGTATTAGGAAGGATGTGAAAAAAAAAATACAACAATGATAAAAGGAGAAAGGAGATGGCAATAGGGAAGGTGCTGGTGCATTCATGTCTAACACTAATTATGAAAGAGTTCAAAATTAGTGTTGACCAAGATAGGGTGGTAACAACTTTAAATATATGTCAATTAGTCATTTGATGGTTGGGGCAACGAAGAGCCAAGCTAAATATGCATTGTCTATTATTGACATGAAGCGGGAAATTGAGTAAGAAGGTTTGAACTAGCATCCAAACGAGACCAGGCGGGAAAGGCATCCAAAGAGGATGCCCAAAGCGGAGGCGGGTAGTATAAAGGGCCAAACCTCCCAAATGTTGGTTCTTTTCTTCATCTCCCAATCCTGAGATTGCTGCAAGCTCTCTCAGTTGGAGCTGTAATACACGGTTTGTGTACGCTTCCGTTCATGAGCAGCTAATTACAGCAAGCATCTACGAGTTCAATTGTCCCAAACATGTTATATTAAGATTAAAAGGGAATATTCCCACATAAATAGGCGGATTTTGCGGACGATTTGGGTCGGCCGACCCAAACATATCCCCACATTGTGGGTGGGCTCTCGATGACCCATAAACCCATCTTTCGCCACCAAGGTTTGGGTCGGTCGACCCAAACCTATCCCCACAGTGTGGGCATGGTTCTGGATGACCATGATCCCATCCCGCCAACAAGGTTTGGGTCGCTCGACCCAAACCTATCCCCACAGTGTGGGCAGGGTTCTGGATGACCATGATCCCATCCTGCCAACAAGGTTTGGGTCGCTCGACCCAAACCCATCCCCACAGTCTGGGCAGGGTTCTGGATGACCATGATTCCATCCTGCCAACAAGGTTTGGGTCGCTCGACCCAAACCCATCCCCACAGTGTGGGTGCTCTTTGTGATGAGCCTAAACTCATCCTTCGCCAACAAGGTTTGGGTTGCTCGACTCAGTGTGGGGGCTCTCTGTTATGAGCCTAAACCCATCCTGCGTAAACAAGGTTTGGGTCGCTCGACCCAAACCCATCCCCACATTGTGGATGGGCTCTGGATGACCATGAACCCATCCTGCCACAAGGTTTGGGTTCCAAGCAAGCATCTACGAGTTCAATTGTCCCAAACATGTTATATTAAGATTAAAAAGGAATATTCCCACATAAATAGGCGGATTTTGCGGACGATTTGGGTCGGCCGACCCAAACATATCCCCACATTGTGGGTGGGCTCTCGATGACCCATAAACCCATCTTTCGCCACCAAGGTTTGGGTCGGTCGACCCAAACCTATCCCCACAGTGTGGGCATGGTTCTGGATGACCATGATCCCATCCCGCCAACAAGGTTTGGGTCGCTCGACCCAAACCTATCCCCACAGTGTGGGCAGGGTTCTGGATGACCATGATCCCATCCTGCCAACAAGGTTTGGGTCGCTCGACCCAAACCCATCCCCACAGTCTGGGCAGGGTTCTGGATGACCATGATTCCATCCTGCCAACAAGGTTTGGGTCGCTCGACCCAAACCCATCCCCACAGTGTGGGTGCTCTTTGTGATGAGCCTAAACTCATCCTTCGCCAACAAGGTTTGGGTTGCTCGACTCAGTGTGGGGGCTCTCTGTTATGAGCCTAAACCCATCCTGCGTAAACAAGGTTTGGGTCGCTCGACCCAAACCCATCCCCACATTGTGGATGGGCTCTGGATGACCATGAACCCATCCTGCCACAAGGTTTGGGTTCCAAGCAAGCATCTACGAGTTCAATTGTCCCAAACATGTTATATTAAGATTAAAAAGGAATATTCCCACATAAATAGGCGGATTTTGCGGACGATTTGGGTCGGCCGACCCAAACATATCCCCACATTGTGGGTGGGCTCTCGATGACCCATAAACCCATCTTTCGCCACCAAGGTTTGGGTCGGTCGACCCAAACCTATCCCCACAGTGTGGGCATGGTTCTGGATGACCATGATCCCATCCCGCCAACAAGGTTTGGGTCGCTCGACCCAAACCTATCCCCACAGTGTGGGCAGGGTTCTGGATGACCATGATCCCATCCTGCCAACAAGGTTTGGGTCGCTCGACCCAAACCTATCCCCACAGTGTGGGCAGGGTTCTGGATGACCATGATCCCATCCTGCCAACAAGGTTTGGGTCGCTCGACCCAAACCCATCCCCACAGTCTGGGCAGGGTTCTGGATGACCATGATTCCATCCTGCCAACAAGGTTTGGGTCGCTCGACCCAAACCCATCCCCACAGTGTGGGTGCTCTTTGTGATGAGCCTAAACTCATCCTTCGCCAACAAGGTTTGGGTTGCTCGACTCAGTGTGGGGGCTCTCTGTTATGAGCCTAAACCCATCCTGCGTAAACAAGGTTTGGGTCGCTCGACCCAAACCCATCCCCACATTGTGGATGGGCTCTGGATGACCATGAACCCATCCTGCCACAAGGTTTGGGTTGCTTGACCCAAAGCCATCCCCACAGTGTGGATGGGCTCTGGATGGCAGTGTGTCCACTGGACAACCCAAACCTTTACAAACCCAATGGCATAGCAGTCATATGAACATGTATGAGCACTGAGTATTTGCAATTCTGATTATATAAGATGGTTTTTGTATTCTTCGATTGGAACCTACAATTTTTGTGATTTTTTTGACAAGGTTCAATGTTCATGTATGTAGGCACAATGGATGGGTTTAGTGAAAGAGGGGATTGGTCATCTGAAGACATGGCCACTTGGCCATCTGCATCTGAGGATGAGCTAGATATTGTCGGGGAGGCTACTATGGATGACAGTCCAGATGAAGATCATTTGGATTTACCTTCGCCTTCCGTATCGCACTGTCCCATTGTTGAATGTTCGGGACTTTCAAGGGCTTCGTGGGTGAATTTGGAGGTGGTACTCGTTAATGAGAGTGGAGTTGCTGTGGCGGATGGTATTTGTCGTAACACCCATCCACAAGATTGCATTGATGAGAACCCACTTGGCACAGAGGACGTTGGGGTTGTCATATTGGAGTCACTCATTCATTCCGAGGTGGATCCCACTCATAGGTTCTCCCTCCGCAGGTGGCCATTGAGGAATGTCACGATTGATGGAGTTAGCTTGCGTGACCATGAGCGACAATACATGCAAAACGAAATGGAGCTCCAAGCAAACATTCGGCCCCACAAAGGCTTGCGCAAGTACGAGACATTGGCACGTCCTACTCCGTCTGCAACTGATTGTAAACGTCAAAGGTTGCTCGGCGAGGAGTCCATTAGAGAAGTTGCCACAAAAGATTGTTGTGTGCATCGTTGTTGCCAATTGTTTCCAAGGGATAAATTGAAGGCCATCCGTGAAGAAATGTGGCTTGGAGATTTCCGTCTAAGATCCACAAAAATACTTGATGTCCATAGGGCGATACATGTGAATGGGACGGGTCGCAAGGTCATCACCATTGAAAGCATAGACGTGTGTTGTAAGGCATGGTACACCATTCACGGTGTGTCAAAAACGGACTTTTATAGACAAGCTGCTTATGCCAAGGAAGGCCGCCGGTCTCGTCACCATGGGAACGTGGGTTTAAAGAAACCCAGGGAAACAACAAGGCAAGCAACGGCCACTCTGGCGACCATCATCGTCCCGCTTGCCGATGCAATGCCACACAAAACACGCACATTCACAACCGGCGAAAAGGTTGTGGAGAAAGTTCTTCCCACAAGCACAAAATGGAAAGACATATTGTTGGACGTGAATGCAGTTGGCGAGAGGGTCGGTTTGGAGCCAATTTCATTGTCAAAATTGAGTGCAATCAAGAAAGCAAACTTTAGCGAATACATTACAAAAAGACGTGGGGACAAATTTGCCCGGTGCTCTACTTGCGAGAAGTTGAAGTGCCTTCGGGATGCACACACGATGGGTACCGAGTCATATGCTGCACATCAATTGAACTATTTCAAGCATGTAAACATGCAAGAGGCACACCGTAATGATTACTACACAAATAGAGCTTTGTCCATCTCTAGGCCCTTGGAGGTTCTTACGGTCATCCATGACAAAATGGACCATGCTAAAATAGCCTCCCCATGTTTTGCAAATCGAATTAAGGCCACGGATGGATTTTTTAAGCTGCCTGTATCGGTTACAGGTGAATTTGGAAACAATGTCATCGCATATCCTAAATGTTGTGGTGTTTTATTACGTGATGTGCTTGAGAACATGGATTCACTCAAATTCGTTTATTTATTCATAGATACTAATCACATTGGGTTGGCATTGCAGGAATGATTGCACATGGACATGGGGATGTCAAGTTTGCTCATTATGCTCTTGATTTGTATCCAGCGGATTCAAACCACAAGATAAGGTCATTCGCAAGGTTTTTACGTGATTTGGAGAAACCGCCGGCCTATTCTTCAGGATTGTTATTTGAAAATACGGGTTCAACACCTTTATATGAAGCGGTGTTGGATGGAAAAGATGTATGCTTGCATTCGTTGCCAGAGCCACCATGTGAACCCGTGATTGCCAAGAAGTTGTCCCCCACTTTGCGTGTCCAATTGGACAACTGTGCCAAGGACAATAAAAGTAGATATGTATTTGCATATTGGTCGTTGTTGGTTGCGAAAGGCATTTTCAAGGAGGTTTTTGTGTCCTTCCTATTGGTAGGCCACACGCACGATGATATTGATGCATCTTTTGGGCGGTGGAGCATGAAGTTGCGGGAGGAGGATTTTCCAACAATCCCGCTATTGATGAAATCGTACATGGATTTGGAGAACGTTCCTGTCATCCCCCATATGATTGAGGAGGTGCCAGACTTTAAGGCATTTATAGAACCTTATATTCGAAGTGGAGCTCACCGATTGATCGGGCATACGAAGGCACAACAATTCCGCTTCTACATGCGTGACGATGGTGTACCTGCCATGAAATACAAGTTGTTGTGCACGACACAAGACTGGAGCCCACCGGAAGGTCTCCTTGTGTGGCGCATGGATGCGGATGGAAAAATGATGTTACCGGATGGAGAGCCCAGGCCTTGCAAGCCAATACCCATGAAGAATTTGGAGGATATTTTGAAAGGTATATCAGGCTTCATACAATATTGGGAGAGTTTGAAGATAGCGGATGTTGGTGGATCATGTTGGCATCGTTACGGGAGTTGGATACATTATTGGACACGTGTTCGTGCCGCCTTGGCAGACCTACACCAAGATAGCCCTCATACTTTGAGGCACGGGTTTTGGCCACAAACTCGTGTCGATGTACAAGCTTCGGAGGCTTGCCTTTTGGAAAATGGAGAAGTTCGTGAGGAGTTTGGTGTGGACGACCATTACGTTGGGCCTGCTAGTCAACGTCCCCCACCTTCTTTCCGCATTGCGGTGGATTGTCATGAAGGTTATATGCTCATTTTGCGTCCTGGAGATGAGACATATGCGAAGCCAGTGTGGGTGGCAAGAGCATTGTCTAAACCAAATTTTGCAACTTCCAGCCCTCATTTTCGACAAATACAAGTGGAGTACTACCGACCGACATCACGGAACGAAGATGTGATTCGGCATTATACAAGCTGGGATACAAACCATAATTTTCGGTGGAAGGTGGATTCTGAGCACGGTCCGTCTTGGGTGGATACAGATTCCATATTCATAGCATGGAAACCACGGAAAAATCATAGTGGATTAGTGTCCATCCCTCAAAAGTACATAACTTTTGCAAAAGACAACCTTGCTCGGATCGCACAAGAAGCAACCCACGTTGAATGAGAAAGTTGGTTGGATTGTGTTAGCATGATTATAGTTTCATATGTAATTCTAGCAATATATATCACTCATATGTGTGCTCTTCAAAATTGGGGTAGAGTTTGGGTTGAACTTACGAATGCTATATTGTTTGGGGATGGATGAATATCCATTTACTATATTTCAAAACAAATGTGAAGTTCATCTTATTATTAAGTTTGGGACTAAATTGTCCATTGAAGAAATATGCATTTATTACATGCACTTTGTATGTTGCAATGTCTATATTTTATTGACCATGCTAATAATAGAAATCGTTTTATATGTTTTTTGGGTGAATTTTGTTTGGAGTGCTCTACCCAATGTGTTTTTGTTGATGAAGTTGGTGTCGAGTGCTCTACCATATGTGCTTATGTCCGCACATCATAGATTTGGGATATTAGAACATATAATATATTTGAGATTGTTGACAATATAGTTTCGGGCATCTTCATGTTGTTTGATCCATATATTAATTTGAGACTAGAGAAAGTCTCAATTTAACGAATATAGTGTTATTGTTGATGAATCGGTTTCGGTGAAGATAAGAGAACGAGACTGGTGTAACATTGTGACCTGTCATTTGGACGAAAGTGTGGCATATTCATGGCGTCTTCAAAATTTTGCAGTAGGCGAGCATGTCCTTAGACCCTCCTGTGATGTCCCAACTCCTGTCAAGGTTAGCTCTTCACCACCATTTTGCAGATGCAAGATCTTTGATATATAATTATCTCCACTAATGGTCACATAGTTGTGCATTCCATCCTTCAAAATTGAGCTTCCATGGTTGCACTGGGTTGTGCATCCTCTGAATCAGTACTCTATCACTGAGACCTTTACATGAAACCTTTTTCTGTTGGAACATATACATCATCTGATGGAAAGAACATGGAGGGACTGATTTTGCTTGTGACGTGTCACAGAGTTGTGCAATTTCAGTGAGTGGTGATTTCGCAGTGCTGGGCACAGAAGGAGGCTTAATAGAGAGAGTCAAATCTGCAGTCAGGATTGAGCAGGGGTGTCTACGAAGATCCTGCTGTTGGATCTTCCTGTGCACACAATGCGTCCATAAATGGACTTGCTACTGATAGTACAAACACACTTCTCACCAGTGGTGGCTACGATGGACTACTTAAGGTCAGTTGTCTTCCACTTCTTTTTGTCTTGAGTAGTTGTGTCTTCCATCCTGTCATTGGTCTCACAGCCTCACAGAGTTCCCTCTCATCAATCTAATAAGGGTAACATTAACTACTTCTTGCAGGTATGGGATTTTAAGAGACGGACATTGAAGTCCACCCTAGTAGTGGGTCTCCAGTCGGAAAGATTGCTGCTCACCGTGAAAATGGTATGCAGTTATTTCTACTACATTCATTTCCTTCCTCTGATCTAATAGTTGAGGTGTTGGGAAATCCTGATCCTGTGGCATTGTTTGTCCTGTATTCAATGGGAGGCAAGGTTCTTGTATAGAACTACTTCTCTTTTCTGGATTATTTATGGATGTCTGTAGGTTGCTCACATCCTAACAAATTCAAACAATGTATCTTTCTGTCGTAGGCTTGATTGCGGTTGAAGCAGATGACAAGGTGCTTCGTCTTTACCATGTGGTTGCTGCGCGGCTAGTGAGAATGTTTCATGGCCATACTGATCGGATAACTGATATTTGCTTCAGCGAAGATGGCAAGTGGTTATTATCGTCCGCCATGGATCCCACGATTCGAGTCTGGGATGTGGTAGCCTCCAAGCAAATTAATGCAATGCATGTGGGCACCGCTGTCACCGCCTTGTCTCTATCACCAGCCATGGACTTGTTGGCCACTTCACATGTTAATCGCAACGGTATCTACTTGTGGTGAGTTCCCCTTATCAACTTACTGAAAGATGCAGTCGGAAACATTCCAAATATGAGCAAAGGGACTTGTCATTAACAGAAGATATCGGTGGCTTGGGGTTTACAATGTCATTCAACTCAATATCTGTGCTTTTGTAAACAGGGCAAACAGGTTAATGTATTCTGGATTGGGAGACTCGGCAACAAAGGGAAGCGGTGATAATACGAGGGTTGTAGCACTCCCAACTTTAGGCCTTACTAAAGAAGATGGGATGGATGAGGATGAAGAGATGCCAGAGGTTGTGGCTTCAGAAGCTACACCTGCTGTGATCACTGATGAAGATGAAGAGATGATGATCCCTGTATTGGACCTATCAACCCCCAGCCTGATCACCCCCACGTCACTTCCAAAAACGCAATGGAAAGGGCTTGTCAACTTGGACATCATCGGTGCTACTTGTTTTGTTCGTCTATTCCATGTGGAGCTTGATTAACTTACGTTGTTGTTTGGTGTCGCTCTTCTGTCCCCTGCGAGGATTTTTATAATGGTGAGTATAAGTTTACGGTTTACGGTTTAGGGTTAGTGAGGTTGATGTCGTTGTCCTCCAATTCTAAGGGCCAATGAAATGACTCATTTGAGATCGTAATGGGGTACCTGTAATTGCATCTTGCAGGTAAGAAACAAGCCCACTGCACCACCCAAGAAGCCAGAAAAAACCCCTTTCTTCCTACCTACTGTACCATCACTTTCAGGTGATCATCAGTTTATAGCTCCAAGTGGAACTGGACCAACAGAAACAGGAGTTGTAGTAGGGGCTAAAGAAATCGGCACAACAAACCTGAGCACCGCGATTTTCAAACCATATTTTCTGGAGCATCTTCATTGGTGCTCAAATGATGAAGAGTGTAAGTTTCTGGCTGATTCATGTGTTCCTCACATAAACATCATGTTCAGAAAATTTCTCAATATTCAAAATTTTGAGAGAGTGGGATCCTCTCAAAATAATATTGTCCATTTGTCAACCTAAAAGTCATGTTAGGTTGATAAATACTCTATACTTCAGATGTGTAGTTTCCATTAAAATGAGAGTATGTTGAGCTGGGGAATCGACTCATTTAGGTTGAGTCGACCTAAATGAGGACAATATGTTAGTCAATTTAGGTTGAGTCGACCTAAATGAGGACAATATGTTAATCAATTTAGGTTGAGTCGACCTAAATGGTCAATTTTAGGCAGCACATCACTCCACAATTTACGGCGGGAAATCAAATGTTATTTTTTCTCTTGAACTCTACAACTCTCTACTGGTTTTCATTTCATTCTTGGATTAATAGTTTGCTTTATGTAGTCTCAATTCATTGGAAAACTCTCAAAATTTTGAATATTGTGTTAAAGGTCCTTTGGATTGAGTGGTGTTGTATCTAAGAATGCTCTCGTGAAAAAATCCGGAGGTAATTTCGGTGTACGCTGCGACGCATCTCCTGAAGGAGGCGAGGCTCCCTCAAAGGTAAGACATTATTAGTGTAGCGTTTAAGCTGTGTCATACAATGCAGTTGGAGTTTATGAATATGAGTTCATGACAGTGCAAGGAATTAACAATCCGTTGATGAAATTGAGACTCTTAAGGTGCACTGTGTGTACGACGATGAACTTTCTTACATGTTATGCACCTGCTATTCTTACACTTGTCACCATTCGCGTTTCTGGAGTTTTTAGTTCTCACTGTGATTTTGAAGCTGTATGTGAAAGCGATGGTTCTTTGCCGCTACTGGCTACCAGTAGATAGATACTATGGTGATGCGTGTTTCGAGAGCCAATAGTAATCGCCGTTGAGTTTATGAATACGAGTGCATGACAGTATGTCAAGGAGTTAACAATAGTCAGTGATGGAATTTAGGTTCTTTTTGTAATCTGTACAACGATGAACAGAGTAAAGACATCTTACGTTCTTGATGTTCTTACCGTCGCCACCATTTTCTTTCTGGAATTGAGTTTTTAGTTCTCACTGTATTTCTAAGGTGCATGTGAAAGCGATTATTCTTGATCGCTGACTACCAGTAATAGATTCTCTGCTGATTCGTACTTCTTGAGAGTCAATATAGTTGCCGTTTCAAAATAGACGTGGTTATCAATATTTCCTGTTGGAAATAGATAGATTCTGTTTCCTGTGAAGGCGATTGTTCTTTATTGCTGGCTACTATTGTAGATAAATTTCTGCTAATTCGTGTTTCTTGAGCGTCAATAATCGCTGTTTCAAAATGGACACGGATATTAACACTCCCTGCTTGAAATCATCTTATGCACAGAGTAAATACATCTTACATACCTGATGTTCTTACACTCGTCGCCATGCTTTCCTGGAGTTTTTAGTTCTCACTGTTGTTTTTCAAGGTGTATGTGAAGACGAGTGTTCTTGATCTCTGATTATTAGTAATAGATTCTCTGCTGATTCGTATTTCTTCTGAGTCAATAAATCTTTGTTTCAAAATGGACGTTGATTTAAATATTTCCTGTTTGAAATAGATGTTTGGATTGTTCTTTTTCACTGACTACTAGTAGATAGAGTCCCTGCATTCGTGTTGCTTGAGAGTTGTCGATCTCTGTTTCAAAATGGACATGGAAATTAACACGACACTCTTTGAAATCAAGAGTTATGACGTCAACGAAGTTGTCGAGGAAGTTGTGGAATCCGAAAAGAACAAATTGCCTGAGAGCGACAAGCAAACTCCAGAGACATTGACTGAGGGCGAGCCCAGTCCGTTCACTCCAGCGATTGATCTCGACACCGACGACACCTTGCACGCTCACCAGGGCGTGGGAGTCTCAAAAGAAACTCTCGTGGAGCCGCCAAGAGGCGCTGTTGAACACAGCGCACAAGCTGGAACGCCTAACACCAGTGGTAGGGATTGGAGAGTCTATTCTGATGGAATCTCCAACGTAAGGATCGCAGAGCGTGTGAGTCCGAAGGTGGAGAGAGCTCCTGGAGATGTTCAAGAACACCAGGACCAGAAACACAAGCAAATGTATGGACCAAGCGAGAGCTCCTGTGACGAGGGATCCTTCATTGCATTGGGAAGGCGGTATTTTGGAACAAGACGGCGGAAAGTCTATCGACGATTACAGAATCCGAGCAGACATTTTTGGCAAGAGCGCTGAGATCTTCACTGCTCTGAAGTATCGTAGTCATAGGGTAGTGTAAAACTTTCTTGTACATTATCAATAATATATAGGATTCAACGTTTGTTTTTGAACCTTAGCCTTCAATGTCATCACAGAATTGATTGATTTGAGTGAATCGTCAAGAGCATGTGCGTTATACATTTACATAACGAAATATTGAAAGGTCTAAGGCTCTAAGCATATGTACTACCCGGACCTTATTGAGTCTTAATTCTCTGATGCTCTGGTTTCGAGCACGGTTGGAGTTTTTCCTCGAACGCTAAGCAGCTGACCGCAGAATTCTTGGCGCCCTCAAGGATGTGTGGAATGTGGATGCTCGTCTCCACTTTTCTTGCAGATCGAGGGAGCTTTATCAAGAACTTCAAGAATCCTCAAGCCTGATTGACTCTGTTTCAAGGTAAGTAGCACTGTTTCTTTGCAAGTGTGGAATTTTTCCTTAGAAATTATAATCTATTAAGTTTGTAAGCTTGTTGGGGAGTGCAGCTCTTTACCAGATTGGCAGCAAAGTTCTTTAATTCTGGAGGCAGCAAATTCAATTTGAATAACAGGGATGAACGATTGTTGCTACTACACACCGTGGATTGATAAGAGCATTCTCAGAATCATGCGTATTGAATACTCAGTTGTAAAGTGAGATTGAAGACTTCCTCTTGAAGTAGCATGTAAAAAAGGAAACGAAAAAGATAGAAAGGATAATCCCTATGTTTGCTAATACTAGCATGTTTTATAGAGTCACTTTGCTTGCAAGTTATTGCCTCGACGGTGTGGATTGCCGCTAATGATCACTCATTGTTCCTCCCGAGCCCTTCGGTATCCACATCTTTTAAGATGTCCGAATGATCTAATGTTTCCCCCTAATGATTAAGTCATCTGAACCTTTGCGGGTGACGCTAGCATGGATACATGGAGAAGGAAACCTATACCACTTGCAAACTGGAGATGAGTCTCCAGCACTCAAGCTATTGGCTTGATATATGGGAGTAGTATGTTTACTTATTGACATTGTAATCCTCCATGGGGAAGAGAATATGTCTCCACCCGAAGGTTCTTATGGTGGACCACAAATTCTAGCACATCCACCTCATTCAAAATATGTCATGTGGATCTTTGTTTACAAAGGTCTTCAATGATGTCTACAATAAAATTATGGACTACATAATCAGAGAGAGGAGAGTAGATGGAAACCCTTGGAAGGTTATCAAGTTCATGTTCATTCCAATTTTGTGGTCAAGTTGCTCTAGTTACTTGTTGTCTGCAATGGGAGAAATTGATGGGGCTCTTTGTTCATTGTCTTAATTTGTCCACAATTTAGATCAAATGCGGTTGTATCAGGAAGTAACCGGTGTTGTGCCACTGGAAACTTGTATAACCTTGCAACTTTTGTAGAGATTTACCCTTGGGCATTTTAGGATTAACCTTTCGAGACTTAGCATGTGATCAAGCATACATCTAACACTACGTTGGGCATAGTATTAATAACCTTCAAGATTCAGTAGTTAGTGATTAGAGACTCAGAAGTTTTAAGCTTTAATTTCAGAGTCTATTGAGAAACAAAACTTGCAATTTGTAAACTGCAAACTGCAAACATGACTTTTATATTGCATCACATAAAAGAGCTAAGCCTCATGCTCCCTCAACCTAGGAAGGAGAATAATATAACCAAGGGCCGGGGATGAACATGTTGTGATTCTTTAAAAACGGAAGCCTCAGTCTTAGTCTGGCAGCTAGGTCCCCATGAACATGGAATCTCTTTTATTTGGAAAGGATGAGAGAGCATGAGGATTAGCAATGTTAATACAAGTGGATCAATCTAATCAATGTTCTTTGAGGTTTGTGGATGGTAAAATGATCATTCCAACCACTAACCATTGAACAAATCTATTGGATGTTAAATTAGTAGTAGTGAACTCATTTGAGAATTCCCTTTCTGCAGCCTGGCCGCATCATTAGATTGTGTGCAGATCTATCCAAAGCATATTGGTAGGCAAAGGTGAAAGAACGGCAAGCGTGCACATTAATTGTTATGAGCGTCTTAATGAAGCATTGCAAATTCTGATGTAGAAGGTGATCATATGGTTCTTAATTTGTGTTTTCATGCTTCATACAATATATTATAAACCTCAGGATATACATAATAGCTTGGTGCTTCAGCTTCTAATCAGCCAGGCTCCTGATTCTCCCAATTCTAGATAGGTCAGCTTCCTTGTTGCCGAAGTTGGGATCCATATATCCTCCACCCAGGATAAATTTCAATCAACTTGCCCCAAGGTATATTTTGAGGCTTAGGATGTCCTCAGCTTTCAGGAAGAAAGCCTCAAGAAGGTGCATTCTGGGAGAATAATCTCTGCCTAACCAAAAACTAAGTCGTCAACATATAAGTTTGCAGAACAAATAAAACATTGTGTAGTCACGCATAGCATCATACCATTCCTGTTGGACACAAGTTGAGGGAGTCAGTATTGATAGACGTGCCTAATTCCAACAGAACAATAATATGGACACCTATATTGGAGTGGTATGTGGCTAGATGTGGATCTAAAAACGGACACCAAAATGACATGTTTGTAAAAGAGATTGGACTACATGGCACTCAAAATATGCAAACTATTCGAAGCTCAATAGTCAACATAATCAGGAGGACCTATATGACCACTTAATAAGCACTAAACACGTGTTTCATATCTTACTAGAAGTGGGGGCAGAGAAAAAAGTATCAGAATTACGCATGTCTACCTTAATGCACAGCACACACGAAATTTGAACTTGAGCCCACTGAGACATGTTTGTAACACAAATATCATCACCCTATACACACCCAATTAAGTTGAGATGTAGTATGCCCTTTGGTTACAATAATCCATGAACATCTGAAGATGGCCATGAATAAATGTAAGAAGGCTCCACAACTGTAACTGTGATCATTGAAGCAAATTAGAAGGTGCCTACCTTTGAATGTTTGTCGTGGCTGCCCATAATTTGCTTGAGCAGGTTAACATAGAAACCCAAGACCGCAACAAAACATAGTGAAACAACAGGCGTCCACCCAGTCCAGCAACGATACTTCAATCTGATCTGATTCACTGTAAAGAATATCCCCAGAACAAGAGCAATGAGCTGGTGCTGGTTTTCTACAGCCCTGAACCTCCTTGTGCTCATTGCATCATTTCTTGAAGTTGGTCATCTGTCAATGGCAAATCTGCGAGCAGATGGTGTAGGTGATAAGTCCACATGGTTCGACTACGCATGGCAATAATTTGTCTTTTGTTTGTTTGTTCTGGGGTCGGTGTTCTTTGCAATGAGGGACATATCCTTGAATCGGTGTACAAATTGGTGGGCACCAGTTTCACTCACTTTGTTGATGTCTATTGCTCTCATCATAGCCCCATACTACAACCTTTACAAGTTGGGCGGCACTCGCACTGGAATAAAGGTACGCATCTCAAAATCCTTAAAATCCCTAATCTCAAAAATGATGTCCTTTGATATCACATGTTGTAAATTTGCTAACTTACAATGGTTATGAATTATTGCATCTTGATCACTGAGCAAAGTCCGTGGCCACCATGGTCCCTTTTTGAATTGCGTACGTCAAGAGAGGTTTTGGTTTCCTTTTTTGGAAGTTGCTGCTCAATGTCTCATTTCCAGGCATAAGAATGAGAAGGCTAACTCAACTGAGTTGTGTCCAACAGGAGTGGGCATTTTCAGTGGTCCCAGCCTACGTAATGTGGTTGGCACTGGTGGAAGTCACACATGTATTTGTGGCAAGGATACAATGTGATTAACAGCCTGCCCATTGAACAGGCAGGTCTGTATAGATCTCTGAGCAATACTTAGTATGTGAGGTACTAATGGCAATTTATGTTGTAGATCAACCAATCCATCCCGCATGATAGGGTGCATCTGATAGGATTTGGTGACAAGACTACCGTAGTGATTACTTCAAATGGGATGGTCTCCGACTCTGACGTTGAATACGTATATGCTCTGAAGTTGATTTAGGAGGAGGATTAACTTCTGGTTGCATGATGTTTAATGTTGATTACACACTAAAATGTAATCCACAGAAGAAATATTTTTTGCTTCATTGGTGGCCATGACAAATATATGTTTGCTCATGGGTATTGTGGTTAATACTCTCGTCCCTCAAGATTAGAGTAACAAATAGAAATGTGGGGGACCGATTTTGAGAGCATTGCCAATGCAGATACCGAAGTGCACAAATTATATGAAATCCATAATATTGTCGGATCCAATAAGAGTGATGTAACCATTGCATTGTCGGGAATCCAGTGACAAGAATTGTAGGATTCCTTGAGTGTACCTGACCAGTGACCGATTCAGATTCTTTCTTTGATTGGATCGATTTGCCAATTCGAAGACATTTGCAATTCACAAGACAATAACCAATTCTAGTGTGGTCAAGGAGCAGTAATTGGTGTTGTGCCACTAGAAATTTGTGTAACCTTGCAAACTTCACTCATAATTTGTGGAGGTTTGCTCTCAGGTAATTTAGGGTTAACCTTTTGGAATCTTGCATGCAATCCAGCATACACCGCGTTCCACTATGTTGGGCATACTAATGACCTTTAAAATCCAACAGTTTGTGATGAGAGGAGAAGTTAGAAGCATCACATTCCACAGATTATGGAGGAACGAAAATTGCAACGTGTCAACCAAGGGGATCCATGAATGACATGACACTTTGTTTGCATGCGAAACATGGAAAGTTATGCATGCGAAACAACCAACTCCCTACTAAAACTCCGGTTGAGTTAAAGGATAACTCTATTGAACAACATATAATTGCATGAGATATGGGTACCACTAATTACATGCACAATGGACCACCCACAAAATTGCAATACAAAAAGTCAAGGCACACACAGGCATCATAGACAACAAAATAGCAGACCAATTAGCAAACGACGGCACGACCAAGGCACAACCAAGCTCAACCCTGCAAATACACATTGCACACACCACACCCTAATGGCTACATGGAGTCCCAACAGGAGCCCACGATGAAGCCATCAAACACTACCACTCGTTATTAAATAGGGAGCACTAGGGGAAAAAATTTAGCAATAGCTAAAGCCAAATTCTTCTACGTAGATAAATGGGCATCCAAATAAATAAATAAAAGTAACGTCAAGGCTTGGTTTATACACCAACGTGAATGGGAGCCCGTTCCTCTGTACCGTGTTCATGTTTAACCAAGCGTCACAGTAAGGGTACTTCCTCCCTCTTGGAAGGTGGGCTCCTTTAGTTTTAAAAGCGTGGAACCTAACATCTAGGGGGGTTCTACGGGGGGGTTGTTTGTTGTCTAGCTTCCTTTTGTTTAGTATTAGGTATGTGAGGTATTTAATGGCAATTTGGTGTAATTGTTTCATGAGTGTTTTGATCTCATTTTTGGGCATTTTGAGTTTTTCTAAATCTTTAATTGGTTGTTCGTGGATAGCCCCTCTAACACCTGCTGTGATGGTGATGAGGGGGTTGACTTTCCAGCCGGTTGTTCTAAGTGTTTGTATGAGTGGGTTGTATTTAGCGGTTTTTTTAAGTGCGTGTGGGTATCCAACAAGGACATCAACCATAAACTCTCCAATGGCTTTTGGACATCAAAAGACATCTCATTAGCACAAATTACACAAACACTCAAACTTTGATACGCCCAATATATGGGCAACCATTTTAAAAACATATTCTAGCCAACAACTCACCCCAACCCAAATTGCACATTGTGCCCAAACAACGCAATCAACACATGGCCACACCTACTATCCACATGCTCAAACCAATACATCAAAGGCCTCCACATAGCCATACACAACAAAGTAGTCCATCAAATTGTTTATACACTACAATCTAACAAACACACTCAATTTTATACCCTAGTCAACGCTTGATCTCAAAACAACAAACCCCAATAAGTAATAGTCCAAGAATGGCTACAAGAATTGCACATGTGGCCCCATCCCATGTTCCGACCCAACATCCTCTTTGTACTAGGAGCCCCAAATAATAGCCAAACACCAATCACCCAATTACCATCCCACACTATCCAATTCATCAAATTCACCTACGGCCACGACAAATTCCCAACCACAGCAACTAATGAAAAACACAACAAATACAACCCACTCATACATAAACTCAAACTCGAAGACTGGAAAGTCAACCCACTCACCACCAGTATCACATGCTTAAGAGGTGCCATACACAAACATTTGATCCCAAACACTTCTTAAAAACACCTTAAAATACCCTTGAATGAAATAAAAAGCTAATGAAAAATTTACATTGCGCATCCATCAAATATCTCACTTACCTACTCCTAAACAAACAAAAGTTGAACAACAACAAAATCCCCAATTAACCCCCTTTGAATACAAAACCCTCCCCCACTCCTCCCCCCTCTCAGGGAGGGTACTGGTGAAAGACATAGGAACTACGTGCGATGAAATATAGGGCGTAATATATGAATTGTGGGTAAAATTTGTAAATAATTACATATATTATAGGGTGCTCTAGGTGTGTGGAACACTATTATATGTAATAGAGCATTTGGCATAACATCATATATCACCTAAATGATACATATAAAATAACATGGGGGCTAGTTATGAAAAATCATATACCTTGCATTTCAATTATGGAGAATGGATGAATTTTTATTTATTTTTCTATAAATAACTGAGCAATGGATGAAATCACACTTGAAATCATCACCACAACAGCTTGTGGATCAAGGTATCATTATTCTTTGTCTTCAGAAGAGCTTCAGCCCAATGACCATGGCTTATACCGTAGCTCTCTAGCAGCTTGGGGATAAAATAATTAATTTTAAAGGTGCCTAAATTTTTGGGAAATTAATTTTGTGGAGTGTCCAAAAAAAGAAATACCATTCAAAGAGTGCCTAAAATCACAATAATGCAAGTGACATTCACTAGAATCCAACAAAGTAGCACCAAACCAAAGCAAACCCCTGACATACAAGTAAAAGACAAACTTTAGGATAAGGAATGTTGGTTAAGGGAAGTGTTTAGGTTAATCATAGCCACCATAGATGAAATTAGGAAAACCATCCATGAATTATAGAAATGACTTGGATGAATGTTTAACGTATTTTACATTGCTTTTTGAATGTGCCCAATTATAGATTATCATTTTTTGGATTGCCTAACTTACTTTTGCACTTTAATTAATTATTAGGCAGAAAGGTGCCCAAGCTTCTAGAGAACTACGGTAGTTTATCAAACACTTTAAGGACTATGGGGAATTGGGGATTTTGTTTACATATAAGTAATATAGGGTACCATTAAATCAATCAATCAACAACTTAGAATTACCCATAGGGTGTTAATTGTTACAACAATTTACCATTATTATGAAAATTAGCATGTTTTATATTCCATTCTAGTAGGTAAATAGCCCCTCATAAAATACTACGTTATTGCATGTGTACACTTATTCTAAGAATGAGTGCTCCCCTCTCCCCCCCCATCTTGGGTATGCAACTCCCATATTATACGCAGGGGGCATCGGATTAATAGCAGCTTAGAGGACGGCTTTTGTAAAAATTATATCAAATTATACCAAAATAAAAGGACCAAAAAGTTGGGTGAAGACCAAATTAAATAAAATGAGATGTAGAAAAAGTTGGGTTTCATATTTATTTATTTATTAATAACTCTATAATGTATATAAAGAATTGAAGCGCCTATTTTTTAACCTATGCCTATGCATAATTTTAAAAGATCCACACGAGTAGTTGCCTTCAATTAAAAGTCATTGGCAATGTTTTATTTATAATAAAAATATTATTTTATTTATTGAAAAGCCCAAAAAGTTGGGTAGTTTGACCTATGGTACATGCATTTAAAAAACTCATATAATTAGGTTTTTAATACAACTATATGCTTCAACAAAAATTCATTTCCTATGTATAATTACATTATTGGATTTCTTGTTAAAAGAGCTACAAGAGTTTCCTACATTAAAACAAATTATATCACTTGAGATTGGACTAAAATGCATTATAAGTGATTATAATTAGGGCCATATAATACAAGAGTTGCGTACCCGGCCCCCCCACCCTTTTGTAAATGGAACTAGGAATTACTTAATACACGGAACCCACCTAGTGTCCGGGGAGATTTTTGGGCATAACCAGGGATTACACGTCACGTCGCGTCACGTCCTGTGACAGCGACGTGACGGCAGACCTGAAAACGTCACGTCCGCGGGGGGGTAAATCCGGCAGTTACCCCAGGGGTAAACTGACGCGGTCAACCCCCTGGTCAACCCCTTGGTCGACTGCTAAGTCGACTGCAAATAGCAGTCGACCTAGCAGTCGACTGCAAAAAAAAAAATTTAAAAAATTCCAAAAAAAATTCTGGACCGTCAGATCTTCTTGGCAAGAAGATCTGACGGTCCAGAATTTTTTTTGGAATTTTTTAAATTTTTTTTTTTGCAGTCGACTGCTAGGTCGACTGCTATTTGCAGTCGACTTAGCAGTCGACTGCAAAAAAATTTAAAAAAAATTTAAAAAAATTCTGGACCGTCAGATCTTCTTGCCAAGAAGATCTGACGGTCCAGAATTTTTTTTGGAATTTTTTAATTTAATGTTTTTTTGCAGTCGACTGCTAGGTCGACTGCTGTTTGCAGTCGTTTGCTAAGTCGACTGCAAAAAATTACTTTTGCAGTCGACCAAGACCAGTCGACTGCTATTAGCAGTCGACTAGCTGGTCGACTGCTAAAAGCAGTCGACTTCAAGGAAATCCTAAAAAAAAAAATCAAAAAATTCTTAAAAAAATCATGGACCGTTAGATCTTCAATCCAAGAAGATCTAACGGTTCAGATTTTTTAATAGATTTTTTCAATTTTTGTTTTCTGAAGTCGACTGCTCGTAGCAGTCGACTAGAGCAGTCGTCCAAAAAAGTTACAAAAAAGTTACAAAAAATTGGTACAGTAACTTTTTTTTACCACGTCAGTGCGCGTCACGCCCCGACGTGACGTGACGGCGTCACGTCATTTGTGACGCGACGTGACGCAAAAAGGCCGCGTCACGTCCATTTGCACATCCCTGGGCATAACCGGTCGAGATCCCAGTGTTTCCAAGTCCAACCAGTTACATGTTGACATCTTTTGGTTTTTCTTCATTAATTTGAGATATATACTTTAAATTTCTCTAGAATGATCGGTAATTTTCCTGAGGTCTTGAACTTCAACCGGTTATTTCTTAAACTCAACCGGTTCACATGTAACTACACTAAATAGGATATTTAGTGTTTGATTATATTTAATGTTGTTACCACTGTACCTTGCTCAACACTAATTTTCAATTCTTTGATAATTAGTGTTAGAAGATTTGCTAGAAGATATGTTGGAATTCTCCTTTTATCATTGTTATTTTTTCTTTTCATATCCTTACTAACACTAAATTCAAACATGTAACTTCCACATATTACCATAGTTGATATTCAGTGTTTGCGTTTACATTTAATGTTACTTACTTTCATAGGGTTATTGATATTTAGTGTATGCGTTCGTATTTAGTGTATCAAACACTAAATATCTTATTTAGTGTAGTAGCCAGTTCTCCCCATTCATTGAGCCCACCTCCTAAAAAAGAGGAAATAGCCCTATCTTGATGCTTGGCAACACATGATCAATGAAAGGGAGAACGGGCTCCTATTCATGTCGGTGTACAAGAAACACTGATGTTCTTTTATTTTCTTTTCTTTTTATTGTATTCCACATCCGAAATTAACATCTAGACACCAGCCTTGGTTTCATAAGCCCCGATATTTTTTTTCATTCTTTATATACGGCCATGTTACATCTGATATTAGCGTGCCGTGGATTCCACGGGGACATCATGGGATTTGTATTGATCCAACGGCCACAACACCTCCGGCGCATTACGTGTGATAATGCCCAAGAGCCATGGCATGGCATGAATAAGGGGCCACTCCTCAGGCTTCCGCCCTCAGCGGCAGTCCTTATCACACAATGCCGGGCCTGCTCTTCGGCACTATCTACCACCACATACCTTGCCCTAAAAAACATTGCTACACTCTAAACTCCATAGTATCACACCTGTGGCAACCAAAGTGCACGTGATATTACAGAGTTTTGTAGTGGTAACATGGATGTGTGATACTAGTGAATTAGTGTGGCATGTGACACTATGGAATAACACAAAGTGCAACATATTACATGGTGTGGTGTGGTCCACTCCATTTGGTCTTCCCAGGTGATGTGACATATGCATGCACCAACATTCAACAAGTGGCATAAGAGGAAGAAGAAGAAGAATAAGAAGATGACACTCCACATATTCATACATGGTGCAATGCAAGGGTGAGTTGACTTCTTTGTGGTTTGCATTACTGACAAAATTTGTGATATAAGGGATAGAAAGGTGACAATAAGGAGTGAGATTTGAACTACGAACATCCGTTCCCTAGGGTGTCAAGATATTAGAGAGTGAGTGACATTATGGAGGTTGATATTACGGAGTTTAGGGTGTACCTATCGCGTACCTCTCCATAAGGATTGCCCAAAACACCATGGGCACAAGGGAGACTCCGGAGTGACACCTGGGACTTGTGGCGCCGTTGGTGAGAGGGCCCAAGTGATCCTAGTGTGGGTGAGGACCCCGGGCGTTGGGAATGCCTCCCACCCACGAAGACTAGTAGGCATGAGGGTGAGGCCATACACTATGCGTAGCTTATGGCGTGCCAATTCTAGAATGCTCAAGAACACCTCAATCGGAGGTGTGAGCTAGAAGATATGACAATTTGAGTGGGGCGTTGTCCCAGGATAGCCCCAACTACAACAGTGGCCTAGGAGTGGCTCCCGGGACTACGAAGCTTTGAACATGCATAATTTCATCAATACTTGCCCGAATGGGGCAAGTGAGTAGTCCATCATCATCTACGTGAAACGTAGATGACAATGGAATGGTCGGATGTTAGAATTAGATACCATACAAGGAAGTTATGGGGTTTTGAAGGTGTTGGGGGCCCCACCGGCTAAGGGAAAATGTCTACTTGGCCCCAAGTGTTGGGAGAGAGACAAGAGGTTACTTGACGGTGGGGTAGGGGCCCTGCCTAGAGTCCTAGAGGCTTATATGGGTGAGGTGGTGTGGCCGAACCCACCCGAGGCCGAACGGCACGGCCTCCATGGGCATTGGCCCAATGTGAGGGCATAGTTGCCTAGTGCGGCTCGGGTTGTTGTAGTGTTGCTCCGGCAACGCGATGATCAACATAAGATTGGATTTCCATGGACAAAAGTCCACATCTTAGCAATGGTTACCGATTAAGTGGTAAGTCCCGAAAACCAAGCAGGAGATTTGGTCCCCCTCCTATGAACTAAGAAGGTCCGGGGTATGGGGACCTAACCATTCGCATGGCGGTATGCGAAGGGTTAGCGCTCGTAATCCTTGCTAAAATGAAAAATGGACCAAGTTAGCTAAGGAGAGCTAGCAATCTAATATATGTTGGGGATATAATTGTGGGGTTGGGGTTGGGGGCCCCAGGCTAGATCACATCTGCATTCGGTTGGGCCCCGCCCCTCCCACACCTCCTTCACTACCCGGTCTTCATGCCCACACCTGCGTGGGAACTCTCCCCCGTTGGAAACCAGTGTGACAATACCCGGTCAAAACTACAAATATTCAAGTTGACATCACTTCCATTATAATTCTATCTCAAACTCAAGATGGGACCCAAGCTTGAAGAATGGTTTCTCCAAGTAGGTGGAGTATTTATTTGAGTTAAGACCGCCGAAATTTGACGGGAGAGTGATGCCACATTAACACTACTCCCATTTTTCATACCTTGGATGTGGACCCTAGTGTCCAAAATTCTTGGGTCAAGATTTTACTCTCGACCAACATGATTGCTCGATTTTGCAGTGTCTTTGATCTTGGACGCTTCCCCTAGCATGCAATGGGTACATTGGTATGTGCAATAAGGCTGCTCTTTACACATGCAAATCACTTTGGGTCAAAATCAATATACCAAAATTACGACTTTGTTCATTCATACCCATAAAAACCACAGTAAGAAAACAATACTTGTATTTAGTTACCGTGGTAAGGTAAGTGTGCCAATGACCACACGGTCAATCTTCAAATCCTTGTAAATAATAATTTACAAGCTTAAATCGTTTCAAATTTTGAAGGATTGTTAATTGTGAAGTGGGGATTCTCCTACAAAAAATAAAATTAAAAGATATTATGATTTGTGAAAGCTATCACAAATTGAATCCAAACATACACAAGTGGATCTCAAAAGCTTACTGAGCCCTTCACCGCACACCGTGCGGTACCTATAATAAAACACCTAATAGTGATGGTACCGAAGTTCCCTCGGGGGTTCTCATGAATGAAATTTGTGCGGTGGGTGTGCGGTGGGTGTGCGGTCCTTGGGTTGCATTCGGTCATTGGCACACTTACATTACTAAAAACTCAAAGTAGTGTGGAATGTTGATAAATGAACGTGGGATGACCTAATTGCACGTGACATTGGTGCAGATAGATAGATAGAAGTGAGATCAATAGAGCGAGGTAATGCCTCCTGATAACAAGGATTGAAATGGTGTATTAAAAAATTACTATGATTGGTTCCCCTTACCTTCACTATGCATTCCACGACCATGCCTCTCTAAGATTGGGGCGAACCAACTCATACACTCGTTCCTTGTTGGATGCCTAAACCCTTGCCTCCAAGGAACCAATGTATGGGTTGGTTTGCCCCAGCCGCCTCTCTAACCCCTGGTTGAAAATGCAGAGGAGAGAGGATGTCTAGAGGAGGGGAGAAGAGGTCTAGAGAGAGGACAGAGGATGACTTGACAGAGGAGAGAAGATGCCTACACCAAAGACATAGGAGAGAGGATGTGTAGAGAGAGGAGAGAAGATGCTAGAGCAAGGATAGAGAGAAGAGGTCTAGAGAGAGGATGACTAGAGAGAGAAGAGAAGATGCCTACACCAAAGACAGAGGAGAGAGGATGACTAGAGAGAGGAGAGAAGATGCCTACACCGAAGACAGAGTAGAGAGGAGAGAAGATGCAGACAACAAGGAGAGAGGAGAGGGGATGGGTAGAGAGAGAGAGAGATGCATGCAGTCGGGTGGTGGTGGAGATGCAACAACAACAACAACAGTGGAGTTCTGCGTTTCCACCATGGCTAGCCAAGAAGACAGCAGTGGATAGCGCAGAGGGACTATTTTCACGTTGAAGCCAAAAGTTGGTTTGAACATATTATTAATGTCCAGAGGCTGCCATAACGGTTCATTTCAACCGTTAATTCCTCCTCACTTTAGCACTCACAACCATGACATAGGACCAGAGGCAGTAGTGGTTCCGGCTTGATTGAAATTCAATCTCAACCATGCTGATCGAAATTTTGGTACCCTATAAATTGTTCATGAGGTCATGATCGGGAATAAGTGCCTCTACTACATACGAAGTTACTACAACATAGGGCTCTTTATTCCAATACAACATGATTATTTTTCCTTCAGTTTATGTCACATTCATTCCTACATTGGTTGAGACCCATTTAAATTCCACGTGAAAAGGACATCCCATAACTAATATAGATGAATTCTATCTTGGGGAGTTCACTCTATGCTCCTTGTTGTCTATGCTGAGTGTTAACCATGTACCTATTATGAGGGATGTCAATTAATATGGATTTTCTCATGATTTTTCTTATGAAATGAAATTGATTTTAAAGTCTGGGAAGCCGAAAAGGCTAATGACACTAAAAGTACGTTAGGATGGATTCAAACCAACTAATTCTCTACAGTGGCAAAGTGCGATAGCCTTTGTGAGAAAGAATTCATGAGTACTTCATGAGTATCATATATATAGAAAGTTTTTAGCTTGTTTTTAAAATATTCTCAAAATGTATATCTTCCACTCTATGTTATTTCTAATTGTTTTACAATACATTAGCAATTCTAGGTGGCGGACATTAAGTCCCCCTACGAACTATGGGGGGTGTCAGATCCGGGTTGGGGCAGCCCTCCAGGGAGATTTAAGAACCCGACAGAAAATTGCCGCCCGCCCGGCCAAACTTTGAAAAAAACATTGCCCATGCATTCTTGAAGGCCGCTTGACTACAAATCCCATATTGAGTGCACTTCACCTTCAAGGTCTAAAATCCAATATATATGTGCGCTTCCAATTAGTAAATAAGCAATTGATTGGGATTTCATTCGGGAAGTGAAACCATCAATGAAGCACGTAATTAACTTGGAGAAAAAAATTACAAAATCCTCATTAACATTGAGGTTATAATTTTTATGACTTACCATTTGAAATTGTCTTTGTCATTCTAAAATGACACTTAAATTTAGTGTGCTAATTTAGTATGTATATTTTATGATATTTTAGGTAATGCCATCTACTTTCACAAGTATTCATACGCATTCAAACCAATTAAGTGTGATTGAATGTAATTAAGTCTAATTAATCATGATTAATCCTGGTACGCAACTCCCATATTATACGCAAGGGGCATTGGATTTAAAATGGCTTAAAGGACGGCTTTTTTAAAAATTATATCAAATTATACAAAAATAAAAGGACCAAAAATTTGGGTGAAGACCAAATTAAACAAAATAAGATGTAGAAAAATTTGGATTGCATATTTATTTATTTATTAAAAAATCCACAACGTATATAAAGAACAGAAACACCTATCTTTTAATCTATGCCTATGCATAATTTTCAAGGATCCACACGAGTACTTGCCTCCAATTAAAATTAAAGGTCATTGGAAATGTTTTATTATAACAAATAAATATTATTTGTAAAATTAAAATCCCCAGTAAATTTGACTTCCAAATTAATTACATGCTTTATTGATGATTTCACTTTTAAAATGAAACCCCAATCAATTGCTTATTTACTCAATGGAAGTGATCATATATATTGGATTTTGGGCCTTGAAGGTGAAGTGCACTCAATATGGGATTTGTGGATAAGTGGCCTTCAAGAATGCAAGGGCAATGGTTTTTTCGAAGTTTGGCGGGGCGGGCAACACTTTTCGGTCGGGTTTAGAAATTTTGAAAAAAAACTCTGCGGGGCCGCCCCAGCCGGGATCTGACACCCCCCTGAAAGTTCGTGGGGGGTGTTTAACTTCCTCCATTTCATAAGCCCCGGTATTTTATTTTTTCATTCTTTATTGACGACCATGTTACATCTGATATTAGTGTGCCATGGATTCCGCCGGGATATTATGGGATTTGTATCGATCCAATGGCCACAACACCTATGGCACTTTACGTGTGCCCAAGAGCGATGGCATTGCATGAATCACACTGGTTCCCAACGAGGAAGAGTTCCCACGCAGGTGCGAGCAGGAAGACCGGGCAGTGAAGGAGGCGTGGGAGGGGCGGGGCCCAGCCGAATGCAGATGTGATCTAGCCCGGGGCGGGTCGGCGTTGGATACCTACCAAGGCTTTTAAGTGAGCACAAGGCCAGCAAGAAAGATCGTTTTGGTGATGGGATAGTCCAAGGGGAAGTTTTTATCAAAAAAATATCAGCTACAACTCCCCTGGGGTGGCAACTCTTACATAATAAGTCCATAATAAGCAAGGGTCACCTTCTTAAGAAGGTCATGAAAAGTTAAGATTGAAGTAAATAGAACTTCCAATAAAAGATCATTCCTCTTATCATAAGGATGATCATCTTAATATAAAACATTATAACATATTTTTCTTGATGATAAAAAGAAGAATTTTTTTTTATGGAGAGCTAAAATAAGCTTCAATAATTTCAACAAATCCTCAAATGATTTATTAAACGCTGACACCGTCATGGGACTATGACCGGCCTCATAAAATTAGGCGTTCGCATAAATTAAATATATTAGCTTAATTTATGCGCGTTGTGCATCCGAGGTGCATAAAATAAGCATTTTTCAAGAAATGACTGGAAATTGCTAGGAATTGGACAACTAGAGTGTGTTTCGTATGGTGTTGTGTGTGGCATGTTTTATTGCGTTGACACGCTCCCATTTATATGGCGGGACAAAAGGTTGTGATCAACGTAGACGACCAACCCTATATCCTAAACTGCATGTCGGACCGCACAAACCTCTAGGTATTTTTGAATTTTTTTCTCTTAATTTATGCACGCCACTCAAATTATTTTATGTGTTTTAGGCATCTATTTATAGAATTTCTAATTTAATGAGCCTGGACTACGATAGCTTGGGATTTAAACTAAACAAGTTTGCATGCAGAGTTATGTAGTTTTTGGCACCGCGTGTGATGGATGATGCTCTATGTCATGGTGTCGGTGGGCATTTTAGGAGCTGTGGTAGGCATGACGATCAACAACCAGCCGCAATTTTCACTAGCCAATCCCTCCCTATCATGCTCTTGCTGACAAAGTGAAATGCGGTGGGTGTGGTTGCTTGGTGGAGCCGCTAAGTTAAAGCAAGTGCCACAACTTCACAACCGTTGCCTCGTTGCAGGATAACAATTAAACAACCCCTGCACACTTTGACCAGGGCCAGGGCGAACCGACCCATACATTGGTACCTTACCGGATGTCTAGTGATGTCACATTTGAATGAATCGTCCCTCAACCTCATAGGGGTCTTTTTGTATTGGAGCCACTTCATCCACGATATGTAGGATGGTTGATTTTCAGTGAGTGCCACGAATCCCCAGCCGTTCGCCCTCCCCGGTAAGGTACGGATATATGGGTTGGTTCGCCCCAGCCCTTTGACCAGACAGGTGCCAAGTTCGACATGGTGCCAGCGTAAAAGTAAGGGGCGTTCGACATCTGAGTCAAGTCGATGTTTGAAGACACCGGCTCACTTCAAATACCCTAATGGCTTTGCAAGCCCTCACATTATCTGGGCCATGAAAGTTGATGGCAGACAATGTCAGGGGTGTCAGAATCGGGCTGGGGCCGGCCTCCACCGATTTTTCTGAACCCGACCGAAACCTGCTGCCCGCCCGCCCAACTTCGAAAAAAATATTGCCTTTGCATTCTTGAAGGCCGCTTGACTACAAATCCCATATTGAGTGCACTTCACCTTCAAGGTCCAAAATCCAATATATATGTTCACTTCCATTGAGTAAATAAGCAATTGACTAGGATTTCATTATCAAAGTGAAACCGTCAATAAAGCATGTAATTGACTTGGAAGTCAAAAAATTACAAAACCCTTACTAGCACTGAGGTTATAATTTTTGTGACTTACAATTTGAAATTGTCTTTGTCATTCTAAAATGATGGTTAAATTTAGTAAATAATTTCAGTAAATAATTTAGTACATTTACTGAATTACTTATAATAAATTCACTGAATTATATTAAGTTATTAAATTTACTATAATTAATTCACTAAATTATATTTACTAACCTAGTAAATAATTTAGTAAATGATATGTAGTTATATTTAGAAGATAATTATATTTACTGAATTAATTTTAATACATTCAATGAATTATAATAACATCACTGATTTATAGTGAATTTATTATAAGTAATTCAATAAATGTACTAAATTATTTACTGAAATTATTTACTAAATTTAACCATCATTTTAGAATGACAAAGACAATTTCAAACTGTAAGTCAAAAAAATTATAACCTTAGTGCTAGTGAGAGTTTTGTAATAACTAGGAAACCTAAGAACAAAGCATCCCTCAAAATTTCATGCGTTTCTAAGCCTCTGTCTAGGAGTTATGTCCATTTCAGCTCGAAAGTGTAGGCAAAGTTCAGAATGTCATAACTGCTGCTCCAGTACTCCAAACATCCTCAGATTTTCACCATGTTCATATAAACAAGTTTTTTACTAACCCTCTAAATTTCAACGAAGTATCTTCTTCTGCTCGGAAGTTATGCCCCTTACAACCTAAACTACTCAAAGGACCCTCTCATTTACCAACTCGTGTTCCGGCAACGTGTCACCAAAAGTACTCCACCCTTCGATTTCCTCCTAGCCCGAGTGGAACAGTTATGATGACGCTTAGCAAACACATATACCCAAGAAATATGAACTCAAGTACTACAACTTGAAGCCATAAATTATATTAAAATCATTCACACCCAAACTAATGCTAACAAGAGGTCAAGCCCTCTTCAAGGCCAACTAGCCTTGGCTCCTAACTTCAAAACCATGCACACACATGTGCTCCTATCTTGCTTCCATACACCCACACTTATAACACGTGGGGTGCCAAGGAGCACGAAGGAAAGAGAGGATGAGTGAGGGAAGAATAAGGGATTATATAGTGAGTTTGAGGGGGTGAGCACCCTCAAGGCTCACGATAAGCCTTCGAAATCTCCTCCTACTTTGTAGGCTCTCATCTTATTTCCTAAGCCTTCCTCCCTCAAATGATCCCCGGGGAGTGCACTTAATGCTAAGACTAGGAATACACGTGAGTGCGTTTTAATAGCATACCCCCCTATGTACTTGACCTTGAAATAGTTTTTAAATTAATATTTTTTAGGTGCTAAATTATTACGTATATATCTATCATTTGGTGTAAATTTCAGGACCAAAAGTTTTTAAAATCTTATTAAAAAATTTATAGAAGTTTGAACTGAAATGTGTTGTTTTTCGCTTCAAAAATCAATTTAAAAATATTTACAAGTGAGTATTTTTTTGAAATTTATACAACAAGAACTTTAGATTGTGTTTAACAACTTCATATTATTTTAACAAATTTTAAATGATTTTTTAGTACATACATAGGGGGGTCGAAAGTACGCACTCACGTGATTCCTAGTCTTAACATTAAGTGCACTCCCCGGGAAATGATCAACAAAGATCCTAATTCAAACATTTAACTAACCTTGGCTTTTTACCTACCACACTTTACCAAGGTATGTCCTCATACTACTTAAATCCACTCCACACAAGCCTAATGCTTCAAACTTAGTTTTCTTCAAGCTTCACTCTTTTTATATTTTTGTGAATAATCATAAATCAACAAAACACTACTTGTAATATTTTACAAGTGTTAACAACACATGTGGGCATCAATTTGGGCTCACACTGCATCTTCAATGTCTTCGGAGGCTCCAAACCAATTTTTTTTACTATGGTAAGTAGCTTTAAATAGATTGCTGACAGTTTGGGGTTGAGTGACCCAAACTACACAATGCGTAGTTTGGGTCGACCGACCCAAACTACACACTGCCTAGTCTGGGTAGAGCAACCCAAACTACACACTGCCTACTTTGGGTCGAGCGACCCAAACTAGGGACTGTGTAGGTTGGGTTGCTCTACCCAGACTAGGCAGTGTGTAGTTAGGGTCGCTCGACCCAGACTACACACTGCCTAGTTTGGGTCGAGCGACCCAAACTACACATTGCCTACTTTGGGTCGAGCGACCCAAACCAGACATTGTGTAGGTTGGGTTGCTCGACCCAAACTAGGCAGTGTTTTTGTAAGATGGATGTCGATGTTTTTGTTTTTTTTTTCTTGTGATTTGGTGTATTGTCATGTTCGTAAATCTAATGCAAGTGATCTGGGAATGTGCAGATGTTGGGGTTGGCCATGATCTATTCGTACATAGATAACACCGATGTTCTGTTCTACAGAACGCAGAAAGCGTTGGCGAGAAAAATGGACATCCTCGATTGGATCACCGGAAGCTACGCCGAGGAGATTGTTGAAGGGGGCGAAAACCCTTTGGATAGGGCGAGGCGGACGAACCCGGAGGAGTTCGTTATTCAGGCCCCGTCGCAATTCCCGAACCTTTGGTGGAATTGCATCCTGGAACCTCGTCACGGGGGCCAGGTGATGAAGCGGAAGAGGAGGAAGAAGAGGAAGAAGAGGACCCCAAGGCGGAGGGCGAGATCGAGGAAGGGGCAACGGGGTTCACGCAGGAATCTGAAGCCCCCCAACGAAAGAAGGCTATGTGGGTGGCAACTCCGCAAAGTAAGCTGGTGCCCATCCTCGGGGAGGTCACTTCCCCTTATATTTTGTAACCACGTGCGTTAACCGGGTATTTGTTTGGGGGCTATTTACCTAGTACTTATGATTTTAAGAGACCCTTTTAGTAGAAAAAAAACTACTTGGTCTTAATTTCCAACACCCTATAGGTAATTCTAAGTCCAAATGTAGCCTAATTCTTGGCACGCTATAGTACTTATAAAACTTAGGCATTTGCTCAGATGGACATTAAAGGTTTTAGGGTAAGTGTTTGGCGTGGACATATGCAATGTACATGAGCATATTTGAACCAAACTAGAAAGCAACAAAAAACAAACGAGCATAGCAATTGAGTAACCATTCAAATCACAAAAAAAAATCGCAACAAAACAAAAAACTAATGCCTCAAAATGCATTACAACTATGGTGAGTGTTCAAAACTTGCATAGCAAGAAAGTGAAAAATGGGAGCAAGCGGCCACACCACTCCTAGGCTCGAAACCGAAACCCTAAACCGATTTGAAAATGGACCAATAATTCCAACCCATGGGCAAAATTTTCCCTCCTGCGCTCGTGATATGCTTTTAGTGATGATTTCATCACTATATTGTACTGAAAATGTGTTATTTTTCATTCGTCTACTAGAAGGACCAGGGATTATACTCATCCTAATATTAAAAAAATCTCCCATGATTTTATTCATACTAATTTATATCTACTACTGAAAAAAAATGAGGGGTTTTCCAATACCCTATTTTACATATAATGACGTTTCAAGCATTAATTGAAGGCTATAGTAGATCCAAGTCTTATATAATTTTTTCCTCCAATGAATAAAATGAACCCTATAGTTTAACTCACGTGGTTTACTACTTTTCGCAGGGTGACCTCCCCGAGTGCCCATCCCCACTGTGGACGATGCGAGGGACATGTACTCTAGGGACGCGACCGCCGCGTTCAGGGAGAGGAGGAGGCTGAAGGGGAAGAAGCTCTACAGCAACTACGCGGTGGAAGAGACCATCGCCATTAGCAGCGAGGACGAGGACGACATGGAGCTCGCCAAACGGCTCAGGTCGGATCCCCCCTCCCCCACAGTGTTTGCCGGCATGGTGAGGGTGAAACCCGAAGTCCTCACTGTGGGGGAGGCTAATGAAAAGATGCGGAGGGACGAGGAGCAGCGCATCCGGCTGGAGAAGGCTGCCGCCGAGGAACCCTCGGTCCGCAACGAAGTCGCGGAGTTGAGGGCTCTCCTGTTGGAGCAGGAGCGGCAAAGGGCGACGGCCCAACCTCCGTCCAGCGCGGACCTGATCACGCAAGTGATTCAGGGCATGTTGGCACAGGGGTTGGTGATGGCTCCCCCGAGTGCATTTCCGCACTTGCCCGCCGGGTTACCTCCCCAGAATATCAACCCGCCGCCCACACCACAACAGTCCTTCAGCTTCGGCCATATGCTGCAGACGCAAGCCCGCCCGTACGCGCCCATCCAGCAGGTGGACGACCCCAACCTTTGTCGCGTCCCCGGAGCTTCCAGCCCCTTGGCAACCCCACCACTTCGACCTGCCATCCTCGTGCCCCCACACCACCAGCAGGACGACCCCCGCATGTTTGGGTCGTCTGACCCAAACACTGCCGCCCTTGCACCGCCACCCAGAGAGCCTGGCGAAGCCGGAGGGTTTGGGTCGGCCGACCCAAACCCCGTCTCAGCGACGACCCCGGTGGACGAGCCCATGCTAGATGTTGAAGGCCCGCAAGGGCCTGGTGATACCTCTACTCCTAACCCAGTCGATGAACCAATGCATGATGCGCATGCGGAGGTTGGGTTGGGACAAAGGCCTGACAGTCAGCCTTTGCAAGAGCAAGTTGCTGTTGACGTCGCCGGAGCAGGCGGTGGTGACACAAGTGGGGCAACGCACGCGTTGGCGGCATCGACGGCGTCAAGGCACGACCAAGGCGAGGTAATGCACTGACCCCACTCAGTTTGGGTCGCTTGACCCAAACTCCCTGGGTGTTTGTCTTCTTGCCTTGGTCGTGTCCCCTAGCTAGGAGGAACTGACCCACCCATCCCCCCCTTCTTCGCCCCACCCCATGCCCGCACTCGCCCCCTTCGTCACCCCCCGCAACCATCCGTTTGCCCCCCCCCCCACCCCGGCTTGCGACGAAGTCCTCATCACGGCGGCTCGTCATTCAAATTTTGTTGGATGTAGACTTAGGCTAGTTTGAACGCATCGTTCAACGCGGCTCTCCCCCAATATCAAAATGTACATGGAGCATTGTATAATATAAAATCACCATTGTTTACTCCCATATATTTGTATCTTGTGTTTGAATGTATCTTGAATGCTCTTGTATCCTTTGTATCCCTTGTTGCCCCCCCCCCGCGCCAATGAATCAAATGGTTTTGTGTATGCACCGAGTACAAAAGTTTCCTTAATTCTTCGTTTGGACATAGCATGACATAAGTCGCCCCCCGTTTTCTCTCGATTGTCTCCGCAGGGCTCGGAGCATAGCGTAGCGGCTCCCCAACGCTCTTCTCCCAGGAGCGGAGAGGACAGCGTGGCGGCGCCCCCGGTTCTACCCGCCCTGCCCGCGCTGCGGAAGGAACGATTCCTGGTGTTAGACCTTAACGGGGTCCTCGTCCAGTGCGTCCATTGTCCCAAGGTCCCCACGGTGCCCTTTTGCAAGCCCGAGGATGCGAACTACGACGGGCCGCCCACACACATTAAGACCAAGCTAGTGCACCTCCGCCCGTGGCTTCGGCGCTTCCTGCTGATCGCCCAAAAGAAATGGTGGGTGGTCGTGTGAAGCTCCATGACGGCTGAGAACACCAATGCGGTCGTGGAGTTCATCTTCAAGGGCATGGAGCCCCCCTGCTTGGTCCCAGCACAGGAAGCATGTAGAATATTGTACACACCGGACGGCAAAGTCGTCAAAAAACCAAACAACCCCGCGTCCAACCAATTTCTCAAGGTCTTGAAGCCGATTTTTTGGGACCAGCGTCCGTCCTTGATAGGCGTCCCCTACGACGTCCGTCCCACCCGCGAGAACACGCTCATGGTGGACAACAACGCTTCCAAGAACTTATTGAACCCGACAGCCAACTTCATTGTTTGCCCTACGTGGACGATTGAGAAGGTCCGGGACCGCTTTTTGTTAGACCTTGTAAAGTACCTGCAGACGCTCTGCGGTAGTGGGCTACCCGTAAACCATTTTGTTAGGAATAATCCCATAGGCGAGAGATACTTGGATCCACGAGACCATTTGTACAGAGAGTTGTTCTCTCATGCGAAATTTAACAAGCTCATTTGAGAGAGTACGTGTGTTTGGGGGGGGGGGGTGTGTGTGTGTGTGCGCGCGCGCCCCCGCATTGTGTAATATATTCTTCATATGTATCTTGATTTTCACGCGCTCTATGTCTCCCTCTTCCCTTTGGGTTTTGTTTTGTTTTGTTTCCATTTTGGCGCCAGCATTTGGAGCCCTCGATTGACATCGTCAGTGACTCAAACTTGGGGAGCTTCTTCTATGAGACCGTTTACGACGCCGCTTCAACCATTGACTACTCCAAGGAGCCTATTGACGCCGGCGTCGTCGATAGCCCCCCGCCCAAGCAAATGTTCTGGCAGTCTCCGTCTTCGTCGCCACTCAAGGGTACAAAGCGCGGCTGCGTGCGGACGTCCCCCTCTCGCCCCGGCGGCGCCGTTGCACCCCAACGGCGACTGACGATGGGCGCTCGGCCTGCAAAGAGTGGACCCCTGCATGTCCCTTTGCACGACGCTTTCCCCGTCCTATCCAACTCGGTCGCAAGTGCCCCTACTGCCAAGGTGATTGCCCACAATACATTACAATCCCTCTGCCTTAAGTGGGGCGTGCAATATATATATGTTTGGGTCTTTCTCCTCAAACTACCCCGTGTTTTTTTGGGTTTGCTTCGATGACTTCCAGGTTGCGTCCATTGAACTCCCCAAACCTCCGCGGGCCAATGCGTCCATTGAGCTGGAGCGTCACTACGCCATGCGCCGATATGCCGGACAGTCTACGTCGTCGTATTCGAATTCCTCGTCTTATAATTCGGGCGGTCGACAGAATCCAAAATGTGTTATGGTGGGCCCGCATCCAAAACTTGGCTATAGTCGTGGGCCAGAGATTCTCAGAAATGTTGAGGCGATGCGAGCTAAACAAGCGGCGGCAAAAAAAAAAGATGCGGTCTCCCAGCCTAGATAGGCCATCGTAGGGCGTAGACATTGCATGTAGGCAAGATGATTTTAGGCCGCACTATCCAATGGATTTGTGCCATTAGTATGCTATTCAGTTTCTCATGCCATACATTGTATATGGTACTTGCAATAATATAAGTGTTATGGGATTACCCGTTCAATATGGTCTACGGTTTGGATTGCCCTACCTAAACCATATTCATACAAGCTCTCATATTTTGTGTGCAATAATATGAATGTTTTGAGATTACCCGTTCAATATGGTCTACGGTTTGGATTGCCCTACCTAAACCATATTCATACAAGCTCTCATATTTTGTGTGCAATAATATGAATGTTTTGAGATTACCCGTTCAATACGGTCTCAGGTTTGGATTGCCCTACCTAAACCATATTCATACAAGCTCTCATATTTTGTGTGCAATAATATGAATGTTTTGAGATTACCCGTTCAATATGGTCTCAAGTTTGGATTGCCCACCCTAAACCATCACAAATATGAGTTATTAATGGGGTTCTTGGTATGAACACCCGCTTCAAAGTGTTCGCATCTTACAACTTTCTCCAATATGTGTTCCATTTATCCTTGTTCTTATTTATGCGAATGTCTCAAAATGCCCAAAAAGTCTCAATTTAACGAATATAGTGTTCAATGTCAATAACCAGGTGGAGCACAAAAAGCTGGGCAAGCATCACATAATATTGGACGGTGAAAAAAATATACCTGCATCTAAGGCACGGCCAGGTGGCAGTTTCAGGTCTTCTTCCTGCAAAATTGTCCAAGGTTAACACTTCGGGGCACATAAATAAGACCCTAGGCATAAAGAATGAAATCGAAAGTTTCAGTGTTAAGGTCAAGCGTAATTCAATATATAGGGCTTATTCTAAAATTTCTCTTCACAGTTGGGTGCTGGGTAGGAAGAGGATAGACTGTTTGTGCAACCTTCATTTTGCAATTTGTCAAAAGTTTGTACTTTTGGACATATTAACACATATTGATAGAATTAGTTGAGAAGCACTAGATTTGGTTGATATAGTTGATTTATTTGAGAAGCACTAGATTTGGTTGATATAGTTGATTTATTTGAGAAGCACTAGATTTGGTTGATATAGTTGATTTATTTGAGAAGCACTAGATTTGGTTGATATAGTTGATTTATTTGAGAAGCACAGCCATGTTCAAAATGGCGTTGATTTTGTCACCTAAATGGATATATATATATATATATATGTATATATACATATATACTTGCAGACTATACTCATGCTGATGTGTAACATTCTTTTTTCACGTGCAAATCAAATGCTAGGATTCTGCATAAGCTAGAGCAGCAAAAGGAACACCATACCTTCATAGGCAGTGTGCGCCCACGCATCTTTACATATCCTTGTGAGAGCTCTCTACTTTGTTGATCCTGGTCAAAACAATCAATAATATAAGGAAGGACAAGATTCCGATTTGAGCCACTTTGACCATTTAGGACATTAAGTAGCAGCCTGAAATAATGATAGAGTATGTAGCAAGGAACACCTGCAAACATACTAGGCTTAATTTGTTTGGAGCCGAGAAAACTCTGAGCTCTAGCAAGATTTTCATAGAGTCCTTGGTCTGTAGGTTCTAATGGACAAGCAATAAGGCTCAAGTAACAACAAGGTCAAATAAGAGGATAAGTGAGGTGCAATCAAAAATGTGCATTACATCTTCAGAATTTCATGAAAAAACGTAGAGGTCACTGTGTTGCATACTAGCAAGGTTTAAGTTGAACCTGGATAGTGGAGAAAACGCGAAATGCCCTATCTTGACCAGCAGACAGAATATGCCGCCCATTACCATAGTACCTGCCAAGTCCCGTATTTGTCCGCAGCTTGAAGTGCTAGATTAAAGCCCAACATGGCCACCTCCATGATCCCACACAGTTTGGTTATAGAATCGTCCCCTTGGCATCCCGGGTACTAATCCCCCTTGCTGCCTATAATTGACCCCTTTTGTGCTCAAAATTGATCCCCTTTATACTCATAACCAACCCCCTTAGCTTTCTGGGTCTATCTCCTTGGTTTTGTGGGCTTGAACTGTCCCCCATCCCCCCCTCCCAATGAATATAATGGCTAGAATAGGCACTAAAAAACCACTCTAAACCCACATTGAACCGGCCCAAGATAGAGTGGAGCAAGTTACCTACCCTATATGGAGGTAGTGGAGGTTGGTATGAGATGATGCCACTAATGGACCTGAATCCGTCGCTCCGTGGGCCCACGCACTCCTTTTCCATCAAGGTAGTAGAGTGTTGGCAATTGGGAGGCATTTATAGGTGTTGCTTTTGGGTGGGGTGTTGGTTTTAGCACCCTCTCCTTAAGGTATCTAGCCCACTTATGGGCACTTCCAACTCCACAACCATACCCACCATCATTTGACCACTGCATTGGTGAAAATAATGTTAGGCGCAAGCATGGTCAAGTACACAATTCCATCACCCTGCATAGGTCTAAGTGAAAGTGATTCAAAACTATGTACTAACTTTGAATTTTGTGAACGAAAACATCACAAACATTTGAAAAAGACATTGATCTACAAAGCCAAGCAAGTTATGTTGACAACTCTTTTTTCAAGAAAAGTCTACATATTTTTAGAAGATGGTGCAAGTAGGTATATTGAACATGTAGTTCTCTAGAATTTGTTTAGAATATGATAAAATTACATTAAATTGATGTTTTTTCTACAAATTTTTGTAATGGCGCCCTCAACTTTATAATGAATTCAAGGAATATGAAAAAAATCCAACTTCAAAATATTCAAGGTCATGAAATTTATGTCCAAAACCATATTTAGCTATTACCTTTTGAGAAATACTTTTAATAATAAGTTTTGAAGATCTCATCTTGATATTCTATATTTGAGTAGCTAACACAACAATAGAAGACGCAAAGAGAAATAAAATTCCAACTTCAACAACACTTTGCTACTACTTTTAGGCATTTGACCAAATCATTTATGGTTTTAGTATACCGGAGCACTTTTTTCGTACACTTGACTATGCTTGCTCTCTGTTCGTTTGATTAGCAATTACACATCACAAAGATTCTCATTTGAAGTTTTAGAATCAGAGTTTAAATGCAAAAGTTGTAATCACCACAATAAATTATATTTAGTATTTCAATAAGGAAGTTTAGACAACAGTATGTGTCTTTTTGGACATGACCGTTAAGGAAAATACATTTATTTGACCTCACTTATGTCACACTTTTGTGGACATCACTGCAAGAGGGAATTGCATGGTTTTTTTAGTAGTTTCACATGGCATAATAATTAGTGAATGTAACATCATCATGATTTAAATTTTATTTTGATATTTTGGAGTTGTACATGAAAAAGGACATTAGTTGGCATTCGGCTAGTACCATAACATCAAATATGACATACTTACAGATTACCTCGTCACCATTGCTATTCACCTAGTCCCAAAACTTCAACTAATAAGTAGTGTGTCTTGAAGGCGATTAGTTGTAGCTACAATGTCATGTGCGAAGGAATCCCATCATTGGTTGGGGACAAAGGGTGTATGCCTTATGTGGGTACTGCTAGTATCGACGTGGATGTGAAATGTTGGCTGGTGAGTGACTACCAACATTAGGAAGGCGACTACTTATATGATTGGCCCACACGCAACTGATGTAATTGGTCTAGTTGTCGCAAGGCAAGCTCTTCCCTAGAAGGAAGATTGCCTAGTGCAATTTTTATAAGTAATCATGGATACCAAAAGTGTTCATGTACATTCCTGTAGGGGGCTTTATGAGGTAGAGTAGAGAAGCTTTCTAAGCTTCCAAATATCCTTTTCTTTTTGTAGATAAAGCTCATGCATATGTAATGCTAACGTGTGTGTCTGTGTGTGTGTGTTTGTTTTTTACCCCGGTGTTGCCTTTCTAATGTTTACGTCCAAACAACTCTAAATTGATAGAACAACCATTAAATGGTCATATGACCTACTTACCTTGTTAGTTTGAAGGTTCAAATCCAAAGACCTCCCAAGTGCAAGTACCCTATCTCTAGAGGGCCCCCACTAACCTCTAACCTACACACGAGTGTGCTTGTTTGAATATTTTATAACTCTAGTCATTTTCTAAGCGGACCAAAATATATTGAAATTATTTATTAATAAATTATTTACACAAAAGTGTATTCATTTAATCCGTTTTGTGAAATATATAATAATAATGTTATCACATTGTTCCAAATAAACATGGTAGGTCTCATAAATGTGGTCTTACCACCTTAGACTAAAGGATATCATGTCTAAATGAACCTTGTAGGGTAGCTGAAATTGCAGTGGAAATTGTCACCGGTAGCTAGTTTGTGCAATACCGGGTATAGTCTAGATGGTCAAGTCGAAGGGTGGGTGCTACGGTGGTGTTCGATGTTCTAGTGACATGATGTGAGGGTGAGTGTCTTCATTGTGGGTGATGCATATGAAATGCCAAATACACCGATGAAGGGTGAATGTATTGAATTTGGAGTGCACCTCTCCACCTCATCATGGGCGATGATTCAAGTTTATAGAGCTTATGTATAGGTATTGTTTGGTGGATGTTGGGTGGATGTTGGGTGCTATTGGTCGGTATTGGGTGGGTTTTGGGTGTTACTTGGTGGGATGTTAAGTGGATCATGGGTGCCACCGGGTTGGTGTTTGGTAGTTGTTGGGTTGGGTATTGGTGGGAGTAATGGTGTAGGGTATTGTTGGGTGATTGAGTGGCTGATTTGGTATTCTTGGTTGTTGTTGGGCTGGGGATTCGTGGCACTCACTAAGGAACATCCATCCAAGATATCGTGGATGGAGTGTCTCCAATAAAAAAAGCCCCCCTATGGGGTTGAGGGCCAATTCATTCGAATGTGACATCACTAGACTAATTCGGGGCCTTTGACTCTATTTCCGGAATCAAATTGCCTTAAAATAGTCATTTAGATGATTCCTGCGTTTTTTTCATCCGCATGGATGATTTTACTTGAGTGCCACGAATCCCCGGCCTTGTTGTTGGGTGATACATGATGATTATTAGTGGTTAGTTAATACATAAATTGCGAAATTCAAAAGAAATACGATTTCAAATAGACCATTTTCAAGTGACAACCTTCAATATGCAAGATTGGGCTTGCGTTGCTTCATTTGCATTAATGCCCCTGAATTTAACTATGTTAGCCTTCAAAAAACCTCTGGATATATAAAACTTATGCTTCAAAATATGCATCAAACATTCAACATCAATACACATTTGATAACTACACCTTCAAGAAACCAAACTTTCAAAAACATAGCAAAAGCCAATCCATAGAGAATTGAAAAAGAATGGAAAAATTATTTTATTGAATTTTATTCCATTTTTTTAAAAAATAGGCTTCAAAATATGCATCAATAATTGGACATGAGCATACATTTGACCTCGTACACCTTCAAAAAACTAAAACCCACAAAAACATAGTACTTGGACTTCATAATATGTATCAAACATTCAACATCGACACACACTTGACCTTGTATACCTCCAAAATAACCAAAATCCACATTTTTAACATCAAACACATATTTGACCTCCAAAATCAAATACAAAGAACCAAACAAACACAAATTGAAAAGGAAGAGAAGTTACCTTGAAGGTGACCAACACAACTAACACTATGTCAAAAAGCACCAACACATTGACCAACACAACCAAGAGCACCAAGACCATATGTTGCAAGGGCAAAAGAGAATGGAAGAATAATAACAACAATAGAGAGGAGGGAGGTGGATGATGGCAATGTCGTTTTAATTTTAGGATTTAAAGTTTCAAATGCATTGCGTTTGATGGTAATTGCTATCCTCCTCGGTGACTAATCCCGTCCCACAACAGTTGTGCTCCAAAAAGAAACGTTGTGGTCATCTTGCCACCAAAATGTATACCCATAACATAGAAATAACTATCTAATGGCTGCTTATTGACTACCTAATGGCTACCAAAAGTTGTGATGGTTACTATCGTACCAAAGTTAGCAGGTCACAAGTGGAACTTAGCCGGGTCCAGAACTGATTCAATGGGGTCGATCTGCTAGAGCCCCTATCCGCAAGATCCCCAACGGTGAACTTTTTCCAACACATGCCACGCAAGCTCCTGATGTAGAAACTGGATGGGAAGCCGTCCGAGATGAGACTACCCACCATGAACTAGCCATAATCCATTTTCAAAACCACATCCCAATCTACGAATTCTGAAGGCATGACAATCAAAGATTTCATCCAGGGAACGATAAGGGTCATCAGCGAACCACTTGAAAATGTCCAGGAGTGATGTACAATGAGCACTCCTTGCGCCCTCCTTTATTGCTTTTGACGAGACGAAGGAAATCGTTCCCTCTCCCCACCAAGTTAGTAACGTAAGAAACCGGTCTTGGCATGTTTCAGACATGCAGCCCCTGTAGGGGAAACTTGTAGAATCGTGTACCTTGGAATCTATATAAAATGAAACATAACCTGGCGCCTCCGGAAACCGTACAAATGAGCAAACGCATTTGCCTATTTCAATCCGAAAATAAGGCACCCCTATGAATGTAAGCATTGAGTTGGCAAGGGGATCTCTGAGACCAGTAGAAAAATCACTCCTCGTAAGTTCCGCGTAGTGTTTGCCACCTTCTACATGCACGGGATGACCCATGACCTCCATACAATACCTGTCAGGGCATAGCACCTGTCCCCGATACTCCCAGTACTTGAACCAACGTAAGTATTTGTATGAAAATATCTTTGACTCAACGTCCATATAAGTGCATAGGTGAAGGGTCCGAATATGTAAACCTCCTACTATGAGGAGAAATATCAATGCCATCCCGTTGACCACCATATGACCTCCATAATTGACATACATTACACCAAAAAAGCCTATGATTGTTGTGATAACCTTGATCATATTTTCAAGTATCTCTCTTTCGCCCATCACCAAAGCCTTCGTATAAGGGCCGTTGACATACTGAACAGGTACATGGCCTTCCACTAGAAGCTTGTAAAGTTCCTTAACGTCCAAGCAATGGGTCACATTGACTCCCCAAACTATTTGCATGCCATAGAAGACACCATCCTCAGCCTTGTGTTTCCACCTACGAATCAATCTTATGAACATGGTATGAACCTCAGGTTCAAGGGGAGTCTCCATTGACTTGATTAACTTGCCCCGCATGGTCACTTCAAAAAAGCTCGTGGGATATTGATATCTACATTTATATGTGTATCCCGACACCTCAAATTCATCCTCAAAATCCTTATCATTCTCACGCCTCTGCCCAGTCAAAGAAAAATTAGGATGGTATGACCAACATCCATCCGGAGCATCTTTGGATATGAACAAAGCTCCACGGAGATTCTGTGAGTAATACTGGGCCTTCAACATGTTGCATGGCCTCAATGATTTGCCCGTAGCATTGTACCATAACAAGTGTAAGTGCACGCTACTTCTCACCCCCAAAATGAGCACCAGTAAACTAACTCCAAGTATAGTGGAGTGTATTAAAAAGGTAAAAGAGCATAACCCCTCGATATATGCCATGGCAACAATCGACGCATAGGGTACAATGGTCCCATGTCCCAGCCACAAAAGAGATTTCAACGAAAATCTCCCTTTCATTGCCTCTGTATAAGTTTGATTTAGCATTACCGAAAACAACAAGAGGATTGGTATAAGTAAAAACGCGGACTTGAAGCCATCCATGAAATAAGCTAACCAAATGGAGAGAATTATTCCCACACCAACCAGTACTATGATTGCTATTGTGGGCTGCCATGTTCTTAGCATTGTGAGCGTACTAGGGTCACTTCCTCCCCTAGCTTTCTTGAGTTTTTCCAAAAACTCCATAGGATCATGTTGTGCTTGATCTAAACTTTCATTCGAACTGGTCCGAGACTCTGTATTTCCAGGCTTTGTCAAATTGCCAGCAGCTCCCAAATCCTGCGCATAGAAAACAACGGGAAAATGTCAATAAAGGATTTGGTCTAGCTCTTTCCCAGATCATGTATACTCACAAGCATGTGATATCGAACAAAATTCTGGGGGATTCGTTGGAGCTGAGTGCCGATCCTTCATGCATTTAAATTGCTCAAATAAAATCGTATACATGATCAGCCGCTCCTCCACCTAGGGGTCTCTCTCCCAGCAAATCGACAACTTTGAGACTGAACTGCCTTAAAAATCAGTTCTAATTTGGTGGAGCTCCAAAGTACTACTGAGGTATGTGGGCCTTATGTGGTCATTCTTCTTCACCAGACACACATTAACTCAGCTGATATATGACAAGAGCTTGTAGTGGAGAACAAAGACCAGAAAGACATGATGTGTCACAATGAGAATATTGGACTATGTCCTTTAAATATATATGCACCATTCTAGGTTCAATAGTGTACACGATTGGAGGGTTTGTGTGATCACTTAATGAGAATCTCTACTTTGACTTCATATGACTTTTGTATCTTGACTACAGTCTAACCTCGTTAATATGACACTTGTTTATATGACACCCTCAATATCACGACACATTTTTGCGAGACCAAACCTTTTAGTTCAAAACTCCCTCTTTTATACGACTACGACACTCGATAGTGCGACATTTAGAATCTCCGTTTTGTCATATTAAAGAGGTAGTCAATGCTAAAATTCCTTTCATCTATGTTATGTACATCTAAAATACATCCATTTTCACTTGGAAACTACTTGGGAACTTCACTTATCATCGGGAACTTAATGATAATTAGGGTTACAAGTGTAGAATGGACATGGTTAGGGTTAGAGTGGTTATGGCTAAACGTTATGCATCATTGTTGTCTAGTTTCTTATTAGAGAACCCTTTATATTTTGGTGTTAATGAAATTATTAGTTTTCAAAAGTTAGTAGGGAATTTAGATAAGATGACAGTTGCTAACTCGGGTAGGCAACACCAGACATCTTTGGACTCCTATTTCAAGAGTTCTTGAGAATATTTGTATTTGGTTGGAGTTATAAGTTATTATTTCATACCATCTATATTGCTTGAACTCGTTGTCTATTTTTAAGCTCATATTACTTATGTTTTTGTATTCCCTCAATAATACGATAACTTTACGCCATTTGTCATATTAATGAAAAGACAACACCCCAATAATACAACTTTTTAGTGTTTCCGAAACGTGTCATACTAAAGAGGGAGAACAATACTCGAATTGAAAATCTTTGTGGTTTGCATTTGGTAACCAACTAGTTGAGACAATTCATGATCCCATCCAACAACTAAAATTGTATGTGGACGAGTGTGAAGTGCCTACAATAGGGCCCATCTCACATAGATGATTACAAGCGCAAGTCCTACCCCGCAAAGGAACCACACATGGCGGACATTAAACTCAAGACTAGCATACATAGTAATTATGACTCAAAATTCATGCGAATCATAGTAATCAAGAAGTCTTGTTGTCATCCAACAACAAGTCTTGTTGTCATCTTGGTATTCTATATTTGAGTACTTAATGCAACATTTGATGTCACCATGAAAAAATGTTAAATTTAAACAACAATTTGCTACTACTTTTAGGTGTTTGACAAAAACAACTATGGTTTTAAGATACAGAAGCATTTTTTTGGTCCACTTTACCATGCTTGCACCCTACCATATGACAACAATGGATGGAAACATGAATTCAATGAAAATAGCACATCTATTATAAAAAAAAATCTCTAAACTGGGGGTCATTTTTTTGTATACATGCCTTTACTTCAAAATTCTTAATAGCCTTTCTAAATGTACAGACTAGGAAAAAATAATACCTCTCCTTTATCTATAATGTGCACATTAATGCCTCCAATAATACCCCTTCTTTCACTCATGTTAATTCATACGTTGTATGAGGAGTCCAACCGCCGGGATTCAATGTATGCCCAACAAAATTTATCCACTTATCCACTGTTGACATTTGTTGCTCTTTTGCAAGGGAGGTTTGAGACTTAGTTTAGTAATGTTATGCATGCAAGTGAGAAATGATCACATGGCCAATGTCATTGCTTTATATATCACCAACTGACTATGGAAAAGTAATAACTCATATTTTTAGCCTCCATATTGCATACATTATGGAAACCTTGCTAAAGCATTGAAGGGTAACGTATGGATTACCTCAATTGTTACAGAAGATAATGCCTCCTCATAATTTGTTCCACTTTGTGATTCTTGACCTGCAATCAAGTCATTTTGAACTACCAATCTTTCAAATATTTTACCCTGAAAAACCAACAAAAAGGATTAAATTGCAAATTTAAGAATTTGAAGATGGGAGACATGAAGTTTGCAAAAATCATTTATATATCATTTATTTAAAACACTCTCGACTTTGGAACAATTTGGATGCTAATAAAGTAATCACGTCAATTTTCAAATGCATTGGAATTGAAATGAAGCATGTATTAACATGTCATATCAACAAAATCACAAATGAAACTTCATAAATGCCAATAAAACCAAGGTGACAAAGATTCCAATATTACCTTCGGATTCTCACAATAGCTCCAATTCAATATAACCAATGAACTCAAGTTGCCCAATGTATCCGGTAATTTCTTCAAATTCTCGCAACCACTCAAGTTCAATGTAACCAATGAACTCAAGTTGCCCAATGTATCCGGTAATTCCTTCAAATTCTCGCAACCAAAAAAGTCCAATGTAACCAATGAAGTCAAATTGCCCAATGTATCCGGTAATTCCTTCAAATTCTCGCAACCACCCAAGTTTAATGTAACCAATGAAGTCAAGTTGCCCAATGTATCCGGTAATTCCTCCAAACTCTCGCAACCAAAAAAGTCCAATGTAACTAATGAAGTCAAGTTGCCCAATGTATCCGGTAATTCCTTCAAATTCTTGCAACCACTCAAGTCCAATGTAACCAATGAAGTCAAGTTGCCCAATGTATCCGGTAATTTCTTCAAATTCTCGCAACCACTCAAGTCCAATGTAACCAATGAAGTCAAGTTGCACAATGTATCCGGTAATTCCTCCAAACTCTCGCAACGCAACAAGATTAATGTAACCAATGAAATCAAGTTGCCCAATGTATCCGGTAATTCCTTCAAATTCTTGCAACCACTCAAGTACAATGTAACCAATGAAGTCAAGTTGCCCAATGTATCCGGTAATTCCTTCAAATTCTCGCAACAAAAAAAGTCCAATGTAACCAATGAAGTCAAATTGCCCAATGTATCCGGTAATTCCTTCAAATTCTCGCAACCACCCAAGTTTAATGTAACCAATGAAGTGAAGTTGCCCAATGTATCCGGTAACTCCTCCAAACTCTCGCAACCAAAAAAGTCCAATGTAACCAATGAAGTCAAGTTGTCCAATGTATCCGGTAATTCCTTCAAATTCTTGCAACCACTCAAGTCCAATGTAACCAATGAAGTTAAGTTGCCCAATGTATCCGGTAATTCCTTCAAATTCTTGCAACCACTCAAGGACAATGTAACCAATGAAGTCAAGTTGCCCAATGTATCCGGTAATTCCTCCAAACTCTCGCAACGCAACAAGATTAATGTAACCAATGAAGTCAAGTTGCCCAATGTATCCGGTAATTCCTTCAAATTCTTGCAACCACTCAAGTACAATGTAACCAATGAAGTCAAGTTGCCCAATGTATCCGGTAATTCCTCCAAACTCTCGCAACCAAAAAAGTCCAATGTAACCAATGAACTCAAGTTGCCCAATGTATCCGGTAATTCCTTCAAATTCTTGCAACCATCCAAATTTAATGTAACCAATGAAGTCAAGTTGCCCAATGTATCCGGTACTTCCCACAAGTTTTCACAATAAGACAAGTTTAATGTAACCAATGAGGTCAAAAAACCTAATATCATCGGCAATTCCTTCAAGTTTGAGCAACCATGTAAATTCAATGAAGTCAAGTTGCCCAACGTCTCCGATACTTCCCCCAAGTTTTCAAATTGATTGGACTCTAGTTGAAGTAAGAGCTTTGACACTTTGTCATCCATATTTTCAAAATGCGTCAAGAATGATGGTGGTGATTGTGTTGACCGCACTTGAAATGGAAGTATAAACTGGTTTGTCCGTGGCCATGGTGTGGGAACCTATGATAAGAAAAACAATTCTTAGAAATTTTCTTGAAACAAAACTAAATATAAATACAAAAGAAAGTGGATTTTCCAAGATTTGATAGGATTCTATCAAATTTTGTTGATACTTTCTACATATGAAGATAATTTTGGATTATTCTCTAGTCTTCCTAAACAACAAATTATATGTTGAAACATATTTACTTTATTTTGAGACCCATGCTTCATAAAAATTAAGAGTATGATATTCTCAAAATCATTCAACATGAATTTGAATTATTACCAAGTTTGCATAAACTTGGTTGGTATGTTGGGCCTTCAAAGCTTTATTTGCCTCCACATTAGGGTTCTTCCAATGAGGTTTCCTCCAAGGCTTGCCACCATATTTTGATTGCATGCTATGATTTCTAACTATTTCCAATTACGTTTCTTTCAATGCCCGGTGAAAGACTTTACATAATATGCAATATAAGACAATCATTAATTGACACATAATTTGCTTATAATAATCATATCAATAATTCAACTTTTTATGACAATAGAATTACTATTATCACACGTCTAAATTAGTTGCTTTGCATCACAATATATATTGTTGATAATCAAACTTTCATTTCTAATGCTTGAAGAATAAGATGTGTGACCTCTTGAAACTTCGCATCACATAGTTTGAAACAACTATAAACTAGAATTGAGGTCAAATATAAGACAAGTTCATCAACTTATAGTGCAAACCCATATGTCAGTTGGGTAGCAGTAAGGTAAAAGGCCCACATCACTCACTATTAAATTGGCATATCTTGTAATTATTCCTCACCAATCAAAATTATTGAGCCACATTTTGTAGAATTTTGTAAGGTGTAGTTGCCACATAAAGGATGATCTAATATATGTAAGAAAGTACATAACCCTCTAAGAATTATATGTGAACAATAAATGCTTCATCGTTCATATCATATATATTAAATATAAATTGCAATATCCAATGCAAGTGTGATTCTATATTATATATATTATAAAATATAGTGGTACACTCTAAAATATCCATATTCCAAGATTACTATACCCACCTTGAATCCACCTATGACCTCAATGATTTTAGTACCACTAAAATGTTGTCATCTAAAATTTAATGGGTCAAATGTGTCAATTCAAAATTGGAACAATATTTGACAACAAATGATGACATTGGAGTGAAATTTCAACCGAGACACACAATCTTTGACAACCAAAATACGACTATATCGTTCTTAACACATCAAGAATCTCATTGCGGATTCAACAAACATGGTCAAGTGTTCAAAAACTACCTCAGCAATTACAAAGAGCACAATGGAAGTTATGTCTCATCATTCACAACAAACTAATGAAATATCAACAAAAGTTGCAAAACTAACATTCCAGATGTGTGATGAAGCATGTGATATCTACAACAACAAAGAAAGGTTGAGAAATTGTCATTGCGAAAACAATTTGCCAATCTTATGATTACAAAAAAGCATATGAGATGGGTGATGGGGTGAGACATACCTTAGTTAAGAGGGATGTTCCCTCAATTTCTTGCATAGCATCATCTTCAAGGCAGCTTTGCTTCTCTTTCTCTCTTTTGGTCTCTTTTGAGTCCTCCAGTTTCATACGGGGGATGGAGGTGACTTTGTTGAAGCCGAAACATGATGGCTCCATTATGGATGGTAAGGATTACAAGATTGTCAAAAGTTCACAATCATATGATCCACGTCAAACAAATCCTAGCAAGGATTTTAATCCTTAATTGTGACATGGCAAATCACCTACCAAAATGTAGGGAGCCACCACGAGCATTTCCACATATATAGAACAATCAAGTTCTTTAGAGAGATGTCTCCTTGGTTATCCAAAAAACTATTTGTAGTGCATTTTTTTTTGGGGTTGCAATCCTTACTCAATCCTTGAAAACTGACACAAGTGTGAGACACACATGATATGTCTTACTCATTTGCCAAATGGGATGTCTTGATTGTTGGCTCTTCCCATCTTTGTTGTTGGAGACTACAAGATATTCTGGCATGAAAAAGAACTAAGATGATTTAGTTTCTCCTAATAGAGAGTTGTGAATCATCTGCACGAGAACAATCCCAATCAACTTTATTGCCAGAGTTATAAAACAGACTTGCACTTTTGTCCCACTTTTGTAACTGTAAAGGTAGCCATTACTTGTTTGAAGTTCCTTCATTACCAATTACTATTTTGAGACATGTAAAAGACACTACAAAAATGCAAAGGCCCGAAAACATCAAAGTTCAGAATCATGGATGACGGTCACACTTACTTTACCTCTTCATTAGATGTAACTACACAAATCAAGGGCCATTTCTATGCACCGGTAATGCAAAAATGACCGAATTTGTATCTAAGAGATCTTGTAATCTCAAACATGTTAAAGTTGTGGGAGCTCTTCTTCAAACTCTCAAGCTTCTTCACTAAATATACCCTATCCATCATCGATTGATGTGCAAATGAGTGTTGCTCATGTTTATGTCATAGTATCGCCAATGCAAAACCCCGAAGAATGTGCTTTTGGAGAAACATTCAAGTAATGTATTGTAAAAGTATAATTCTATGCTCAAAACCTTAAAATGAGAAGTTTATCTAATCCATCAACAAAATCTCTACAAATATGTGCACAAAATGAGCAACAATGGTTAAGAGAAGATTGGTGTTGGCAAGGAAGAAACTCGGAATCTCCCAAAGTGCAGGTCCACATTTTTGGACGACACCTGAATTTTGGACCTCACTACAATTGTCACAATTATAAAAGACTAAGGAATCCCAAAAGGGCTAACACAACATTAGTATAATGGATGAAGGGCTAATGTTGGCACAACAATGTAAATAACTTACCTACTTATTACTTTTAAAGTATTCACTTCACCTGTTGTTCGAGGATTCTCCATTTTCATAACTCATCAAATAGGAAAAGTATGAAGTTGCAATAAGCTAAAGAGCAAAGAATATCCCGAGTATCCATGAATAGAAATCCCTCATGCCTCACTTCACGGTGTGTTGTTATTTTTTGCTACTTATCGTCTTTCGCTCAACTACTTAAAGAACTTCTTGCAGTATGGTGTATTCTTTCAACATACAAAAGCAGATCTTCAAGATGACGAGAAATCAAACACCACAATACAGAACAGTACAGCCAAATTTGGCTCAACAATAATCGATAAAATATATTGTGAGATCATGTAATTGTACATGGACGACAAGAGTGTTGCAGACTAAGACGGACATGGAACATATCAAGAGGAAAAATATTCATGTCAATAGCACACGAGGAGTTTCTTTGGCATAATATAGACAACCTCACTCAATAGATTGAGAGTGATGATGAAACCTCGACCCTACTCCAAGCATGACAACACACAACCCCATTGCCGCCTCAAAGTTGTCAACGGATCGACAACAAGAGTCGAGACAAGGTGGGTTAGCTGATTGATTAATTGCTACACTACACTACCCGTAAGATCTAGGGACACCTAAGGTGCACAAGTTGTTGCACAGGCCTCACATCACAAAATAAAACGTAGCAAGAGTGAAGAAATGTGCCACGTAAGGGACAAGAACCTTTAATATCCAATCAGCCAAACCCTTGAAGAAAAACTTAAATGCCATGGGAATTTTTAAGTGATTGCAAAAGTACGAAGGTAACACTTCAGAACCTAATCAACCAAAATCACCGCAATGTGCTATAGCAAATTTAAAGCTTGAATCCTAAAATTGAGGACGAGGGCAACAAGCAAGTATGCACAACTTGAACTACCATGAATACCACCAGTTGAATATGTCATAGTTACATAAACGGTCACCAATCATAGAAGCAAAGTTACCTAAACCGTAGTAGACCCTAGCTTGCATCATCACTTGATGTACACATGGACCACATAAGAGGTTGGACTACACTGTTCAAGGTATTTATAATCAAAAAGTTTGTGTCACACATCGCCAAAACTTCGAACTTTAAATTTAAGTTCTTGCCGAATAATGTCCGAAGTGCATATTTAAGCTGTGGAAATGAGGTGGTGGTCGGGACTAGGTTAGCTACCTTTAGAGATATATGACATTGTATACTGCTGAGTGGGTGAGTTTTCCACAGAAAGTAAAGTTACCACGCATGGCAGCCTTTTAGGTAAAGTTGAGTTACTCGGAGAGAAGGGATTATTGTGTATAAGCATACCTATCATTCATCCAACATAAAAGTGCCAAAATAGTATACAGCCCCGAGGTTACTTCTTAAAAGTTATTTGAAACCGAAATTAGCTTTAAAGGCCTTAATTAGTCTACTCAAGGTCATTTGAAATGAATCAGCAACAAACCTATAGGGGTTCAAGTTTTTATATTGGATGGATGAGAGATACGCTCATATACGATAACCCTCTCTCCAAGTTACTCCAAGTCTCTCAAATCACAAAACCCGCAAAAGAACAAGAAGTTTTCTGAATTCTTAACAACACCTGTGAGTTTAGACACATACCCTGTCACAAAAACTCCACAGTGGGGAAGACACTGTTGGATTTCTAAAACCATTGACTCACATGCTAACACCATGGGTGTTCTGTCAAATTACCCATAGACCTCACAGCTGGTGCACTACTCTACAGATTCCCCTGTGCAAAGCACACAATTAACTTGACCTCGGCAGTTCCAATTGAGATCTCAAACCAAGGTTTTGGATGTTGGAGCAGGTTTATTCAATCACACAGACAACCACCAACTTAGAATCGGAATAGTCACCCGGCACTTGAGATTGTCCTGTGGATTTTACTGTGCATGCCCTCCCTGTTGATTCTATTCAGTGTCCCGGGAGGTTTTTTGGCATTATTGGTCGAGATCCTACTGTTTCCAAGACCAACAGGTTAGATGTTGCCATCTTTCGTGTTTTCATTATCAGAAATTACTCTATTGGAAATATTGGGGAATATTTTCTAAAATACTCTAAATGGATCGGTAATTTGAACCGGTTATTTCTCAAGCCCAACTGGTTCATCTGTAACTAGCGGTCGGATCACCCCGTTCATTGATTCTATTAACTCCCAGGTTAGCAGTGTGCGAAAAGAACACGGTAGGGTTGAGTGTGACAAACATGGTATAATGGCAGTCTATCTCACTTGTCTCCTTGCAGATCCGTTCAGATCGCTCCCTTCCATGGCGGCTGGCTTCCCCAAGTTGTGCAAGCAAGTTGTTCGGAAGGTGGGTGTCAGGGCGTCGCCGCAGGTGGCCGAGGAGCTATGATTCTGTAAACACGCCTCTCAGCTTGCCGAGGTCGTCCACGAATGTTGCTGCTAGGTGCAGATAATCCAAGTGTCCGGCTTGCAGTACTAGATTCCCTCTCAAAACAGTATGTATCAAGAACGCTACTCCGACTCGGTTCAACCACAAAGTTAGAAAACCCAAGTGATCGTCGATTTTCACCCAAGTGCTATGGTCCCTTGCATATATGTTCAGTCTTATCCCCAGACAAGAAATGAAGGCAGGCGAAGGGAGAAGGTCGAAATCAGAGAACTGAGGATCTCAATACCCACTCGCCTAGGATGGCGTGTGTTGAATCAAAGGAGTCTCGGTGGTGGAGATTTCGAGGTTTGCGGTGCCTCAAGAGTGTTCGTTTATTCTATCTCGTCGACCAACAGAGACTATTTTGTGCAAATAATAGCATGGTTTTAGGTTGCTGCGCAACTAGGTGCCAAGCATTAGAATATGATTCTGCAGGATGACCGCAACACCGCCAATAAGATCCTTAGCCCACAAGATCCATGACTTGTATGAACGTAACAACTAGAGTTCAGGGCGCAAGAGGAGGCTGCAGACTATGGGGATATTAAAGGACTACAATCGTTTGCCCCAGGGAATTCTAACAAAACTGTGCGAAGGAACGAAAGCAAATTATTCATAGGTTCCACTTTGGGCCAAGGTGATGGACTCGGGCACGGTTCTAAGCAACTAGGTGCTCAATTTGTGAAGAGCACACATCCTCTGTACAAGTGTCTGCAACCAACAACAAACTTAATTTTACAACCAACATAGATCCCGAATCTTCAGAAACATCCTCAGATTTCTAATTCCCTAAAGCTGGCGCTGGAGATTCAACATTGTTTAACATGAACAAATAGAATATCAGACCAAAATGGTTTCCCTTCAACACATTCCAACACAATTGAGTGAGAGAGAACACCGTCATGCAAATGGTCCATTCTCCAACATGTGGAGCAATAAACAGACGGACAAATATTCCAACTTCCTCACCTCTTTGCACACCGATAAGATAGATCCATACCTTCTACAAACTCGGCCCTTTGCAACAAAACATACCGAGATGAAAAAGAGAGACCATCACAACAAAGGAACTTAAATAAGAATCGCAAACCCCTCATCTAGATAAACCAAATGGGTAGACGTTTGAAACAAAAATATGACACACATCTTCAAATGATTCAGAAAGAACACACTGGACGAAAGCTTGAAGTTCTAAGAATGCGCACCTCGCAGTCGAGCGCCATCTTCTTTAGCGCCACAAGCCCCCATCGCAGAGGGTGGTAATTAATTCACACAATTGTGGTCCCTTCTCAATTAAGCATACAACACTTGGATTCCAGGGGAGTGCAGCCGTGGTAAGCCACCGCGCAAACCTCGAGATCAATCTAGAACTGCCTAAGTAACTATGTGTATGAATTGGAAATGACGAGTGGAAACTTTGGCTATGGCAGAGAACACACTGACTACTAAGAAGTTATGCGAACAAAAGCACTTTGACTATGGCGAGAGAACACACTACAGTAGTTACTAAGTAATGCCGACAAAGCACTTTGGCTAAAGCGAGAGAACACACTCACTACTAAGCAATGCCGACAAAGTACTTTGGCTATGGCGAGAGAAAAACACTGGCTACTAGATTATGCCCACAAAGTACTTTGGCGACGGGCAGAGAACACACTGGCAACGAAGTAATGCCGACAGAATACTTTGGCTATGGCGAGGTAAACAGCACGCCATCGACAAAAATGGGTTCCAGTCTCCAGATGCCAAATGGGTCGGTTATTGGGACCTGGATCCCAAACCTAATTAGATGAAGCTCAACAGTTAGCAACTCCGCAACTTCCTGGGGTCCAGGTCCCAAGTCCAGGTCTCCTTGTCTGAGGTTGAGGCATCTATAACCGATAAAATAAGAGAGTTTGCATCTGTTTCGAAGGAGTAATAAGGTAGATATACGGGAAACGGTGAAAATAAGCTGATTCGGCCAGAAAGAGTGGCTTGAAAGTTGTGCAATATTCTTTAGAGATGGAGTAGAGGAAATGATGGGGAATGCAAGTTGTTTCATAATTTTATTCCAGGTAAATAATTAATTTCATTTTCTTAAAGAGGCAAGTAAGTCAAACCTCCTATTTGTATTCTAGAGTCTCTTTAATTTGAGCATCAAAGTATCCTAATTTGCATATGAACACACACAAAACATGTAACTCAGGGCCGGTTTACACTATGGACCATGAAGTCGGACCATGGAAGATGGCGTTTGTCAATGGTCCGAGTTCGTGGTCTGACTTCCATGGTCCGAGTTCATAAAAAATTAGTTTTAAGAGCCATGGGCCCCTCACTAGGTGTAAACCGAATGTGGACCAAGAAGAATGACCATGCACCAAAAAATGAAGGTGCTGATTTTTTTTAATACATGCCCAAAAAGGGCAATTTTGAAAAAAATTCAAGTTTGACCATTCTTTTGTCTTCTCTTGGGCTTCACTTGTCTTCACTTCTTGTTAAATGTGTCGAAGATGTGGCTTGCAAATCTTCTCACAACAATTTTTACAAAAAAAATGAGCGATTTAATTTGTACATGTTCAATGTAATTTACATGTGACATGTACCTTGTGTTGTCACTACACTAAATAGGATATTTAGTGTTTTATTGTATTTAATGTTGTTACCACCCTACCTTGCTCAACACTAAAGTTCAATTCTTTGATAATTAGTGTTAGAAGATTTCCCATTGCGGTTCTTTTGACCACCCTGATCTACAGTCACTAAACAACTACAGATTTTTCTTTTTCATTTTTCAACTGTAATTTTAAATTTTTGGGGCGTGTAATATACCGTTGGAAAGGTATTTTCAAGACCTTTCCAATGGTATATTACAAGCCCCAAAATTCCAAACATTGCAGTTGGTAGAGCAAAAAAACAAATCTGCACTCAAATTCTTGAGTTCTAGATGTCCCACGTTGTTTGGTGAAACACGTGGGAGCGTATAAGGGTGAAAACAAGGTATTGATGGTATGTCTCATGGGCTATGATATGATTAAGGCACATAGAGGGTAGATTCATTAAAGAATTATTAAAATGGTGATTCTCTGCCATGGGCCCTTGCCTTTTCCTACCAGACCACCTCTCTTGCCTCTCTCAACGAAAAACCCGTTGGACCATGTCAGTGCATTTATTAAGCTTTAAAATTTATATTTTAGGGACCTGACCTCCGTGGTCCCTCTGCCATTTTTTCTCGAGTGTAAACCGAAGTTGTCCCAGGACAAGTTCAGCAGCCAATCAACGCTCTTACATCGCCGTGGGACAACTTCATGGTCCATAGTGTAAACTAGCCTTAAGGTAGATATATCGGAAACGCTGAAAATAAGCTGATTCGACCAAAAAGAGTGGCTTGAAAGTTGTGCAATATTCTTTAGAGATGGAGTAGAGGAAATGATGGTAATGCAAGTTGTTTCATAATTTTATTCCAGGTAAATAATTAATTTCATTTTCTTAAAGAGGCAAGTAAGTCAAACCTCCTATTTGTATTCTAGAGTCTCTTTAATTTGAGCATTAAAGTATCCTAATTTGCATACGAACGCACACAGAACACATAACTCAATGGCACCCAAAAGTGATCGCAAGTGGTGTGAAACATTATCTATCCAGCCAATCACTGCATCCCACCTATCACAACATTTTTTTGGTCACCACTTTTACAATTAGCCATTTTGGGTCCACACAAGAATCATGCTACCCCTAGTCTAGTGCACTAGTAGTGGTCATTCACTGTGAGGCCAAACCCCCCACCCTTAAGCGTCCGTAGTCCGAGTAGTGGGTTTGGGCTCACATTCCTCCGCGGTATTGGATTTGGACTTGGATGAGTCCATAGTGCAAGGTTCACCCTTCAAGTGGTCTTGGATTTAACTTTGGTCTTTGCTTCCTTTGTCTTGCCATCGCGAGAGTGCTCCACATTCTCCATTAATTTGTGCACGTGGTTTATTTTTAAAGAGAGGATGCAAGTGTTAAAAAACACTATCCTCTATAGTCAATCTCAAATACATTTACTTGTGAAAGCCACACATAACACTAACTAGCATAATGTAACTAACTACTTGTCTATGAGCTAATTAAGTAGGCTATCTACTAAGCTCCTTCATGAACCCATCTCTTTACTTTCTAATTACATAAACCTAGCTCCTTCATAAACCCAACTCCTTCATGAACCCAACTCCTTAGCTTCTAACTAAATAAACCCAGCTCCTTCATGAACCCAACTCCTTAGCTTCTAACTAAATAAACCCAGCTCCTTCATAAACCCAGCTCCTTCATGAACCCAGCTCCTTAGCTTCTAACTAAACAAACCCAGGTCCTTCATAAACCCAGCTCTTTACTTTCTAACTAAACAAACCCAGCTCCTTCATAAACCCAGCTCCTTCATGAACCCACAACTTTGTAGTTGTAATCCCCAACTACCTCACTAATTATTCAAGCCCTTAACTAATCTTCCTACCTAATTTTCCTAATTCTACTAACAACCCCTTTCTAATCACACAATTCTTCTCTAATCCTAAAATCCTAAAATCCTAGAGAGGAGAGGGGGAGAGAGAATTTCCTAACTTCACTAAGACTAACTAATCCACACAAGTATATTTTTGCACTCATCACAACCTCAAGTGCTCAACTCTTAAACATGGAACTTGCAACCACGTGTATTCAAAACATGAACTTCAAGTACCACAATTTGGAATCATGAATTAACTTTAAAATCCTTCACGTCAACACTAATTCTACCAAGAGGTCAAGCCCTCTTCAAGGCTAACAAGCCTTGGCTCTCAAACTAAAAACTAAGCACACACATGTGCTCCAATATGGCTTCCCACACCCACACTTATAACTCGTGGGGTGCCTTGGAGCACAAAGGAAAGAGAGGATGAGTGAGGGAAGAATGAGGGATTATATAGTAAGCTTGAGGGGGTGAGCACCCTCAAGGCTCACGATAAGCCCTTGAGATTTCCTCCTACTTAGTAGGCGCCAATCCTATCTTCTAAGCCTTCCTCCCTCAAATGATCAACAAGGATCCTAATTCGAACATTTAACTAGCCTTGGCTTTCTACCTACCACACTTTACCAAACTTGGGATGCTTCAACCCAAACTTAGCCTCCTTCGCTTTCCGCCGCCATAACTTTCTCCCCTTACTTTCCCAAATCGTCGCTCACCACTTAATTCAAACCACGATGCTTAACTCGTGATTTGATTGGTGCTTTGAGAATTTGCTTATCCTCCACCTTGCATTCTTCCTTGGACCTTCCCCATTAAGTGGCCATGATGAGGTGGTCCACTTGTGCGCTCCATGTGATCCTCCATTCATCCCAATTCGAATGCACTTGCCTCTTGAGTCACTTTGGTTGTCTCCATCCATTTGTACTAGCCTACTCACTAACTACTCAATCCAAGTTCTCCTTACCTATCCTCATTCACTCAAATCCTTCCGAAGGTAAAAACACAATAACAACTCACATCCTAGCCTCTTACAACATGGTACTTCTAAGACTAACATTTCACTCTTTTTATATTTTTGTGAAGTAACATGCTACTTCAAAGTGCATCAACTAACGTTTCAAGGGTCTAAGACTAAATGTGGGCACCCTTTTGGGCTCACATAAGGAGAACTTGGATTGAGTAGTTAGTGAGTAGGCTAGTACAAATGGATGGAGACAACCAAAGTGACTCAAGAGGCAAGTGCATTCGAATTGGGATGAATGGAGGATCACATGGAGCGCACAAGTGGACCACCTCATCATGGCCACTTAATGGGGAAGGTCCAAGGAAGAATGCAAGGTGGAGGATAAGCAAATTCTCAAAGCACCAATCAAATCACGAGTTAAGCATCGTGGTTTGAATTAAGTGGTGAGCGACGATTTGGGAAAGTAAGGGGAGAAAGTTATGGCGGCGGAAAGCGAAGGAGGCTAAGTTTGGGTTGAAGCATCCCAAGTTTGGTAAAGTGTGGTAGGTAGAAAGCCAAGGCTAGTTAAATGTTCGAATTAGGATCCTTGTTGATCATTTGAGGGAGGAAGGCTTAGAAGATAGGATTGGCGCCTACTAAGTAGGAGGAAATCTCAAGGGCTTATCGTGAGCCTTGAGGGTGCTCACCCCCTCAAGCTTACTATATAATCCCTCATTCTTCCCTCACTCATCCTCTCTTTCCTTTGTGCTCCAAGGCACCCCACGAGTTATAAGTGTGGGTGTGGGAAGCCATATTGGAGCACATGTGTGTGCTTAGTTTTTAGTTTGAGAGCCAAGGCTTGTTAGCCTTGAAGAGGGCTTGACCTCTTGGTAGAATTAGTGTTGACGTGAAGGATTTTAAAGTTAATTCATGATTCCAATTTGTGGTACTTGAAGTTCATGTTTTGAATACACGTGGTTGCAAGTTCCATGTTTAAGAGTTGAGCACTTGAGGTTGTGATGAGTGCAAAAATATACTTGTGTGGATTAGTTAGTCTTAGTGAAGTTAGGAAATTCTCTCTCCCCCTCTCCTCTCTAGGATTTTAGGATTTTAGGATTAGAGAAGAATTGTGTGATTAGAAAGGGGTTGTTAGTAGAATTAGGAAAATTAGGTAGGAAGATTAGTTAAGGGCTTGAATAATTAGTGAGGTAGTTGGGGATTACAACTACAAAGTTGTGGGTTCATGAAGGAGCTGGGTTTATGAAGGAGCTGGGTTTGTTTAGTTAGAAAGTAAAGAGCTGGGTTTATGAAGGACCTGGGTTTGTTTAGTTAGAAGCTAAGGAGCTGGGTTCATGAAGGAGCTGGGTTTATGAAGGAGCTGGGTTTATTTAGTTAGAAGCTAAGGAGTTGGGTTCATGAAGGAGTTGGGTTTATGAAGGAGCTAGTTAAATCCAAGACCACTTGAAGGGTGAACCTTGCACTATGGACTCATCCAAGTCCAAATCCAATACCGCGGAGGAATGTGAGCCCAAACCCACTACTCGGACTACGGACGCTTAAGGGTGGGGGGTTTGGCCTCACATAATTGGTGCGTCCGCCGGGAGCGAAGCGGAAGGTAGTTACAAGACTTGGAGGCGACTAGGAGACTTGGAGGCAACTAGGAAAAATTGGAGACACAAACTTGAGAGAAGGGAAGGAGCACCCGAAACTCGGTAAGTATTCTCTCTTTGGGTTACATTTGAATTCATTGTATTTCAACTATTCCTTGGAATGAATTGCATTGTCAATTACGCAAATTCATTTTTGAGGAAGGAGCGCGGCGAAGGTACGTCCTCAACCTTTTTGGGGATTTGCTAAGAACTTAAAAGGAACCTATAACCGAGTAGCTCATTAAAACATTAGAGGGTAAATTCACCTTAGGACATTGAACTTTGACACTCACCTCGGGGTGAGTCTCAAAGTTTTGGGAGTTGTCATTTCATGCTCTAGATTAAATTAATATTTCACAAAGTTTATGGTGTTGTTACATTGAGTCACGATTGAGGGGAGTGCTAACTCACAGGGGGATGCGATTGCTCAAGGTATGTTTATTTCTTCAAAGTGAACTCATTAACTAATTAAGGAATGCCTTTTGTACTCGTGATTGTTGTTATCCGTTGTAGAGGGTAATTCCCGAATTGTGGATGGTGTGAGAAGTTGAAGGGTGAAGCCTCGACTTTTAACATAATCTACTCGGAAGGTCACCCCCTCACAATCGGTATTGTGGTGAGTGTTGATTTGCGGGAAGGTGCGGAGGTGATGCTCCGACTTAACCAAAAAATTAACATGAACATGCCTATCCCCTATTGGGATTCTTTCACCTAAGTGGGCTTGCAGGTTCTTTTCCTCACCTCCTAAAAAAATTATAACCACACCAAGACAAGTGAAAATATTAAGAGGGGAATTGCTAGGATTATGTGTGGTCAAGTGAGGGTCGATCGATTCTTATGGAATGCAAGGTAGGACTCGCTCACAAAAACCAAGTTTGATAGTAGGACTAGAGAAATCTACTCGAAAGAGGCGGTCCTCTAAAATCAGTGATAGATTAGAACAAGATAATGTTAGAATAGAGAGTTGTTTGAACGTCGAACCTAGGACTAGGTCAATTCTAGACACCTTAGAACTTGGAGCTCAACTTGAAGAGGAGATCACTCCCTCCAAATTGAGTGGTGAAACTTCTTCGGAAAATTACACACTTAGAGAAGAATTCCCGGTAGAAGTTGATAGGGGATTGTTGAATAGTTCACCGGTCACCATGGCCGAGGAACGGGGGATGGATCCACCACCCATACCCCCAATTCCGCCCATACCTCCTATACCTCCAATAGACCCATTGGTTAGGCCAAGAGGCCTACCAATTGTGGTTCCACAAAATTTAGCGGCGATGGATATGCCATCTCATCTCCCTAAATTTTATGGGACCAAGGATGAGGACCCCTCTCGGCACATGGAACGGTATATCGAACGGTTGGCTAGCTTCCTCATAACCGACCCGGGTTATTGGTTAGTGTGGTTTCCTACCACTCTAGAGGGGGAAGCCTATGAATGGTATCGGGATCATGCCGAGGGACATTTTAGGGGATGGGAACAATTACAAAGGGAGTTTCTTAACGAATTTAGGCCGGAAGTGGGTCAAAGTACCGCATTAAGGGCATTGTCGTCATTGAAGCAAGGAAGGGAGGAAGAAATTTCGGCTTACATTAGGAGGTTTGATTTAGTGTGCACTAGATTTGTGGGTACCATGCTCAACGACGACACGCTAAAGCAATTTTTCATTCAAGGGTTTTTTAAGTCCGGAACTATTAGGGGTGTTCTAGAAAGGAATCCCTTGACCTTGGCGGATGCCAAGCGTGCGGCTAGAGATATTGAAAACTTGGATAAAGATCACGAAAGGCTATGGAGAAGGGAGGATGAATTGATCCCACAATTCATCCCCATACGCCCTAGGGTGGTAGCGGTAGAACCCGCTAAGTATGAGAACCAAATTCCATATGCCATTGTGGACACCGGCCCCCGACCTTTAGCGGTTAGGGAACCGGCACCTCTTTTGGCACTACCGGCCCCTAGAACGGATCCACACTTGGAGGAGGTTGAGAGAAGACTAGGTGCTAGCCAACTAGGATTCCAAGAGGCTATGATAAAACAAATGCAAAGCCTCACGGATCAAATGTCATTAATGATCCGGAGTCAACAACCGGGGCCTCCACCCCCGGTTGAGTCGGGTAGGCATTCTTCCGGATTATGGTGTGTCCAATGTGGCCAACCGGGCCACACGCGTCAATTTTGTAGAAGTGGACAAAACCGTGACCAAAGAGGAAACGGTAACCCACCTCAACAAAATCAACGAGGTCAAGCGCCACCTCACTATGGAAATGGAAGCAATAGAGGACCACAACCTAGAGGGCAAGGTGGCCAAAATTTAGAGAAGAAGGAATTTCATCCCTTTTGTGGAAGGTGGCACGCTCAAGGACAATGTTGGTCCGAAGGTCAAGAGTTTAATTGTAGCAATTGTGGAGGAAGTCATCCCTCGGATACGTGTCGCCAACCGGACAAAATAATTAATGTCCCTTACCCGGTGGCTAATCCACAACAACAAGCAAGGGATAATATGCGAGGTGCTAGGCCACAAGGAGTACCGGCCAATGAACTTAGGCCACCTAACTTATACTATGACCATAGTAATGCTAGGCAAACTTTTCATCCACCGGCGGGCTTGCAAACTACAACCGGTTACATTCCAATACAAAATAGACAAGGAGTTCCACCTAATGGTAGTAACGGGAGACAAGCGCCTCCAACGGATCCGGGACCATCTAACTCCCAAGATGTTAGGTTCATGGATGGAGTGTTGGAGGCCACATGTGATGACATGCTTCCTCTCCCAACGAGAATTGGAGAGGAGCAAAGTCAATGGCCTCCTCACACCAATGCTATTACATATGAGTTAGTGAAGGGTAAGGGTGTGGTTGAAGAAGCACCTGCACTAGCGGTAACTACTAGGGCTAGGAGAGGGGATGCCCCGTTGGAGGTAGGAATAGGAGAGCAAGGAAATTACTCTTCGGATGAAGAGATTAATCTCTCCGAGTTGGATAGGGTAGCTAGAAGAGCTACTAAGGATGTGGAGAGGGAAAATATAATTTTACAAGATAGGGAGAGGACTAATGCGGTACATGACTTGGATAATAGCGATGTGGGTGAATGGGAAGGACCGGGGGTTCCCGTAGACGAATTCGACGTAGTGGGTAATTCTAAGGTGGAAAGATCTACCGGGTACGACTTGTGGGCGGACCTTAGTACACTCAAGGCGGATATTACTTTCGGCCAACTATTGGAAATTTCACCCACGGCAAGGAAAACATTAAAGGAGGGAATGCCGGTACACAAGAGGATGAGGAAGGTGAAAGCTAAAATAGCCGCTAGGATCCAATCACAAGGTGGAAGAGACGTGAAAGCTATAGAAATAGAAGTTGTTATAGTAGATAAGGTGGTTCCTAATGTGCTAGTCGACGGAGGGAGTAGTCTAAATATACTACCGGAGGATACTATGAAAAAATTGGGACTTGGACTCACGGGGCCTTCACCTTTGGTCATAAATATGGCAAATCAAAGTTCGACTACGCCTTTGGGGATGATCAAGGATTGTAGAATGACTACGGGAGGCGAGGAGTACTTGGTCACCTTCCATGTCATTAAAATGCACTCCAACAAGGACACCTTCCCCATTTTGCTAGGTAGGCCTTGGTTGCGGATGGCGAATGCTATGGTCAATTGGGGTGGACCTAAACCATCCATCACTTATGGTCCGGAGGGTAATAGGGTCATAGTGTCCATTGGTTCATTAGAAGGATGGATGAAGAAGGAGATGTATTTGCCATTGGAGAAGGAAATTGATGACTTAAACGAGAATGAGATTGGCAAGGCATTGGTGGGAGTCGTCCATCCCGAAGGTCAAAGGGTTGTTATAGATTCAGGCTCGGGAAGTCTAGGTCCTAATTTTTACAATTATGGGGATAATGGGGATTATGCCCAATGGCTAAGGGAGTACCCCGAGTCCGAGGTTGATGTAATGGTTACATTTCACCAAGTAGGCTTAGGGAGTGAATTTCCTAGTGTTAGTTTAGGAGAGGGCTCATTGTTGGAGCCATGTGAGGTGCTCACCGAGGAAGAGTGGGTTAGCGGTGGGTTAACACCTTGGGTAGATGACGTGGAAGAGGGTGAGGTTAGTTTAATTCATGTAGATGGGACTCAAGAGGAGGATGTGATTATTGAGTCATCGAAATTGGAGGAGCCTTTACATTTCAAGACCACGTCTACGGGGATAGTTGTAGGTCAAGATGTGAAAGATTACCCCAATGTGCCTTCCGATTGGTATCGGAACAAAGAGGAACAAGCACATGTGTCGGAAGCGGATTGGCGGTACGTGGATGTGAAATTAAAGAATGGAAAAACCCGACAAATGAAGATGGGTTCCAAATTGGGGGAGAAAGAGGTTAGGGAGTATAGCAATTTGGTGGATGAGTTTAGTGATACTTTTGCATGGTCCTACGATGAGCTTAAGGGAATTCCTAGGGAAATGGTAGAGCACCGGATTCCTTTAATTCCGGGGGCGAGGCCAATTAGACAAAAGGAGAGGAGGATGAATCCTCAATTGCAATTGTTGGTGAAAGCGGAATTGGAAAGGTTATTGAAGGCCGGGTTTATCAAGCCGGTGGAAATCACGGATTGGGTTTCTCCTATGGTCTTAGTAAAGAAAAAAAATGGGAAATTAAGGGTTTGTGTCGACTATAGGAAATTGAATTCGTGCACACAAAAGGATCACTTCCCCTTACCTTTTATCACCTTGTTGCTTGAGGAGGTTGGAGGTCATTCGCGATATACCTTTATGGATGGGTATGCGGGTTATAATCAAATTTCCATAGCCCTCCAAGATATCCATAAAACGGCTTTTACTACACCTTGGGGTACTTTTGTGTGGGTAGTGATGCCATTTGGGTTATGTAATGCCCCGGCTACTTTCCAACGATTAGTAATGTATATCTTCACCGACTTGTTGTTCAAATCCATGACCGTCTTTGTGGACGATTTTAGCACACAAAGTAATGTGGACGATCACCTACATTGTGTTAGGGAGGCATTGGTTAGGTGTAGGAAGATGAGGTTAGCATTGAACCCGGATAAGACATTTTTGGGAGTGAATAAGGGAGTGTTGTTGGGTTATGTTGTTAGTGAGAAAGGTAGAGAACCCGATCCGGATAAGATTGCGGCCATAAGCGACTTGGCAACTCCAACCAATTCCAAGGGGATCTCTAAGTTGTTAGGACATGTGGGATGGTACCGGGAACTTATTCCTAATTTTTCAAAGATAGCGGTGCCCATTACCCATTTGCTCAAAAAGGATGTCAAATTCGAGTGGACGGATGCTTGTCAAAAAGCCTTTGAGGAATTGCGGGATAGGTTGAGCACCTATCCGGTGTTGATACCACCCAATTGGGGTAAACCTTTTCACGTCTATTGTGATGCTAGTAATGTGGCAATAGGGAGTGCGCTTTGTCAAGCAACGGGAGAAAAAGAGAAGGATCAACCTATAGCTTATGCGAGTAAGCAATTGACCCCCGCCGAAAGAAACTACTCTACAACGGAGAGGGAGTGCCTAGCCATGGTGTTTTCCGTTAAAAAGTTTAGGCATTACCTCATGTGCAACCCGGTTGTATTTTTTGTTGACCACATGGCTATCAAGTATCTAGTTAACAAGGCGGAGTTAAGTGGTAGGTTAGCTAGGTGGGTTTTGTTATTAGAAGAATTCGACTACACGGTGGAATATAAACCGGGTCGTATGCATTTACAAGCGGACCACTTGTCTAGGTTGTCGGAGGAGATAGGAAAAAATCCGGTAAATGATATGTTAGTAGATGATAGCTTCTTTGTGGTCACTTCTACACCGGAGTGGTATGCGGGCATAGTGGAATTTCTAACAACCCACAAGTTGCCCAAAGAGTGGACAAAAGAAGAGAGAAGGAAGGTGAGGGTAAATAGTAGGCAATTTGTTGTAGTGGGCCATAGGTTGTTTAGAAGGGGGTCCGATGGTATTTTACGACGATGCGTGTCAAAAACGGAGGTTGAAGCGATTTTAATCGCTTGCCACGATAGCGCTTGCGGCGGTCACTTCTCGGGTCAACTCACCGGGCAAAAAATACTTAGAGCGGGCTACTTTTGGCCTACACTATTTAAGGACGCCCATGACTATGTAAGGAAATGCGACGCTTGCCAACGGTATGCCCGAAACGACCTTAGAATGGAGATGCCTTTACATGTATCATTACCCTTAATTCCTTTCGAAAAATGGGGCATCGACTATGTGGGTGAGGTCCATCCCCAATCTTCAAAAGGAATGAAATATATTGTGGTGGCAACCGAGTACCTCACCAAGTGGGCGGAAGCCAAAGCGGTGAAGACCGACACGGCGGAACACGCGGCAACATTTATGTACGAAAACATAATTTCGCGGTTCGGGGTGCCGAAGATCCTAGTAAGCGATAGGGGTACTCACTTTTTGAATGACTTGATTCGAGAGATGACAGAGAAATTTAAAATTGATCACCGGAAGACTACTCCCTACCACCCACAAACCAATGGACAAACGGAAAGGGTTAACGGAATTTTGGTGAGTATACTACGCAAGACGGTTATAGACTCGAAGCGGGATTGGGATACGAAACTAACGGCGGCACTTTGGGCATACCGTACAACCTATAAGGTAACTACGCGTGCTACACCATTTTCCTTAGTCTATGGTCTTGAAGCGACACTACCAATCGAATATGAAGTCGAGTCACTTAGGGTGGCCGTGAGTACGAGACTTACCGAAAGTCAATCCTTACGAAATCGACTAACCGATTTGGAAGCACTTGACGAAGGGAGGAGAATGGCGGCTCAACATATTGAGGCAATCCAAAGAAGGAGAAAGATTACTTTCGACAAACGACATAAGAGAAGGGCCCTAACACCGGGAATGATGGTCATGATTCAAGACGCACGAAAGCTTGAATTTCCGGCGAAATTCGATGCGGTATGGTTAGGACCTTACCTTGTCTATGAGGTCTTTCCTAATAATTCAATTCAATTGGAAACGTTGAATGGTGAGCTCTTTCCTACCCGTACATCGGGAAGTAGATGTAAGGAGTACCGAGTTTGACTAGGCAACTTACCCTTGGAGCAAGAGATGTTTGGATTCATCCCCCGATGGTCGCCAATTATGTGAGCCCAAAAGGGTGCCCACATTTAGTCTTAGACCCTTGAAACGTTAGTTGATGCACTTTGAAGTAGCATGTTACTTCACAAAAATATAAAAAGAGTGAAATGTTAGTCTTAGAAGTACCATGTTGTAAGAAGCTAGGATGTGAGTTGTTATTGTGTTTTTACCTTCGGAAGGATTTGAGTGAATGAGGATAGGTAAGGAGAACTTGGATTGAGTAGTTAGTGAGTAGGCTAGTACAAATGGATGGAGACAACCAAAGTGACTCAAGAGGCAAGTGCATTCGAATTGGGATGAATGGAGGATCACATGGAGCGCACAAGTGGACCACCTCATCATGGCCACTTAATGGGGAAGGTCCAAGGAAGAATGCAAGGTGGAGGATAAGCAAATTCTCAAAGCACCAATCAAATCACGAGTTAAGCATCGTGGTTTGAATTAAGTGGTGAGCGACGATTTGGGAAAGTAAGGGGAGAAAGTTATGGCGGCGGAAAGCGAAGGAGGCTAAGTTTGGGTTGAAGCATCCCAAGTTTGGTAAAGTGTGGTAGGTAGAAAGCCAAGGCTAGTTAAATGTTCGAATTAGGATCCTTGTTGATCATTTGAGGGAGGAAGGCTTAGAAGATAGGATTGGCGCCTACTAAGTAGGAGGAAATCTCAAGGGCTTATCGTGAGCCTTGAGGGTGCTCACCCCCTCAAGCTTACTATATAATCCCTCATTCTTCCCTCACTCATCCTCTCTTTCCTTTGTGCTCCAAGGCACCCCACGAGTTATAAGTGTGGGTGTGGGAAGCCATATTGGAGCACATGTGTGTGCTTAGTTTTTAGTTTGAGAGCCAAGGCTTGTTAGCCTTGAAGAGGGCTTGACCTCTTGGTAGAATTAGTGTTGACGTGAAGGATTTTAAAGTTAATTCATGATTCCAATTTGTGGTACTTGAAGTTCATGTTTTGAATACACGTGGTTGCAAGTTCCATGTTTAAGAGTTGAGCACTTGAGGTTGTGATGAGTGCAAAAATATACTTGTGTGGATTAGTTAGTCTTAGTGAAGTTAGGAAATTCTCTCTCCCCCTCTCCTCTCTAGGATTTTAGGATTTTAGGATTAGAGAAGAATTGTGTGATTAGAAAGGGGTTGTTAGTAGAATTAGGAAAATTAGGTAGGAAGATTAGTTAAGGGCTTGAATAATTAGTGAGGTAGTTGGGGATTACAACTACAAAGTTGTGGGTTCATGAAGGAGCTGGGTTTATGAAGGAGCTGGGTTTGTTTAGTTAGAAAGTAAAGAGCTGGGTTTATGAAGGACCTGGGTTTGTTTAGTTAGAAGCTAAGGAGCTGGGTTCATGAAGGAGCTGGGTTTATGAAGGAGCTGGGTTTATTTAGTTAGAAGCTAAGGAGTTGGGTTCATGAAGGAGTTGGGTTTATGAAGGAGCTAGTTAAATCCAAGACCACTTGAAGGGTGAACCTTGCACTATGGACTCATCCAAGTCCAAATCCAATACCGCGGAGGAATGTGAGCCCAAACCCACTACTCGGACTACGGACGCTTAAGGGTGGGGGGTTTGGCCTCACACCTTACCTATCCTCATTCACTCAAATCCTTCCGAAGGTAAAAACAAAATAACAACTCACATCCTAGCCTCTTACAACATGGTACTTCTAAGACTAACATTTCACTCTTTTTATATTTTTGTGAAGTAACATGCTACTTCAAAGTGCATCAACTAACGTTTCAAGGGTCTAAGACTAAATGTGGGCACCCTTTTGGGCTCACAATATAGTAAGTACTTATACATTCGAAAACATTCAATATGGAGGGGTTTGTTTAAAGTAAGAGTTGGAACTAGGGAGGAACTACATTGAGTAGTCCTATTACTATGCCCACAATAATTCTCTACAACCCACATTAATACTCATAATGCACTCAAAGTGGGCCATGTTGAATTTCAACCCACACCAAATCTTTGGTTTAAATTAATGAGGCCCACATTGCTTTTTGACTAGCGTCAAATTACCGTCAATCTTTAATTTAAAATTAATGAGGACCATATTAATAGTTTTAGAAATTGATGTGGGTGAGTATTTTATTTTATGCTATTTTTTTGGTCTTAGAACTATTGTCATGAAACTCTATCCTTGTTGTTGGAAGTTTTCATGAAGAATTATGGAAAGACCTAATATCTTGGGCCTATGTTATTTCCACCATGCTTAGATAATTAGAGCAGCCCACGTTAACTATTTCCACATTAATTCAATATCCACACTAGTAAGACTATTTAGTGAAGTATGCATTAATGTCTTACTATAAGAGAAATAGGCAAAAAGAATGGAATAGAGGATACAATTGAACATTTGTATTATAATAAGGAGGGAACCCTTATAAGTTTGGACTTAGGGTATAATGCAAGTATTATTTGATATATTTCCTTAATTTGGGACCTATATTTGATGGGTGTGTGGTTTGGTGAAGACCAAAGAACAAACACCATTAAAAGATGCAAGTTTAGGAGGATATGAGGAGGTTAAGTCTTCCAATTTTATTAACTTTTCCTTACTCATTGTGAACACAATTGCAAGGATCTCACCATGTATTTAGTTGAGGAATCAACAAACATGCACTTTCGATGACCATAATTGTATTAAGGGGAGGTCCAATTTTTAATCCGATTTTTTTTCATGCTTTATCAATGATTTGTTAATGTGACAATTTATTTTTTGTGACTCTCATTGGAAAAAGTTGGAGAACTGCATAACACCCACATACTTTAGACACATTGTTGTAAGCATCCCCAAGGCTGACACTTAGTGTGACTTCTGCAAACCATGTGTGGCAAGGGTATAATTGTTTGAGGGGTATTATCTTGGTGACAAGCAATTAAATAAACCATTTAATTAGGTAATTTTTTGATTGTGCATATTTTGTAGTACCTTTCAATTTACTTAAAAAGGTTGAGGTGAGTCATTTTCATGTGCCATGTGCTCATTATAAATTAACAAGCGGCTTGTTGAAAGAGTGATGTGCCCCATGTTTATCCTTCACACATGGTCAATTCTAGTTTGTTGTCCAACTAAAGCCAAACTTTGGCTCATTTCAGAAGCCATTTCAAAATCCAAAGTCAATAACTCATTGCAATGTAGATTAACCTTTAAGAAATTTTAGAAATCCACAATACAAAAAAATACATACACACACAAAAATTGCACTCAAGAACAACATGAATTGCTTTTATTATGGAGTCATAGACTGATTTGATATATGATAGATACCATGGTATCTTTAAAATGATACAACATTAGTTTCATGGAATCTATAACAACCTACATTATATTGAACTCAAAGTGCCATATTATGTGGGGCCTTTATTTTGAAGCCACTTCAAGTTTTTTGATACCATCAAAAACAAAAAGGACCATGTTGTTGGCCACACATAAATTTCTATTTTTTGGGGGAGTGCCGGTCTTGGGCCATAACATTACCCAAGGTCTGTCAATTGTTCTATAAGCATGGCAGATTGCCACATAAGATTTGGGCACAAAGAACTAGGATGATGGAATTTGCAGTCGACCAGACTAAATCCGAGTCTCCTTGCATTGCACTACTTCGAAATATAAAGAGAAGAGAGAGATGCATCTGAGTAATGTTATGGCAAGCATCCGAGTAAGTGTGCCCTACTTGCCTTAAGTTACCTCGTTGTGTAAAGAGAAGAGCATGAGTGGGTGAGCCTTTGGTCGGGCAAGCCCAAGGAAGCCCCAAGGCCTCAGGAAGGAGTGGGCCAATTGGGGCCCACCACAAGGGCTTCCGTCTATCATGAGGCATAATGTATTATTAAATTGATAAATTCGACAACATGAAAATATGTGGCTCCCAATACTGGTCACATTCTTTCAAAATGTGGACCCACCAAAAAGTAGACAGAGCTATCTTGCCCATTTTAAGCTTCCACAAATCCACTCTACCTGCAGTTGGGACTTCAAATTTGAAGTTAGGCTTACATTCATGTCATTTTCAATGCCCGACTCTTTTTTTCCTTCTTCTTTTGTTTTTGTCTATAATTCTGGACAATGAATTCATAATGTGAATTTTTTTAAACCACACTAATTTCAAACTAGAGATATAGCATGGATCCACAACTAATGTAATTGGTATAGATAATTACTCTAGCCCACTGTATTAATAGGATGATTTTAGTGTACGTGTACTAGGATATAACAGAGCGCCTTTTTTTTATAGCTATGGTTCACAGCAACAAGATCTCCACAACCAAAGTCCTAAAACCCCCATCAAATGCCAGCAACATGCAAATCTTGTGCATGGAAGACAACATATAAATGTCAGCAAAGTGGTCTAGTACACTGATATCTGCAATTAGGTTGACCCACACTAATATATCAACATTCTACACTATTTTCAGCATTTGCTATTACAGTAATCAAATACAGTAGTAATTATTTCTACTATGGGTGCCATACAGATCAATAAACAAAGTTACAAGGCTTTTTTGATGTGGTTCTCACCCAAGGTAATTTGCATGTGTAAAGAGGGAATCTATTCACAAAGGCAACCGTATTGCATGTATCAGTGTACTACACCATTTATGGTATTTAGTGTCACTTGCCTTATTTTGAGGCATATCCTAGGTTATGTTGATGATTAACACCTTCACCATAAGTGTCAACTCATGACACTTGGCGTTCAAGTGCGCTTACTAATATCTTGACATGAGCATGTTCAGTAGTGTTATGAGGTGCATGCATATGTTACACAATGGTTTACAAGTTGACTAAAGTGTACACAAATGACACTTGCCATTAGTATGCTTAAGAATATCTTCAACTTGCATACTAAGATGTAAACACATGACACTTGTCATTAGCATGCTCAAAAAATATCTTCCCCTTGCATACTAAAACGCAAGATTATCATCTAATGTATCCCAATGTGTTGCTCTTAATGTCAAAATGTAGGTTATTTTTTCACTCAAAATTTTACTTATGTTGACAAATGAAACCATATTGACAATTTGTGGGTGTGACATTTTGAGACCTCGAGGCCTCTAGTTTAGACCCTTCGCAAATAGTGTACGTGACACTAAATACCATAAACGGTGTAGTTTTTTTAGCATATCATACATTATCACAAGCATGTGCATTCAATCAACGGAGTTATCTGCATGAAATATCTGCGAGTTTTGTTATAGCCGAGTCTCAGTCCTTGATGCATGTCAATTACTGGGTCGCGTGGAAGTTTTCGCACTCAAGATTGTACAAACAAAAAAATGTTGCAGTAGTTCAGACCTTGGACAACTAACTAAGCATGCAACTATTTAGCTAGCTAAAAACTCCGACTAGCTAAAGCTATGCAAAAATTTGGTGCCTCAAAAGAATAGCTAGCTAAAACTAAGTGCCATGATCCAGGCGAGGAAAGTTAGCACTGGAATTTGTAATATACACTAAACAGACATGGACTCGTTCAAGCAATGATGTTTTTGAAATTGAACAGAAGCCTGATTCCTAATAATACAACAAATGTCACAGAATCTTCGATTGGGAACACCTTGATTCCATCTTGTCTTGAATTGTCAAATGACATTGACAATTCCGATGATAATGAAATTGAAGAAGATGATGATGATAATGACAATGATGACAAAGATGAATATCTATCACCAGTGCTAGCCAAAAGTGAGGTAGCCAACTATACGTGCTGATTTTAAGCCTTTCAATTTCCTTGTGCAACAACATGAAAATACAGAGCCAATTGAGAGCAATACAACCAATTATATATTGTTTGGTTTTGTTTGAATGGATTTCTTTTTGGTTTAGGATGAATATTTATGTCACACAACTTTTTAGCTAGTTGAAGGTGAGTGAAAATGAGAGTTCCAGAAAAGTTAGCTAACTAAAGCTAAGAATCATAGGTTCGGTGAACCTAGCTAGCTAAAGCTAAGTGACAAATAGGAGCCTAGGAAATTTAGCGAGGTGATGCTAGTTGGCCAACTGTCCAAGGTCTGCAGTAGTTGATGACACATGAAAATATGGTTTCTGTCACCAAGTTCACCTCTTCTCATCCTCATCCTCATTTCTGTGTGGAATCTTGCAATTATGTATGCGGAAAGAGTCATTTCTTTCTTTCTTTCTTGGAATACATTTAAGAAGATAGCTGAGTCTTCTTTCCCAGCATCACATTGAGTTTCGAAGGAAAAAAACATTCATTATAACCATTCTCTGCAATTGGTGTGTGAATGGACTTGTTGAGATTGGGCTTTGAAACTCATTGCTTGCTTTTGGCTTCGTCCACTGAACGCTTCAAAAAGAGAACCCAAATTGAAGTCAGCTTACACTCAAATAACTGTTGTAGCATGGTCTAAATCAACATCAAACTGGCAAACCAGCGCAATTTTTATTCCTTTTGAATTAATCACAAGTGCATTCACAAAACTGTCAGATGCACATTAATACAGGAAGGATTAGTTTATCCACAATGTAAATTGCCAAACGCAAAATACAGAAGCTCACATATTGAATATCGCTCAGAGACCTATGCGTGCCTATTTAATGTACGGGGTGTTAATCATTCACTACATTTTGAGATAAGCACTTTGTGCACCAGCATGAACCAAAACAGGTAGGTTGTGACCTCACTACCTGCCCACTCCTGTTGGACACAACTCAGTTGAGTTAGTCTTGGCATTCTTATGGTTGGACATGTAATAATGAGCCAACAACTTCCAAGAAAAGAAATCAAACCTCGCTTGACATACGTAATTCAACAAGTGGCCATGATGGACATGGATTTTGCTAAGTGGTCAAGATGCAATGGATAATATCCATTGAAAGGTAGATGGTGCTATAAAAAGCTCAAAACCAACACCTTCAATTCTTGCATAAGAAGTGCATATCAATTGTTCAATCTCATACTTGCACAAAATAGTCGTGGAAATACATCCGCAAGAGACTAGAAACAATTGTCTTGTTGGCCTTGTACTTAGCCTCCACCACCTCTATGATCACCATCTCAGTTGTAGAGCCTTCCCGGTTACAAAGGAAATTACAAGAACAAGGCTAAACTTAAGTATGTAGTGAGTGTAGGAAGTTCTCCTATTGACATGGGTTATGTTTTTCGGATACTCGAGCTGCAATTTATAGTACTTAAGTTGCCTAGTAATACATGTAATTTCAATTTCTAGTGTGTCGATTGACGTGTGTTTTTTTTCTTCACAAGTCACAATACGTGTCAACTTCTAAATTGTGCGTGTCAATTGACATGCATTTTTTATTTAAAAAATTGTGCAAGTTTTTGCATGTCAAAAGTGAAAAACTTGCAAAAACTTTGTCAAACATACACACTGGTGTAGAGTTTAGGGTACCACCAACCCCTAAAAATTGCTGCACATTGCGCACACGTTTACCTGCACCCACTGTCTGCACAAGTTTGTGTCTATAAGTTGCACGGGCAATAAAGAAATATTGTACCTGCAATCACGGCTGGGGTGAACGAACCCGTACACTGGTTCCTTGGAGGCAAGGGTTTTAGGCATCCAACAAGGAACCCCTAATTAAGCTCAACAGTTACCAACTGCATGCAGGTCCAAGTCCAAGTGCAGGTCTCCTGCTCCAGATTGACATTATGTGGCTTACCACCAACCCTAGAAATTGCCGCACACTGTGCACACGTTTACCTGCACCCACTGTCTGCACAAGTTTCTGTCTGTAAGTTGCACCGGCAATAAGGGAATACTGTTCCTACAATCACATTGTTTATAGACTATTCTACTGTACAAGAAACCATGATTATCATTTAACATCATGAAGTATATGATGATGTTTGACGCAACTGTATTTGGAAGGCCGAATTGAAGGCCAGCTCGCCCACACTTACAACACGTGAATCACTCTAAGGTAGAGGGTGCTAAAACCAACACCCCATCCAAAACCAACACCTATAAACGCCTCCCAATTGCCAACACTCTACAACCTTGAACCGTTACCCGGCGGTGTAGGAGTGTATGGGCCCACGGAGTGACGGTTTTAGGTGCCATTAGTGGTGCCACCTCATAGCGGCCTCCACTACTTTCACGTAGGGTGGGTAACGGGCTCCACTCTATCTCGGGTTGGTTCAAGGTGGGATTAGGGTGGCTTGTCAATGCCTATTCTAGCCATTCTATTCACAACGCCAAGGAGGTAGGCTCACAAAGCACAAAAGGGTCATTCCCTGGGATGCAAGGGGGTTGGTTCCCGGGATGCAAGGGGGCCGGTTCCCAGGATGCAAGGTGATGGTTTTGCAAGCGAACCGGGTGGGATCATGGAGGTAGCCGTGTGGCTTTGCATTCCATTACTACTTGGACTTTGATGTAGTTTGGGTCTAGTACCCAACTACGTTGTGTTGGTTCTAGGCAATGAAGGTGGGGGTCCTCATCATATGCAAGGTTGCCATACACGGGGCCTATGGATTGGTTTAAGGAAGCTAGTAGTTTTGACTTTGAATATTCATCAAATATTCAATTGAAACTAAAAATATTTTTTCTTTCTTGATACCTATGTTTAGCCCAAAGGCTAATATGAATATATATTTTTTATATCAACCACATAGCCATATCTATGTGCAATAGCTTAAAGTGTTGGTTTAAGCACCCTCTACCTTAGTATTAGGGCCGCTGTACACCTAGAGGCCGGGCCAATTCGTTGTGTAAGAGGAAATCCTCACTTGTAATCGGCCAAAAGGCTGAAATCGGTTCCAACTCCTTTACACCTAGAGGTCAGGCCGATTTGGTGGTATGATTTTTTTAATCAAAAAATGCATGGTCTAACATGGCCCGAGACCAAAAAACTTAATAGTAAAATCTGTTATAGTCTGATTTTGATTTAAGAGTTGAAGAAGATTCTATGAGTTGAAAAAGGCTTATGAGTTGAAGCCAATATTTAAGTAAAACTAGACTAAGTCCAAGTCTTGAATGACAACATTTTGGTTTCTATATAGTAGGATCCCCCAATATAATATGCAAAGTCCATCATGATAACAATATATCAATTGATTTATTTTTATTTCTCATTGCTTAATAATTGGTTATATAAGTTTTGGTGCAAGTATGGTAAAGTGGACCAAAAAAATGCTCTGGTATACTAAAACCATAACTATTTTGGTCAAACGCCTAAAAATATTAGCAAAATGTTGTTTAAGTTGGAGTGTTTTTCATGGTGCCCTTTATTTTATTTTGTTTTATTTTGTTAAGTACTCAAATGAAAAATATCAAGATGAGCTCTTTAGAACTTATCATTAAAAGTAATGCTCAAAAGCAAATGGCTAAATTTGGGTTTGGATGTAAATTTCATACCCTTAAATATGTTGAACTTGGAATTATGTTTCATATTTGTTGAATTCTTTATAAACTTGAAGACATCATATAAAATATAAAAGTACTCATTTAATGTAATTTTATCATAGTTTATATAGGTATTAGACAATGACTTGTTCAACATCACCTACTTGCACACCACTTGCATTGTGATCCAAAATATGTGTACTTTTTTAATTGATTTTGACAACATACATTTGTAGACCCTCAAGCCAAGTGAACGGCATGAAAGAGAATTGTGAAGTTGGAGGAGAAGCTGGGAAATGAGTAGGGCCTTGGGGATGGTAGCCTCGGGGGTGGAAGCCGTGGGAACATGGCCGGGAACAAAGCTACAGGACTGGGAACGTGAAGCCGACATGAACGCAATGGGGAACGGGCCCATAAACCTTGGGAATGGGCCAATATGCCTATGATGAAAGCAACAGACAACAACAAATGGCTATGATGAAAGCAACAGACAGTAACACATGGCTATGATGAAAGCAATAGATAGCAACAAAGTGAGTGAAACTGACACCCACCAATTTATGCACCGATTCAAGGATATGTCCCTCATGGCAAAGAATATCGGCTCCACAACAATCAAACAAATGAAAAATTGTTGCCCTGCATAGTCAAACCATGTGAACTTATCGCCTACACCATCTGCTCGCAGGTTTGCCATTGATAGATGACCAATTTAAGAAATTTCTAAAGTTGCGGGTGTTGAGAGGCTAACAAGGAGGGAATCATCACATACGAGCATACCTTTCATACATCCAACATTAAAAACTTGACACCCTATAGGTTTGTGGCATATTCATTTTAAGTGACTTAAACTAGACTAATTTGGGGTCTTTATAACTAATTCCAATGTCAAATTGACTAGATGTATTCACCTCCGAGCTGCATTCCATTTGAGGGCTTTTATGTGGGATGAAGGAGAGGTACGCTTGTACGCTTGTATGCGATAATTCCCTCTCTCCAGCTAACAGCTGTTGGGAAGGGGGAACTTGCCCGTGCAGAGGTTTAGTGCTTTGTTGAAGTGGAACAGCGACTGATCCTTGGTGAAAGTATGGCAGTGGATTGTTGCAAGTTGGTGACAGTTGGGTTGACAACACTGTCGAGAAGCGGTAAGCATGGTGTGAGCTTATCTACTCCGCTCCTGGCCTCGGAAACATAACTTCCCTACTTCCTTGTATGCTTGAGTTTCTTGAGTTTTGTACTTGCTTTTCATTATTATTGCAGCAATGTGAGTGGAATGTGCTACACTGATAGAATGTGGAATTAGGTTGCCTTTGCAATAGGTTGCCTCTTTACCCATGCAAATCACTTTCGGTCAAAATCATATCGGAAAAAAACTTAGAACTTTGTTATCCACCTGTATAGAAACTACAATAAAAACCTAATTTATGTTTTCTTGTTATTGTGGTGATAAATAATAAAAATAGTTTGGGATGTCAATGTATTATTGTGGGGGAACCTAATTGCACATGTCATTGTAGTCATCTATATGGAAAATATACAGCAAAAGTGTTTGAATGTGGCACTCAAGATCATATTCTTCCCGAGCGTGATAACTATCTGTAGCACCCTTAAGGGTTAGTGTCTTTAGAGTCTACTTGAGAGCTTCCAAAACATCATTTTAAGCATATGAATTATTATGGAGCTGTTTTTGTATCATAATTATCTTGAAAGACTACAAATCCTAAGAAATTAATTGAATTTTCTAGAAGTGAAAAATTAAATACCTAGGGAGGTCTAGATCTGGATGGTGACCCTTGCTTTAGGTAAAATGCTTCAAATTGGAGAACCATCGACATTTGAAAGCGTAATTTTTCCTACTTTAGACACAAATGTTCTGATCAATGGATTCCTCTCACTGCCTTCTTTCTTTCCAAGCATGTTGCTTTGACTCTTTGTGAAATAGCAAATCGTCAATTCTTTTAAGAGGTGGAGATCACTTTCTGGAAAGGTTTTGGGCACAATCAGTTGTAAAGATCCAAGTGTTTCCAAGTCCAACCGGTTACATGTTGATACCTTTTGAGTTTCCATTATTAATTTAAGGTGTATTCTGTAGATTTCTTTAAAATGATGGACACTTTGCCTAAAATCCTGAATTTGAACAGGTGACTTCTCAAACTCAACCAGCCCTACGAATGGGGAGATCCAGCTGCTAGTTATAGAGGGGCCGGTTGGGTTTGAGAAATGACCGGTTCAAGTTCAAGACTTTAGGCAAATTGCTGATCGTTTTAGAGGAATCTATAGATTATACACAAATAAATGAAGAGAGGAAAACCCAAAGACATCTACCTGCAACCCAGTTGGGCTTGGAAACGCTCGGATCTCGACTGATTGTGCCCTAAATCTCCCCGCAGCAGCCCATCTGGAACCAGTGATCTGATCTCCCCATTCGTAGATGGGGATCAAAATATGCCTGGAATGTTGTCTCCAGAATCAATGATCGGGGAGAACCGGCAGTTAATTACAAATGAACCGGTCGAGTTTGAGAAATAAGCGGTTGAAGTTCAAGATTGCAGGAAAATTACCGATCATTTTAGAGGAATTTATAGAATATGCCCCCAATTTTATAAAGGAAAACCGGAGGATGTCAACATGTAACCGGTTGGACTTGCAAACACTAGGATCTCAACCGATTATGCCCAAAAATCTCCCCAATCACTGTCCAGAATGGTACTCAAGTTTAAATTCTCTATGGTGGGTGCAGTCCATTAGTGGCACAATTATGTTCGACGAGACCCTGTTTCGGTCGTCCCGGGCGGGAGTGCCTTTTGTGGACATTCTTAAGGAGCAAGATGCCTTGCCCCGGATCAAAGTGGACACTGGCCATCAGCCCATCGATGGCACTGATGGAGAAACCTCAACACAAGGCTTGGATGGCCTTGCTGAGCGTTGCAAAAGGCCAGTTTATTTTCTGCCCCCTGCCCAAAATTTATGGAGAACAATTACCCAAGTTGTCTCAGATTTATCCACGCACAAAGAAAAATTGTATTTCTTTTCTTCTTCCAAGTACTCTAGTATTTTTTTCTACTCGAGGTGATTGTCTTATCTCTACCGGTTTCCTTGTGATCATGGAATTGAGGTCTTAGTACACATGGTATACAACAATTTGCTCGAGTCTTCCCACTTCCTATGGAGATCAGTACTTAGCAGGAACTCAAGACACGGACGCACTTACAGGAACAAGTTATTGTTGTGGATGGCCCATGGTCGAATTGGTGGCTACCATTTGGGCTATTGCCGCATGTGTGATTTTTTTTAATATGTTTCATTTTAGTTTCTGATTACTGTAAAGTGATGTTTGGTTCAACACTTCCAAGTGTTGAAAGGTAGTTTCCATGGCAGATTGAGCATGATCTTGACCAATGCGGATATGCCACATGGCAAAATGCTTTAACTTGATATTTTGGTGTCAAACCATGGATCACACTACGGGGTTTCAATTTGATCGCTTTGTTGGTAAGTGTGGAACCCTTCTTAAAAGCTTTGGGTTCAACTATCTCTCTACGATTGCTTGCTTTGTGAAGGTATTACCAACAGGGGGCTCGATTTGCAAAGTGGAGGGTTGTAATCAAGGTGGACTCCACAGTCCATCCCTCCTCCACCGCCATCCTTGGGAACACACATGGACTTGCTCATTAGGCTCAAATATGTCACGTATTCCACATTCATGGTTTGTGTCCTGAGACTATATGGCAATGTAAGGTGGAGTATGTTGTCTTTGTTAAGCCAATAGAGTTATTGTTGATTTCAACCGGAATTTCAGTTGGGAGTTGGTTGTTTGCATACGAAACTTTTAATGTTCGATAAGTTTTCCGTGCATGCTTGGAGTCAGTGTGGAGGTTTAAACGAACAACATTTCAAAATCGGTTTATTGGGAACCAAACTCATTTTAGCACCTCTAGGAATGCCCAAAATTAGTTTGGTCCTTGCTTGGGGGGGGGGGTGACCGGCCGAAAAGTAGAAACCATGTGAGAACAACTATAGGGTGCATTTTATTCATTGGCAAGAAAAATTATAGAAACTTTGGATCTACCATAGCCTACTTAAATTGTGAAACATGTGATTATATACAATTTAGCATATGCTTTAGGTTTGAGGTAGAAAAAATTAGTATGACAAAAATAATAGAGGGATTTAAAAAAAATAGAATGAGTATACTCATATATAATACATGCAAAATGGATGAAAATTGAACGACTTCTTTCACCAATATATAACAACGTAAATATACGCCATGTCATATTGGAGTCTTAAGTTTGCCTTCATACGGAACGAGCAAATCAAAATTTCATAAGTAATTTAGCATCATTTGAAATAGTCTAGGTTTTCTTTTATAATTACCTATAGGGTGTTGAATATTTGGTGAAGTAGTTTTTTTTTTCTACTTAAAGGGTTCCCTAAAATCCAAATGAAGAGGTAAATAGGCCCCATAAAAATACCATGTGTATGCACGTGATTACATAACGCAAGGGGGAGTGACCCCCCCGAGGGTCCTCGAAGAACCAATATAGAAAGTTCTTCAATGAGAACTTTGCATTGACTCCAAGCATGCACCGAAAACTTGCCGAACGTGCAAAGTTTTGTATGCAAAACAACCCACTTCCAACCCAAAGTATGTTCAAATTAAAGGCTCACTCTAATGACTTGGAATTGTTGTTAAGGTCCGGGAAGCCAAACGGCTTATGGGACTACAAGTACATGGAGACAGTGCCAAAAAGCCTCTTTTTGTAATGTACACTTGGTACCTGGCCCATACAATAAATGTACATTGGTGCTCAAATCATTCCACACAACTTCTAGTATACTCACATGTTTTAAAATTTCCCACTTCTCCTAGAACATTAAATAGTTGAGGGTGCAAGCATAGTAAAGTGGACCAAAAAAGTGCTCCGGTATATGAAAGCCATGATTTTCTTGGTCAAACGCCTATAAGTAGTAGCAAAATGTTGTTTAAAATAGATTATTTTTCATGATGACCTCTATTGTTAAGTTAGGTACTCAAATATAGAATATCAATATGAGATCTTCAAAACCTATCATCAAAAGTGACGCGTAAAAGCAACTGGCTAAATATAGTTTTGAACGTAAATTTCATGACCTTAAATATTTTGAACTTGGAATTTCTTTTCATATTCCTTGAATTCATTATAAACTTGAGGTCATCGTAAATTGTTTTTTCAAAAATTCATCAATTTAATATAATGTAATTGTATTTTAAACAAGTTTTTGACAATTATCTTTTCAATGACACCCACTTGCACCACCACTTGCACCGTCTTCTAAAATACATATACGTTGTTTGAAATTGTTTTTTGTGAACATAAATTGCTTGGCTTTGTAGATTCATATGTTTTCTAAATGTTTATGAATTTCTATTTCATAAAATTCAAAGTTAGTATATAGTTTTGGATCACTTTCACTTAAACTTGAGCAAGGATCAAGAGCTGTCCACTTTACCGTGCTTGCACCCTTGAATAGTATAAAATGATCTTAGCAAATCCAAATTGAAGTTGTAGCCATTTTTCTCATAGTTTCTGGAGCTCATATGAATATCTTATTCATTATCAAAGTAGAGATTTATTTCTTTTGTTCAACGATCATATAAGTCACCCCAATCATGTTGACTAATGAACTAGAATGGTTAACATCTTTTGAGCACGTAGTTCGACCTTTTTAAAACACATGATGCCCTTTTCGGTGTCCGTTCTTAGATCCACGCCTAGCCACACACCACTCCAATATAGGTGTCCAATTAAGATAAGTAACATAATTAGGCCCGCTTGCTTCACGAACAATGTGAATGTTGTCCAAATTGAAAGGGGGAATTGTCACCATTGTCTTTTGCCAAAAAGAGGAGAATAATGGGAGAGCTGTGGGTGTAGGCTGGAGGTGCCCTCGGTGAAGGCGCCTACAGGTGAATTTCTGGACTATTTTCTCAAAGGCTACTTCTGCGCTTTCTGCTGTATCTTTTGTCTTACAATAGATGGGTCTTAAATGGTTATTGTTTCTGACTATCCCACTTCTCCTAGAATATGAGAACACGTGATTAGGATGAGATGGTTAGCAAATCCAAGTCGGGGCCGTAGCCACTTTCCTCATAATCTTTGGAGCTCATATGAATATCTTGATCATTATCAGAGCTCGTGCTCTTTAAATGGTCATATAGGTTCCCCCAATTATGTTCACTATCGAGTTTAGAATGGGTTAACACATTTTGAGCATGTAATCCAATCTCTTATGAACACGTGCCTTTTTTGTTATGTTCATTCTTGAAGCCAGACCTAATCACACACCACTCAACTATAGGTGTTTAATTAAGACAAGTAACCAAATTGGGATCGTCTACCTCATCTGCAAGAATTTCTACAATCTTCTCTATCGATGGTGTGCTCTTATTTCTGCACATGCAAGATCTTGAATTTTTGGTCAAAATTCTAGTGTTTCCAAGTCCAACCAGTTACATGTCTTGATCTTTGGGTTTATTCCTTAATCACTATATTCGTTAATTTTGGACTTTTTTGGCATTTTGAGACAATTACAAATATAAGAACATGGATAAAATCACACATATATTGGAGAATGTTGTAAGATGCAAATACTTTGAAGCGGGTGTTCATATCAAGAACCCAATCAAGAACTCATATCAAGATGGTTTAGGTAGGACAACCCAAACATTAGACCATGTTGTTGTGGTCCATATATTAATTTGAGACAAGAGAAAGTCTCAAATTAACGAATATTGTGATCTTATTGAGTTGAGGTATATTCTAGAGATTCCTCTAAAATGATGGATAATTGTCATGAAGTCTTGAACTTCAATTGGCTATTTCTCAAACTCAATTGATTCATCTGTAACTAGTAGTTGGTTCTCCCCATTCATTGATACGCATACCATCATATATTCATATGCTTCAGATGGCATATGTATGTCCATACTGAAACACACCGAAATATGCAAATTTACGATGATATACTAACACACCCTAAAATACATTCATCGCAATTTTTCATCCATCAATGGAGGCACGGTGTCATTCATAATTCTCAGATTTTGTCAATGAGTGCTTGAGGTATTACTGATAACTACCCCAAATAGTCCTATTAGTGTGGGTGGAAATCAGCGTGGAAATAATTAGCACAGGCCACACTAATTTTCTTGTCAATGTGGAATTAACTTGGGTCCGAGACCCCGGGTCTTTACCTAAGCCTTCATGAAGACTTCCGACCAACACATCAAATATTAGTTATAGGACAAAAGTAGCACAAAATAAACTAATTGCCCGCATTAATCATCTAGAAAAATAAAATAATGTGGCCGAAGTTAATTTTCTACTAGAAAATTATGTTAAAATCGTGGCCAAATCCACCCAACAACTATCATCTAATACATGCCGCTCTATTTCAACTTTACCAATGCCACAACGTAGACTCCACGTGGGATTCAAGAGGTTCTCTTAACCAATGTAGGATTGACACATAGCAAAATTTGAGGAAAGAAATTATTATTTTTTCGCTAGAATAGAGAGCCATCTACGGTACTCACATACACACACCACTTTATGAATTTGCCGAGCTTACACAAGGATTTTTATTTTATTTTTTAAGGTCTGGATGTCCCCGCTCCTACACTGGAAGAAGTGGCTCCCCTACACTATCCGGACTATGCTTCACTCTATCTCAGCGGTTGTCCTTGGTATGCAAGATCAAGCACACCTCATCAACCTCACTTGATTTGGCTCCTTCAAAAAATTTAAATGGTTGTCTTTCGTTTCACAAATACACTACATTGATTATCCCAATTGGTGTGTGTTACTATTCAGAGTTAATGTTTAATGAGAATGTAATAATTCACCACACAAGGTCATTCATGTTCTATAATGTCTGAACAACCTATTGAACTTTAGTTAGTAAAAATTGAACTCCTCAATAAGACGTTATTATACTGCGCAACCCTGAATAGTAACATGCACTAAGTGGGATAATCACTGTAGTTATTCTAGTTGCTTGAAAAGAAATAAAGAAATAAATATAGATCTCAATATTAGAAAGCGAAAGTGCGAGGGGGAGTCGCCTGAAAAGTGAAACACAATTTACCGTATGTATTTATGCAGGCGTTCACTTCTTTTTGGGGGGAATAAGCCAAGAAGAAGCAACATTGAACTTGTAGGCTCTCCAGGTACATATTTAAGAAGTACATTTGGACAATTCATAATAATGCATTTGAGGGAACTTCTGCTCCATCCATTTCTAGAAACATCATTCAGTTGCTATCAATTGTTCCATTCTAATAATATTAGTACATTGTTTCACCCAAGTTTTTTAGCCTGACTCTGGCAATGCAATGCAAATCAAATAAACATAGTACAATTCTGAATAAAATCTTGCTTATTCCCGGCCCCACCCACAGCATAGAGTCAACTGAATAATGTTGTGACATTAGTTGGGGAAAAAACCCCAAAGAATACAACAAAACCCTAACCATAATTACTTTGGAAAGCAAGGTAGTCAAATAATCCTTGTAGATGTGTATTTCTCACAAATAAAACAATGTGCATGCAACTAGAACGTGTTTTCAACGAGATGGAACCCACATTTAAGAGTAGTATTTGTCAGTCCCATCGTAGGGACCGCTTATAGAAGTGTGCTTATATATTTTGAATATGTCTAATATACATGCATAAGTCCATATTTACTTGAAATCTAGTCAAGTGACCTAATACTAATATTTTCAAACAACTCCCAACTCTTGTTTATTACAGTTTTGCTTTGGTTCCCACTCAATTTTCCTATATAGAGAAGGCTTTGTCCTGACCTAAGCATGTGATCAATTTTCTTATGATCAACATTTTGTGCTAAAAGCTCGAAATATTTCATTTGTTATTAAATCTACCATATGGAGAAAATCACCATGCTATTTATATCATAGTTGGTGCTATTCTCATTTGTCTTAAGAAAATTGTCTTTTTAGCAAAAAAAAAACTAGATCTCAAGATATTTTGGTCAACTCTAAATTTGTGATAATTATTAGTTTGGGAAGGAAAATAGGTTAAATATGGTCATGTGGAGGTCAACAATAGTTTTGCGAGTTCTAACTTCATAAATGTGATCTAAAATCCACCCCTCACAACGTTCTATTGAATGTCAACTTCAAGCTAGACATATCAAACATAATTTCTTTTATGTCTTATGATTTGAAGAATAGCCCCCTGGGATTTATGTAGATAATCCATAATCTCATACCAAGATTGAATCGGCCCCTTGTATTCCCAATATATACATAGAATACGATGTCCTAGTGTGCACCGATTACAATATGTAATGCTTTAAGCTATAGTTGACATTGGAGCTATAATTTGCAGAGATTTCATCCTTCACTGTTGGGTTCAATTTGTACTACTTCGAGCTATAGCTAGCTCTTTACCCTACCAATCAATGTGTATCCAACTTGTAGCTCTACGCATAACATTCAAGTACGGGTTAAAACACAATATTCAAGTTTTTGAGAGTTTTCTTGTGAATTGGGAGTACATAAAGCAAACTATTAATCCAAGAATGAAGTGAAAACCACTGGAGAGTTGTAGAGTTCAAGTAAAAAAAATAACATTTGATTTCCCACTGTAAATTGCGGAGTGATGTGCTGCCTAGAATTGACCATTTAGGATGATAGTTCAGGTCGACTTGACCTGAATTGGCATGTACATTATGGCTGTAGATATAGTATTCTTAATATTTAGGTCGACTCAACCTAAATTGACTAACATATTGTCTTCATTTAGGTTGACTCAACCTAAATGAGTCGATTCCCCAGCTCAACATACTCTCATTTTAATGGAAACCACATGTCTGAAGTATAATCTAATATTTATCAACCTAACATGACTTTTAGGTGTCCAAATGGACAATATTATTTTGAGAGGATCCCACTCTCTCAAAATTTTGAATATTGTGTTTTAAGCTATACCTCTTATGGATTGGCTTGATATTGGTTATGATGATTAGGGTTATGAACCCACTCTTGATCTTTGATATTCTCCTACAGCCGAGCTCTTCAATCGAGCACCCTCAAGATGTGGTCAAGAAAGGTACGTTAACACAACTCAACATAGACCACATCATTTTTTGGCATTGCGGTGTGCATATTAACTTGAATTGATTCTTTTGAAGAAATTGTGATGAATTTAATTTATGAAATTTTTATTAAAAAAAACTCGATCTACCCAAGTAGGAAGTTGCTAGTTACAATTTCCTCAACCGAAAATATATTCCATTGGATGTTGCTCTATGTTTCAAGAGGAGAATTGGAAGGCAACACAAGATAGGCTTGTTGCTCTTGCTAAAGCAAACTCAGAAGCTTAGGCACTTGCATTCTACCCACACATATTTGTGATTTGCAAAAAATTTAATGACGTAGGACAATTTTAGGGTGATGTTGGTCAATTGCATAGGACTCGTACGCTTGTAGTGCTTCATCATCCAATGGCATTTTTGAAAGTAGCCTTTTCAAGTTCCGAAGCAAAAGAACAAATTATTAGATGTTATTTGGATACCCTAAGAATGATTCCACTTGGGAGACTCCTTTTGAATTGAATCTTGGTTGAATGGAGGAAGGGTTTTGTGTCCAAAGATAGGCAACAATGAGGTGTCGACTAAGGTTTCTTGCGAAGAGAAACAAATTCTAAGGAGAATGCAATTATTTTCAAAAATAAAATCATGAGTATGGAAATTGCTACAAATTTTGAAGCGTAAATCTTTAGGGTTACACATAGTTGATCTATAGGTTAACACATAACCACTCATCTCAATGCTACTCCTTGGCTACAACAATTGTCAAAACTCTTATGAGGGTAATCAATCACGAGCCGCCACCCCATAAACTTTAACTTTGTTCGCCAAAAAAATATAGATCTCACCTATGTTGGCATTACATGCTCTAGCGAGCAGTTTAATGGAGTTGGTCAGCTATGGATGTCTCGACCTTAATGAGAGCTTGGCACTCGACTATGCTCGATTGCATTCATGCATATACTCAAGGATCTTAATTCTTGAAATTTTATTCTTGAAGATAGAATAAGAAAAGATTGTACTTACACATGCTTAAGAATGCTATGCCAAATGCAAAGCAACATCGTTAATTTTTTCTATGAAGTACTCATAGAGATCTTCCTGTCAATATTTCGTAGTTGTTAGTAGAGTAGAGGCATCCATAACCGATCAATTAAGAGATTCTGCACCAAATCCAAAGAAGTAAACAATGGCGCAACTATTTCTTGTGTAGGAAGATAGAAATCCAGAGGACTGCAAATTCTGCCAGTAATTTTATTCCTTCAACTGAAATTATTGTGAATTGTTGAAGCCAAAAGTTGGCTAGAACACATTACCGAAATTTAGAGTCTACCATATCCACTTATTGCAAGGTGATTTCCTCCTCACTTTAGCACTCAAAAGCAGGGACATGTGTCATGCCTCTATTGATTTCGGTTTGAACAAACTTTAGTGCGAGCCTGATGAAAACGCTGGTACCCTATAGATTCATGATGGGGTCATGATCAGGAATGGGTGCCTCCACTCTACATAAGAAGTGACATTACTGCTCTAAAATTGTTTTTGTACTATAATGCCCCCTCCCCACTTGACTTTACCAAACACGGGGGGTTCACTCCATGTAAAGTTGAACACCACGTGCGGCCAAAGTTTGCTACCCCTATATTACATGGAATAGATAAATTTAAAAATTATGATATTTTTTTCTAAATATACATAATCATTGATAATATCTTTTGTATAGTTTTTTGAAATTTTTAGTCATCTTCATTTTTTGTAGCAATTATTTTAGTTCAATTCTGCGTCATTCTAGTTAGAAACGGTATGTTTTATTAAAAACACATATCATCAAATTTGGTTACCATTTTTTACTATGTAATAGATACCATGTATATCTACCCATGAAAAAAAATTGATAAAATTTTGACCCATTTTGGTGATGCAACTTACCAAAAGTAGATTTTTTTTGGCCGCACGTGGTGTTCAACTTGACAATGGAGTGACCCCCCCGTGTTACCAAATAACCAAAGTTTTTCCTAAAACCCAGGTAAAGCTCCCTCGGTTATAGTGGAGGCATCTGGCTATCCCAATGCACCTACAAGAACTTGCTTTGGAGATTTTCAAGTACATTTTAGTTGAGTAGCTTTCACACATGTTCATTGTTTTATCTACCAAGCAATGAATGTTGGATAGTTTTTGTCCCATCCCCAAATGCCTTACTACTCATCTATCTTACCATCGGTTTTTTGTTAATGGAGCTCCTTGTGTATGCTCGAGTTTCTTGAGTTTTGTACTTGCTTTTCAATATTATTGCAGCAATGTGAGTGGAATGAGCTGCACTGATAGAATGTGCAATTAGGTTGCCTTTGCAATAGGTTGCCTCTTTACCCATGCAAATCACTTTGGGTCAAAATCAAATCAAAAAAACAAACTTAGAACTTTGTTATTCATCTATATAGAAACTACAATAAAAACCTAATTTATGTTTTTCTTGTTATTGTGGTGATAAACAATAAATATAGTTTGGGATGTTGATGTATTATTGTGGGGGAACCTAATTGCACATGTCATTGTAGTCATCTATATGGAAAATATATAGCAAAAGTGTTTGATTGTGGTACTCAAGATCACATTCTTCCCTGGCATGGTAACTATTTGCAGTACCCTTAAGGGTTAGTGTCTTTAGAACCTACTTGAGAGCTGCCAAAACATCAATTTTAAGCATATGCATTATTATGGAGTAGCTTTTGTATCATAAATATCTTTAAAGACTACAAATCCTAAGAAATTAATTAAATTTTTTAGAAGTGAAAAAATAAATAACTAGGGAGGTCTAGATCTGGATGGTGACCCTTGCTTTAGGTAGAATGCTTCAAATTGGAAAACTATCGACATTTGAAAGCGTACTTTTTTCTACTTTAGACACAAATGTTTTGATCAATGGATTCCTCTCTCAGGGAGATCACTCCATTGTCAAGTTGAACACCACGTGCGAACAAAGTTTGCTAGCCCTATATTACATGTCACAGATAATTTTAAATTTTATGATATTTTTTCTACGCATACATAATCATTGATGGTATCTTTTGTATATTTTTTTGAAATTTTTAGTCATCTTCATTTTTTAGTAATTTTTTTAGTTCAATTATGCGTCATTCTAGTTAGAAACAGTATGTTTTTATAAAAAAACAAATCATCAAATTTAGTTATTATTTTTTACTATGTAATAGGTACCGTGTATATACTCATGAAAAAACTTTGATAAAATTTTGACCCATTTTGGTGATGCTTTATATACATTTTTTACATTTTTTTACATTTTATACATGTAAAATGAGCACACGTGATTGTTCAACTTTACAATGGAGTGATCTCCCCGTGATTCCTCACTGCCTTCTTTCTTTCCAAGCATGTTGCTTTGACTCTTTGTGAAATAGCAAATCATCAATTCTTTTAGGAGATGGAGATCAGTTTCCAAGGAGGTCTTGGACACAATCGGTTGTCAAGATCCAAGTGTTTCCAAGTCCAACCGGTTACATGTTGCTACCTTTCGGGTTTTCATTATTAATTTAAGGTGTATTCTGTAGATTTCATTAAAATGATCGACACTTTGCCTAAAATCTTGAATTTCAACCGGTCATTTCTCAAACTCAACCAGCCCTACGAACGGGGAGATCCGGCTGCTAGTTACAGATGGGCCAGTTGAGTTTCAGAAATGACCAGTTCAAGTTCAAGACTTTAGGCAAGTCGTTTTAGAGGAATCTATAGATTATGCCTAATCAAATGAAGAGAGGAAAACCCAAAGATATCAACATGTAACCCGGTTGGGCTTGGAAACGCTCGGATCGTGCCCGCGAAATCTGCCCAGCGCGGCCCATCTGGAACCAGAGGTCAGATCTGCCCATTCGTAGATGGGGATCAATATATGCCTGGAATGTTGTCTCCAGAATGGTACTCAAGTTTTAAATTCTCTATGGCGGGAGCAGTACATTAGTGGCACAATTATGTTCGACGAGACCCTGCTTCGGTCATCCCGGGCGGGAGGGCCTTTTGTGGACATTGTTAAGGAGCAAGGCATCTTGCCTGGGATCAAAGTGGACACTGGCCATCAGCCATTTATGGCACTGACGGAGAAACCTCAACACAAGGCTTGGATGGCCTTGCCGAGCATTGCAAAAGGTTAGTTTATTTTTTTGCCCCCTGCCCAAAATTTCTGGAGAACAATTACCCAAGTTGTCTCAGATTTATCCAAGCACAAAGAAAAATTGTATTGTTTTTCTTTTTCCAAGTAATCTAATATAATTTTCTACTCGAGGTGTTTGTCTTATCTCTGCCGGTTTCCTTGTGTCAACGAAATTGAGGTCTTAGTACACATGGTATACAACAATTTGCTCGAGTCTTCCCACTTCCTATGGAGATCAGTACTTAGCAGAAACTCAAGACACAAACGCACTTACAGGAACGAGTTATTGTTGTGGATGGCCCATGGTCGAATTGGTGGCTACCATTTGGGCTATTGCCGCATGTGTGATTTTTTTAAATATGTTTCATTTTAGTTTCTGATTACTGTAGAGTGATGTTTGGTTCAACACTTCCAAGTGATGAAAGCTAGTTTCCATGGCAGATTGAGCATGATCTTGACCAATGCGGATATGCCACATGGCAAAATGCTTTAAATTGATTTTTTGGTGTCGAACCATGGATCACACTACGGGGTTTCAATGTGATTGCTTTGTTGGTAAGTGTGGAACTCTTCTTAAAAGCTTTGGGTTCAACTATCTCTCTACAGTTGCTTGCTTTGTGAAGGTATTACCAACAGGGGGCTCGATTTGCAAAGTGGGAGGGTTGTAATCAAGGTGGACTCTACAATCCATCCCTCCTCCACCGCCATCCTTGAGAATACACATGGACTTGCTCATTAGGCTCAAATATGTCACGTATTCCACATTCATGGTTTGTGTCCAAAGACTATATTATGGCAATGTAAGCTGGAGTATGTTGTCTTTGTTAAGCCAATAGAGTTATTGTTGATTTCAACCGGAATTTCGGTTGGGAGTTGGTTGTTTTGCATGCGAAACTTTTAATGTTCGGTAAGTTTTCGGTGCATGCTCGGAGTCAGTGTGGAGGTTTAAACGAACGACATTTTAAAATCGGTTTATTGGGAACCAAACTCATTTTAGCACCTCTAGGAATGACAAAATTAGTTTGGTCCTTGCTCGGGGGGGTGACCGGCCGAAAAGTAGAAACCAAGTGAGAACAACTATAGGGTGCATTTTATTCATTGGCAAGAAAAATTATAGAAACTTTGGATCTACCATAGCCTACTTAAATTGTGAAACATGTGATTATATATAATTTAGCATATGGGGAAAACCCCCACTTTAGGTTTGAGGTAGGAAAAAATTAGTATGACAAAAATAATAGAGGGATTTAAATAAATAGAATGAGTATATTCACATATAATAAATGAAAATGAATGAAAATTGAACGACTTCTTTCACCAATATATAACAACGTAAATACACGCCATGCCATATTGGAGTCTTAAGTTTGCCTTCATACGGAACGAGCGAATCAAAATTTCATAAGTAATTTAGCATCATTTGAAATAGTCTAGGTTTTCTTTTATAATTACCTACAGGGTGTTGAATATTTGGTGAAGTAGTTTTGTTTTTCTACTTAAACAGTTCCCTAAAATCCAAATGAAGAGGTAAATAGCCCCCATAAAAATACCCTGTGTACGCACGTGATTACATAACACAAGGGGGAGTGACCCCCCCGAGGGTCCTCGAAGAACCAATATAGAAAGTTCTTCAATGAAAACTTTGCATTGACTCCAAGCATGCACCGAAAACTTGCCGAACGTGGAAAGTTTTGTATGCAAAACAACCAACTTCCAACCCAAACTATGTTCAAATTAAAGGCTCACTCTAATGATTTGGAATTGTTGTTAAGGTATGGGAAGCCAAACGGCTTATGGGACTAGAAGTACATGGAGACGGTGTCAAAAAGCCTCTTTTCGTAATGTACACTTGGGACCTGGCCCACACAATAAATGTACATTGGTGCTCAAATCATTCCACACAACTTCTAGTATACTCACATGTTTTAAAATTTCCCACTTCTCCTAGAACATTAAATAGTTGAATAGTATAAAATGATCTTAGCAAATCCAAATTGAGGTTGTAGCCATTTTTTCTCATAGTTTATGGAGCTCGTATGAATATCTTATTCATTATCAAAGTGGAGATTTGTTTCTTGAGATCAACGATCATATAGGTCGCCCCAATCATGTTGACTAACATGATGCCCTTTTTGGTGTTTGATCTTAAATCCACGCCTAACCACACACCACTCCAATATAGGTGTTTGGTTAAGATAAGCAACATAATTAGGCCCGCTTACTTAACGAACAATGTGAATCTTGTCCAAATTGAAAGGGGGAATTGTCACCATTGTCTTTGCCGAAAAGAGGAGAATAATGGGAGAGATGTGGGTGTAGGCCGGAGGTGACCCTTGGTGAAGGCGCCTACAGGTGAATTTCTGGACTATTTTCTCAAAGGCTAGTTCTGTGCTTTCTGCTGTATCTTTTGTCTTAATGTAGATGGGTCTTAAATGGTCACTGTTTCCGACTATCCTACTTCTCCTAGTATATGAGAACACGTGATTAGTACGAGATGATTAGCAAATCCAAGTTGGGGCCATAGCCACTTTTCCCATAATCTTTGGAGCTCATATGAATATCTTACTCATTATCAAAGTGAAGATTCTCGTGCTCATTAAATGGTCATGTAGTTCCCCCAATTATGTTCATTATCAAGTCTAGAATGGGTTAACACATTTTGAGCATGTAATCCAATCTCTTATAAACACATGTCCTTTTTGTTATGTTCATTCTTGAAGCCACACCTAACCACATACCACTCAAATGCAGGTGTTGGATTCAGATAAGTAACCGAATTGGGCACGTCTACCTCATTTGCAATAATTTCTGCAATCTTCTCTATTGATGGTGTGCTCTTATTTTTGCACATGCAAGGTCTTGAAATTTTCGTTCAAAATTCTAGTGTTTCCAAGTCCAACCGATTACATGTCTTGATCTTTCAGTTTATTCTTTATTGAGTTGAGGTATATTCCATAGATTCCTCTAGAATGATGGATAATTGTCATGAAGTCTTGAACTTCAATTGGCTATTTCTCAAACTCAATTGATTGAGCCTGTTAAGGTAGGATTTAGCACTATGTTTCATAGATTGTCATAAGGGCAAAAAAGGCCATTTTACTAGTTGACGTCAATTTTGTCCTTAATACAACTAGTTGTTAGGACGTCCACTAGTTGGTTTTTACTGTTTTACTGCTGAATAGTCTGTTCAGTAGTAGTAATTATTTGGTGTTAGTAACTTAGCTGGTCAAAAAATGACTTGTAGGTCCAAAGTTATTAAAATGTCATTGCGAGTCTTTTACTAGTTGACCGTTTTTTATGACAGTATGCCAGCTGGTCATGAACTGGACAGAGGGCAAAAACGCGTCAGGACAGCTAGTTGCAGCGTTTTGACAGGGTGGCAACCTACCAAGTTGACCCACCTAGTAGGTAGTTGTTTTGAAGTATATAAGGATGGTTTTAGAGCCTTTTGGCTCTCTTAGTACACATATGCGAAGATAGCTTAGACTCTTAGAGAAAGTGTGTATGCTTGTAAGTTGTAGATCTGGACGTGTAGCGTCCTGAAAATGTGTGGCAGTCCGGACGGACAACAGTTTTGGAAAACCAGCAATAAAGTGTTGAAAGAGGGATTTAGAGAGTAGATCCATTGTTGGCATTCTCTTATTACTACTCTTTTTGTAAGCTACCTTAGTCCTTAGTGTCGACAGGACGTAGGTGTTGAATGTGTTACTGAAAATGTGCATCGGAGAGTTTGTGATGTAGTACCAAGGAATGCATTAGAAAGTAGGAATGGTAGATATGCGCGGACGTGACGCTCAGGGGAGGACGTCCAGAGCAAGTAGTTAGAATGACCTGAAAATTGTACCATAGGTTGGTAGAAGGTTAGGGAGGCCAGATCCGGACTTGGTTTGCGAAAACCACCTCCGGAAGTTGGCCGATCTGATCAAAGACGTTGGCTGGTCGGAAATATGTAAGTGGTCAAAATGACCCAAAAACTCTACCATAGGTCGGTAGAATTTAGAGAGGTCAGATCCGGACTCGGTTTGCGAAAACCACCTCCGGAAGTTGGCGGATCTGACAAAAAACGTGAGCTGGTCGGAAATATGAAAGTGGTCCGAATGACCTGAAAACTCTACCATAGGTTGGTAGGAGGCTAGAGATGCCAGATCCAAGTTTATATTGTGGAAACGACCTCCAGAAGTTGGCCGATCGGGCCAAAAATGTGAGCTGGTAGGTAGTGTCAAGGGCATATTTCCGAGCCTTAAACGGAGGTTTTGGGGGATTATATGTCAAGGGAGCTTTCTAGGGATGAAGGACGAGCTTGGGAGGTGTTTCTGCAAGGCTTGGACGTGAGTAGCGGCGAACTAGTTAATGGAGCAAGGAAGGAGTTCGAAACACCATTAACATTTGGCGACCATGCAATGGTATCGCAACTCTATCTCATTTGCTTTCTTTGAACTTTAGGGTTCGGGTTATAGTTCCATGGATCTAGATCTGGAACAAGGAGTACAGTTGGTATAGATGGGTGAAACTGTTGTGACTTACTTGCGGCAAGGGGCAGAAACTACTTGGGGCGTGGAAGTACATCTAGGACAGGAGGGTGCAGCAAAGATTCCAGCAACCAAATGAGTTGGTGGACAGACTGTGGCCACTCAGCCAGATCTACTCAGTCCAAAGACGTCCAAGGGTGACCTGCCACTGCAAGTGTGAATCAAACAGGAGGCAGAGCCACATACCAGATCTGGCACAGCGAGAGTTTAGGCAGTTTTGATGGCACGCGTGCAAACCAGAAGCATGACTAGGCGAAGGGCTATGGAACTTCATCCGGATCCGGACGTCTCATCTAGTAGTGATTCAGAACCGGAGATGCCCACTAGACAAAGTAACTCCAGGGAAGCTACCCAACAGGCAGATGCCATGCATAGGGCATTGTTTCCAGAGTATCAGAATTACAGAAATCATCACATGTACGCCCGGCGGAGTGGGGACGCCCGACCGCCGTCACCCGTCATAGGTGAAGATTTACCAGCTGGACCTGACGGCGTAACATCTCATCATGAAGACCATGTACAACAGTCCGACCCACCAGGGTTTGGAACGTCCAGCGACTTGCTGGAGCATTTACGCCAAGATTTCCCTGATTTTGTACCATCCCAAAATCACAGCACGTCTCATTTTGGACGTCCCACAGGATCCATGGACCAGGACGTTCCAGCGGGCCATGGAATGCCATGGGTGACTGATGAGGCTGTCACTTACGAGGCATTCAGCCCAAATGTTAACCAACATCAACCACCTGTCCGAAGACGTGTCACATTTATAAGGAGAGAAAGAGAACCAAAACTGTCTCCGGTGGTGGAAGTTTCATCGCCACTGGAAGACGTATCTCCTGATCTTCCAACCAGTGCCGCACGTCTGGAATCACCCATGCCATGGGGGCCCACCCCAACAGGCAATATGGGAGGATGGCGTCCAACCACACCAAACATTCCACACTCATGGGGCATCTCACCAAGCCCATGGGACGCTCCAAGCCATGAAGCCCCACCTTACAACAATGATGTGGGTATAGCGGACTTGCTCTCACAAGTTACTCTTGACAACCAGTTTGGTGCAGAGCGACTGTCTCGGCTACCACCAACAACAGAGCAGCGGAGCCAACGTCCGTGTCGGCATTGTCACAGCACGTTGCACCGTAGTAGGCAATGTACTACACAGCCGACACGAACATCCAACTCATT